>CM031241.1:64708164-65035973 GCA_018340775.1 Taxus wallichiana var. yunnanensis
CTCTAGTACCGGTGAAGTGGACACTTTGAAGATGAAGAAAGTGAGGTTGATGTTTCAGTCATGGATATCCTTCCAGATCACACCAACTCATGACCCCATAAAATTATACGAAGAAGAAGTTGATGATCGTCTCCAACAAATAAAGATTGGTGATGCTGTGATGGAGAGTGAGAAGGAATCCTACCTCCAGCTCTTTCGAAGGTACATACACATATTCACTTTTGATTACAAGGAACTCCATCAAGTAAGTTGGGTAGAACATTCTATTGAGCTGGTAGATGGTCTTAAGCCCATAAAAGCAAATGCCATATAGAATGAATCCTAATTTTCCAAGGCGTAAAAGAAGAAATAGATAAGTTGCTTGATGCGGGGATTCATATTTGCTGTGGAGAATTCAGAATGGGTTTCTCCCATTGTGATCTCAATAAAAAAGAATGGGAAGCTACGCATTTGTGTTGATTACAGGAAGCTCAATAAGGCAACAAAGAAGGATCATTACCCTCTTCCATTTTCAGATCGGATCTTGGGCCAAGTAGCTGGCGAGTGCTATAGTTTCTTTGATGGATATAGCGGCTACTGACCAAGTTCGTATAGCGAGAGAAAGATCAGGTGAAGACCACGTTCACCACTCCTTGGGAACGTTTGCTTATAGAGTTATGCCTTTTGGGTTGTGTAATGCTCAGCAACATTCCAGCGTTTGATGAATAGGGTGTTGAACCCTACATTGGGACCTTCATCGAGTATTTACGGATGATTTTTGCATCTATGGGAGCAAGTTGGACCACTGCACCAGATGGAGACAACATTTCAAAGGTTAGATGAAGCACAAGCCTCACTAAACCCTCTGAAGTGTGTCTTTGGATGTTCTAAAGGCGTTTTGTTAGGGCATGTTGTATCCAGAGATGGTATTGATGCTGATCTGATAAAGTTTCAAAAATCAAAGATTTACCATTTCCTATGAATAGAAGTAAGTTGAGATCATTTTTAGGCCATGTGGGTTACTATAGAAGGTTCATCAAGAATTTCTCAAAGATTGCACAGCCACTAACCCAGTTCTTGAAGAAGGATGTTACTTATGAACCAGGAAATAAGGCGCATGAAGCTTTTGGACAACTGAAGGAAGCCCTGGTGTCTTCTCACTGTTTTGAAGAATCCAGATTGGAGCAAGCCATTCATTGTGTACATTGATGCCTCAGATGCAGCACTAGGAAGTACTTTGAGCCAAAAGGATGAAAATGGGAATGAACATCCAATTTACTTTGGGAGCAGACAAATGAGCAGTGCTGAGGTAAATTATACTGTAACTGAAAAAGAGGCTCTGGCTATCATTTTTGTTGTAAAGAAGTTTAGAAATTACTTGCTAGGGCAAAAATTTCTAGTTGTAACAGATCATCAGGCTCTAAAATATATTGTAAATAAGCCTAACCCATCAGGGAGGATAGCAAGATGGATAATTTTGCTACAAGAATTTGAATTTGATATTATAGATAGGCCAGGAAAGAAGCATGTCAATGCAGATGCACTCTCTCGAGCCTATGATGGTTTAGGATCATCTTGTGATGATGATGATTTCCCCGATGCAGCATTGTTATCCCTTGACACAATCCCTAGTGAATACATAGATATTTGGAATTATCTGAATGAATTCAAGTTTCTGATGGTGCGATCACAAAGACTAAGAGAAAGATTACTCAAGCCGATCGTCCATATTCTATTACGCATGGAGTATTATTTGAATAGGACACGATGGAGCGTCTGAGAGGGCGATTGGACGTGATCGAGGAAGGAAGCTGCTAGAAGAATTCCACAATGGTACATGTGGAGGGCACTTCTCTGGACAACTTACAGCGAAGGATCTTGGATGCGAGTTATCAGCTTGGCCCACTCTTTTTAAAGATTGTTATAATTATTGTAAGACATGTGATATTTGTCAAACACATGGTAACCGTAAGACTTCATCAGCTCCATTATGCCTATTCTTCCCTTGGTCCCTTTGAAAAGTGGGGAATAGACATTGTAGGTCCACTTCCACTACCTCACGCCAAAATAAGTATATTGTAGTTGCCACAGTTATTTAACCAAGTGGGTTGAAGCTAGGCCATTGAAAACAACTTCCATGGATGAAGTGGCAAGGTTCATATATGAGCATTGTCACGGTTTGGTTGTCCATTAGAAATTGTAACAGATCAAGGAAGCCACTTCATTAATGAGGTGGTAGAAGCCTAGTCAATAAGTTTTCTATTAAGCACGGGAAGGCAACAACATACAAGCCAAGCACACTGAAATGGACGGGTGGAGCGAACAAATTTTGTGTTGTGTCAAATTCTAGCAAAGATGCGGCCTTGCGGTACATAAATGGGATAAAAGGATTCATGCAGCATTGTGGGCATATAGGGCAACATCAAAGTCAGCAACGGGATACTCCCCATTTCGGTTGGCTTATGGCATTGATCCAGATTCTTCTATTGAGTTTGATATTCCCCTTTGTGAGAGTTATGAAAAATGAAAGGATGGATGAAAGTGATTCGATAAAAGAAAGGTTGGTACATCTTCATTTGCTAGAGGAAATGAGGAAATAGCAAAGGATACAAGCCATAAGAAGAAAATGAAGCGAAAGGAATACTTTGATCAAAGATCCGGTGGTCTCCATTTCATGTGAATGACTTGGTTCTAGTATATGATTCCGAGATACAAAAAAGAAGAAGAGAGAAAATTTCTTCCAAAATGGATGGGGCCCTACAAAATAGCAGGTTGTGCATGAAAATGGTGCGTACCCATTTGGAGGAATTGGATGGCACTCCCATTACGAAATGGGTCAACCACGACAAGTTGAAGATTTTCCAAGCACGAGAATAGTCTACTCAGGGACGGAGTAGTAGAAGCTAGGAAGGGGAAGATGTCGACACTAAAATTTTCCTCCATAATTTCTATTTCATTAATGTATGTATTAGGAATAGGATGTTGTTAAGTATAATTAGTAGTAGCGTCTGATAGAAGATAACGGTGCCGTCAGTACGGTGCCACCAATAATGTGGAGTATGGTAACAGTCAAAGTACAATAGGAATGTTGTAAAAAGTAAATATTTGTCGTAAGTGGTCCGGTAATGTTAAAATGTCAAAGTTTGGGTAATTAGAGAAGTAGGGTCTACATGATTAGGAATTAGAAATATTATATTGGTAATAAGGACAAGGAGTGAGGTCATAAATATTTTGTGTATTTTATTTGTAAAAAGTCTAAAAATGTGGAACCCATGTAAAATGATAAGGTTTATCTTATCTTAAAAGATAAGCTTACATGTACAGATAAGAGTTAAGGTATGGAATATGATTCGTCGAGTGGATTTCTTATCCTATCTTAGAGATAAGATGGATAAGCACAGGAAGTTCTATAAATAGAGGCCACCCCCTCATTTAGCATAGAAGGAAGTAGTGAGAAATATTGTAGGAAGTGTGAAGAAGAAGCCATCGGTTTAAAGGTGTGTTGAAGAAGCCATTAAGAGGTGTAATTGTAAAGTTTCTCCCATAGTCTTGGTGAAAGGCAAGTGAAGTCAATAACACTTGAAGTACCTCATGGGTGAGATTGTAACAATTTCATGTTAATATTATAATTTACTTTGATATTTCAGATTTGTCATCATTAGTCTTATCATAGTCGATGGTATTCTTGTGTTATGTTGTTGTTTTGTTTCAGTTACATCCACCAAGTGTCGACCTCATAGGCAAGTGGCCACATTTATCATTAGGGATTGACCATATTAAAATCTCCACATATTACCCAGTAGGCATCAAGAATGGAATTGGCTATCCACCACCACAGATCAGCCCTTTCAGCCACATCATTCTAGGTGTAAATATTTATGAGCCCAAAAGAGTGGCCATCAATATTAAAGAGGACCCATACAAAATTGGCAGATTTGGTACCATGGTCAATTAATAAGGGATGCCATTTGGGAGAAGAAAGCAAAATGAATCCCCACGCCCTGCTTCATGATTGCTACAAAATCCAAGTTGTCATGCCAGATGGATTTGCATACCATCTGTAACTAAAAACTTGTAATTTTTACTTCCTACAAAAACAAAACATCCAAATTTGCACATCATTGTCGAGTTTCACACACCACATATTTACGACAGGAGTCTATAAGACCCCTAACATTCCAAGATAAAAAATTCATGGGAAATGTTGGTCCAGAGCCATATCCCCATCCTCCAAGCCATCAAGGGCATCATATTGATTGTGCAAGAAAGCAAAGCGGCATTGTGTTGCGAGAAAATCCTATTGATCAATTTTTTACAATGTCAACACACTCAATGTTATATTCAACTTCATTGGAATCCACATTGTGTAGTGGGCTATGGTCCCGAGAGATGCGGGAAGGAGTTCGGGGTTGTTTGGATGACCCTTGTGAGTTACTTGGCAAGAGCAGTGGAATTGAATGTGGGATGGGGACGTGAGAAATAGAATTTGTGTAGTCCATCGAATTGATGCCACAGGGGCATCTTTGGAATAATTTAGCAATGGGGTAGCCAAGATGGCAACAATGATTGGTTCTTTAAAAACAAGATTATAAAATCCTTTATCGGGATACTGAGAGATTGTTCCTTAACAATTAGTTCCCGATGGCCATGGGAGCCAGAGGCTTTGGATTACTAGGCTTTGTTCTTGTTTCGCGGCCCACAGGAAACTTTCCAACCCTCCTCCTGTTGGGTTTTGACTAGCTTGGGAGTTGTTTTAGCCACAAGACGGTTCTGAGGTATATAAAGCGACAATCCTTTATCTTGTTATCATACGCTTTGACAACGAAGCAAGTGTTGGGTAGATTGATAAACATGACCCGTTGGGAATAGCATTCATCACCCATTTGAATATCCACAAATTCTTTGAGATCATACGAGAAATCAATCTCAATGCATACTCACTTCTATGGATGAGCATGGTAAAATTTATTGGCTTCCATGTAAACTACTCCGCCCAAGCGAGGCGAAAATTTGTGGCAAAAAAGGCACACATGGCAGAGGAAGACCAGGAAATTCAACCCAAACAGGCACTTTAAGGGTAGTATATTCAGATACCACAAAGTCCTTGTCTAGGTTTTTAACACAAGTAGCGAGTTGCAGAGACATACCAAGTGGCTTGCTTAGCCAGAATATTGGGTGCATTAGTAGGGTCGGAAAAATGAAAAGAAAGAAACCCTTGGTCATGTTTTGAACACTATCCAGGTGGACTCCATGAGGAGTCTAGACTGTGTTAACCCAGGATTTGAGCATGCTTTTAGAGGGGATTCGACCCAAAAATACCCAATGAGGCAAAACTACTCTAACCATTGATAAACAACATTAAATTTAGGAATGGGAAGAACTACATCAAGAGGAGAAAGATTACCTTGTGAAAGACCTTCGGGACAAATTTCCTAGGTCGCTTCGCTAGCGGTGCCATTGCTCGCTCCACTATCTCCTACCACGGTTGAAACAATCAGGTTTGAATATGGTGAGGACATTATATAGGGGATGCCCAGAGGGCGAGAAACCCTAGGAGAGACTATAGCAATAAATTCCCATGAGCCCGAAAAAGCCGCAGTATGGCGGTTAGAAAAGATAAACCCTAGAAAAGCCGACTCCAATTTTTGCAGTTTGCAAAGCATTTTTGAAATTTCTCTTCTCGTTAAATATGGAATTAGACATAGACTCATCCTCATCTACAAGTTTACCACTAATATTGCAAAAAAATTCATCAATGAGATATATAGTTTCATCATTCTTATCGATGTCATTAATAACTACATCATCTAGTTGTTCAATATTTATGAGTAAAGGTATGATATGAGCATTATTAATTTTGATGGATGTGGTTGAGGAGAAAGAACAATTTTAGATTATGAGGAGTGATGGAAAGAGGTATAAACAATGATGGTACAAAGGTGTAATATAGGGGCTAGTTCTTGAGTCACCAACCGCATATGTTTTTACTTGGCCATAGGAGTAGGATATGGAGGAGGTGTAATGAAAGGCTCACCACAACTATCAATTTTGTATTATTGGAAAGTATTTTTATCATCTCAGGAATATTATACTCAAAGAAATCATGTATATATTTGACACATTAGTGTAAATTAGTTGACATAGCCTCTATAACATTAATCCAAGGACATCCTAGGAGTATATTAGAGTTTATGGTAGAATTTATGATGTGAAAATGATGAGGAGAGTTTTAAGGCCAAATCTAACATCAAGAGTGATATTTTGAATAGTAGAATAGGAAAATTTGTCAAAGCCCCATACAAAAGTTAAAAACTATCATTTAGAGTATAAAAAAATTCCAATTATTTAGAGAAAATAACTTAGGAATAGATCGAGACCATAGATCTTCTATCAATAAAGACTCATTTAATGAAAAACTATTTGATGTGAAAAAATAATAAATGGTAAAAACTAATTAATGATCATTCTTAGATGGAATCTCAAAGGGTCATCAAATGAGACACACTTGTTTATACTTTTGAATGTATTCATGATAAAAGAAAACAAATCTATCTATTTATTGAGACTAAGGGTGAGAGATAAGGATTCTTGTAAAATATCCTTATAAACTTGTGCATAAATAAGTAACTCTAGGACAAATAACTTAGTAGGTTTATTGTGTAATTGATAAAGTATATTATAGCCTTTAGTTGGAACCGTGTTCCTTGAAGTATAAGCTACAACAATAAGTAGTGGAATAGGTAGATTTCCTCGAAGGTTTTATTCTTTATAATGGATGTTAAAAATGTATTTTTTGGATTTTGTGTAGAAACATGTGGACTATGAACACATAATATAATCGAGATGGGTACAATTAAATTATAAATAATTCCAAATAGGGATGGATTCATAGTGCACATTTATGGAAAAACGTAAATGAGTAAAGGATGTGACTCCTCCCCAAGATCTAACATTGGCATGGAGATATTTAAAGGGTTCATATCCCATATTGATATGATGGAGTATGCCCTCAAATACAACATCATGTGAGAAAAGGTGTTTGGAGCAGAGCCACAAAAATACCACAAAAACATAAACCAATGGATTCAAACCAAAGGAATTTAGTCAGAAAGTGTGAGGTAAAATAAGAAGGGAAACTAGGGTTTAGACACAAGTCAAGCTCACAAAATATTTTTAGTAAAATTGAATTTGATTTTTAGGTTAAATAGGGTTAGTAACAAGTTGTATGCTCATATGCATTAATAAAATAATCAATATGTGAATTATAATATAAATGTAAGAAATGCCTATATAAATAATAAGATATAATTTCTTAAATTACAATAAGGGAGTAGAATTACCTAATAAAAAATGCTACAAAAGGTAATATGGGTGTATAAACTAGATGTAGAGATTGCAGAGACCTAGAAATGCTTCATGAGAAAAACTAGATTTGGAATATGTAAGCATATATCACCATAACAAGTAGTGATTGTAGTGGACTACAACGTAGTCCTTTGCGTTGGAGTTATAAAAACTAAGTTCTAAGGTTCTAAATATTTTGGTAGTTTCTTGTGGTCTAGAAATATGACTCACTATAAGGGATTTGGGTTTGCAAAAATGTCAAACTTACATTAATGACTTAAGACAAGTATAAAACCCTAGATACTATAAACATAAAATCACGCACTTTGGGTTATATTTAGTCTCGATCTCATACTACTATTTAGAGGGTCTTTTAGAGAAGAAAGTAATAATTAACCCCCATCTCTTAGCCATTTTTATTTAATTTCCAATGTCATTTCTGACCTCCACCGCACATATCCCGGTTATTTTTCCTCATTTCCTATCATTTTAGCCTATATTGGGGCACCAAGGCTAGTACTAGCGTGCCCATGGGTGTCCTGGTCCAACCTGGGGCACCCCCGATCCTTTGGACTTTCCGCCACTTTTTGGGCTCTCTCTATTCATTTTAACTTTCTAGATTTTTAGTGGTCATCCTCTTGAGGTTAATAATGAAATTAGATCAAGAGAGCCCTATAAATATAAATTTATGAGACCATAATGAGGGACCCAAAGACTATCACTACTATCATACACCTAGAGTTACATCCATTTATTTTCATTGGGAGATCATTTCCCATCCACATAGCTTCATCACTAGGAAAAGGATTGGGTCATCTGCATCACACATAATATAGAGGGGGATTTTATTCTATTTCATGCACCATGTTATTACATTATTCTACACGTAGTTAGCTCATTATTTCAAAAAGTGTGATTGGTACAAGAGCAACCTAGGGCATGATCACACACAGAGAAACTACATTTCGGTCTAGAATGTAGTGCATTTCTCGATTAGTAAGTCCACTATTGTGGCAACCGAGGTCGATTTGCCCCTATCATTTTCATTTTTATTTTTAGGGATTGATGCTTGTTTAGGGTTTTCATGTCTTTTCGTTCATCTTGGAATATCGGTGACATCTTGAGAAGTGCGGTGAAAAATGATGCAACATCTCCACTTTTTCATTACCACCTAACTTCATCTATCCAAAATTTCCCATTTTCAAATGCCTTGGTGACCCATGAATAGAATCTCCACACTTTCCATGTACCATGTCTTGACTATGTGGATGATCACACCATACTACATTTATGATTTTTTCTCGTACTTTACAAGACTATACGATGTGTTGGTTCTATGACCTACTTGTCCATTCGGTAGTCTCTTTCAAGCATATGGCCAAAGTTTTTCTCACACGTTTCTCTATCAACATCAGCTCTAAGATCTCATATGCTCAACTTGCACAACTCAAGCAAAGGCACAACAAACACTTATCCAATTATGTCTTACGATACAAAACAATTTAGCTAAGATGACTAATGTACTTGTGGATTCCGAGCTTCAGGACTTATTTATTCAGTCTATTACCACCACTTCAGGAGAGCGTTCTCTTTGAGACCTCTTCCTCATTCGATCAACTTTTTCAAACTCTCAAGCTTCATGAGACTAAAATCCTTACAATAGGAAAACTTAAATATCAAGAGAAAACATCATCATCCACACGTTTTCTCAGAATAAGCCAACATTTAAGCCTTCTAACTAAACCCATGGATGGAAAAACCATTGTAAACGTAGTCTCTACTCCTAGGGAGCTTTGACCACAACCATACAGATATACTTTTACTAAGTTTAGTACACCTCCAAGCATTTTACTACTAAAACTCATTAATAGTAATCTTATTACCCTACCGTAACCTCTAAAACTTGATCGATCTCGACCTAAGGGACGTAATTTTGATGACAATTCTTATTTTGATTATCACCAATGCATAGGACATTCCACTAATCGTTGCTTCCAGTTATGACATCTCATTCAGGATTTTATTGGCAATGTTCAAATTGAGCTTCCGAAATCTACAACATCTACACATATTAATGAAAATCATAAACTTAAGATTTTTAATAACCCCTTACCAAAACATAATATAAAAATGACTGATTTATCTCGCTAATTATATCTCTCACACATGTTCCTTCTCCTACATCAAGAGCTCTTGATTTCTTGGTTACAAACATTGATGCTTCACCACCAATCATTTCTTTCTCTGATGTCGATTATCATGCAAATTTTACATCTAATCATTTACATATCAAGGCATCTGTTGGCTCAACCTCCATCAACAATACTAAGGTTGACCCATCTTCTCCCATTAGCACATGATCTTTTTCACTTCTTAGGACTATTAGTTATCCTCCATCGCAAATTGAATATCCTTTCAAAAACCCTATGGTGTTATCAAACTACATGTTATAGTTAGTCCTCTTACACTACTTGTTCCTTTCCTCGTTGGAAACACATTTGATGGATGTGACATGCTACTTGGCCTTAATTGGATTCATCACTCTCGATCCATCATTTCTATGAATCATTTACGACTCAAGTTTATCCATAACAAACAAGTCATTTCTATTGACAGTGTACCTCTATCTACTCCATGGTCGTAATCTCCTTGCATGAGTTAGCACATCATCTCCCTCTTCTAGCATATCACATTCTATGTTTCTCAAAGCATAGTCTAATCCTAGCTCACCTACTTGAACACTGTTTTTACATGACCTCATCATTCCGCTAATCCTACATGTAGGCATAGGCCCATTCCTAGGACATTCACTACATCTTAACGTCGATCGCCACCTTGTTTTATTCTACGCACAAATGTTCATCACCTTTGCACTCAGCATCACATAGATCTCCATCACTGACACATTTTACTACACCATGACCTTCATCATATATTCATCCATCACATGCACATAGACTTCATTCACCAACACAATATTTGTCTACCATACCACCATTGTTAGAGCATGGTCCTATGCTTTCACCACCACAAGCATCGGATGGAGGACCTTTTTCCTTCACTATCATTGGTTAGTTTACACATTCATGTTTGGTGGGCATAGCACCTAATACACTTCCCCACTCATCATAATCTCTACGCATCTATCATCTTTTATTTTCATATAGGAATTTTCATCACACTTGTTAGCATCGTCATAACTCGATGACACACTCTTGTGCTTTCGTTCACACTTGAATAAGGAGGGCTTACTACACATGAACCCCACACACTACACTATAGACATCCCACATCGTGTTTCATCACACATTGTGCGTCATACACCATACATCATAATAGTCATCATTATGCACAAAGTGTTGCATACTATTCATCATATTGTCCATATCACATATTACATACACTATTAGACTATCTACATGTATTACATCACATTCTATACATAGTGTCACTATACTACATCTAGTGTCACATGATTTACATCATATATTACACATCTTCACATTATGCATCTTCTACATACTATATTAGTCATCATTACATACGATTGTAGCATAATTTCATCTCACATACTACATATTACATTGCATATTATACATTACACTTTGTGCATTCTACACATATCACATTCTACACTCTACATTACATATTACATTATACACATAGCACATTTGAGCATTCTATTCAACACATGGTCGTCTATCATCATTACATATATTACATCATCTTCTACGAGCTACACTCACTACCTTATGACGCACTTTAGTTCCTTGGTCCATACTTGACTTTTGAGGGTTTACCAATGAAATGGACCTTACATCATCACGTGTTTCACATTTGACCTATCATCATGCGATATTTCTATGATAGTGATACATTTTATAGGATAACTCGTCAGCCCCTTCATCCATCTTGTAGTGATATATTCTTAGGGATACATCATCACTCATTCATTCATTATGTAGTGATATATGCTTAGGGCTAAATCATCACTCGTCCATTCATCATGTCGTGTTATACACTTAGGGTATAAGGTTCATGCACATCTCTTATATATGTCACATATCATCACCACTACATACACACATTCATCACAGCGCATTAGAAAAACCACACACTTGGACCATTTCCCAATGGCGCAAGGGTCCTATCACTCCATCTTGCACTCCATTCCATCCATCCACATCATATTTTTTTGTCTTGGGGGAATTTAATTTTGCTTTACTTGTTTTCCATGATCACTTTACTACACATTCTAGATTGATTTCTTATATGGCATTATCTATACCATCCACACATGCATGTTCACTTATTTTTTAGTTGTGATCTTAGATACGAGATCTTTTACATGCAGCATGGAAGCTCACATTCTACCCATCCTACATTGGTTGTTGGGGGCATCCATATTCGTCTCTCACAGGTGTTATTGTTTCATTTTGTACTTAACACTTTATATTTACTTGGTTATTCACACATTTGACATATTGGTTATTTCTCTAACATGCTAACGGGTGTTCTATGTGAAACACTTGTTTTATCTGAGGATTACATGTTACCATGACTTCTTCTTTTTATTGTAATTATTTGTCATTGTTCGCTTTCTTGTATGCGGGATTTGACCTATGTTTGGTGTGAAAACTTAATTGTTGTTTACAGCCATGATGACCTTGTGTGTCTTACAGCATCATGAGTGATGTCCAATGTTTGTGATCCACTTTTTGTAGCTTACTTGTCTTTTTACGTGTTTACACTACTTTTCTTGGTAGCTTTTACACTTTCTGCGTAGCTTACACACTACTTGTGTAGTTTACACTTGTCTTCTACATGCATGAATTTTCATACTAACATTTGTTTTGGCTAGCCATATTTTTATGTATGCCTTTATTTATAGCAAGTGCATTCCCTTCCCCATCCATAACACGAGTTCATTTGGTTTTTCCTCTTTTGAGGCCAATTTCTCTTATTAGCAATTGCGCATGCTCCCCAAAGAGGGGGCATCATTTAGGGTTTTTACAGATCTAAAGTGCGATTACATTTTGGTTCAATTCTATACACTTTCTACCCTTGGCATTGTGGGTTTACATATAGCGAGTGAGTTCAGACCATTCTATGAACTCCATACACAACAGATTTTACAGGACATGGTTGTCCTTAGCATTCGAGGGAGAAATTAACGGTTGGAAGATAAAATAGAATTTCTCCCAATACTTCTTCTACCACCGACGTTAGATCACCCAAAAAACTAGGACACAGAGATCTCTTCACACATATTTAGGGAAGTAGTTAAAGGTTGGAGGAGATAGAGCAATTCCTTCCTATACTTCTTCGTCCTATGGCGTTGAATCTCCCAAAAACCCAGCAGTGAGAGGATATCCTTCTACACCCCTTTTCTTGACATCGATCAGTGTGCACATGTTCCATTTAAATTTTGCATTTACGTACTTTACATTTACATGATTTTACATACATGTGTCTTTTACATAGTGTTTTTAAACTTACATACATATATATTTAACTACTTGATCGCTTTCTACTTGCAGTTTTGTTGAATGAGAAACAAGTAGTCGAATTGGGGGCAACAACAACAATGTCAACAACAACACTCTGTGACAACACACTTCACATACTAACCATGCAGTGCACACAACATCGCCTACGCACACATTTCCACCCTAGGTCTCCTCTAATCACTTTTTTTGCATTTTTCATCTTTAGTTTCCACGCTCCATCATCTTTTTGTCATTCCGTGCTTTTTCTACTCCTTCCGCACGCCTTCTTCATCAATCTACATGGTTATCAAGTATGTGTCTCTATTTAATTTATGTTACCAAGTGATCCTCTCACCAACATAAAATGGGGAAAATGTAGACATAAAATAATGCACTTTGAGTTATGTTTAGTCTCGATCTCATAGTACTATTTAGAGGGTTTTTGAGAAAATAAATTAATAATTAACTCTCATCTCTTGGCCATTTTTTATGTAATTTCCATCATCATTCCCGACCTCCACCGCACATATGCCCATCGAATTTTTGTCATTTCTTATCATTTTAGCCTTGACTTGGGAACCCAAGCTTGCATCTTGGGGCGCCATGGGCACCCTAGTCCAACTCGGGTTACCTCGATCCTTTTTGGACTTTCCCGAACCTTTTTGGGCTCTTTCTAGTTGTTTGAACTTTTAGATTTTTAGTGGTCGGCCTCTTCGGGTTAATTATGAAATTATATCAAGTGAACCATATAAATATAAATTTATGAGACCATAATGAGGGACCAAGCATTATCACTACTATCATCCACCTAGATTTGCATCCATTTATTTACATTGGGAGATCATTTCCATCCACATAGCTCCATCACAAGGATAAGGCTTGGGTCATTTGCATCACACACACATAGGGGAGGATTCTATTATATTCCATGCACCATGCTATTACATTTTTCTATATGTAGTTAGCTCGTTATTTCAGAAAGTGTGACTAACACAAGAGCAACCTAGGGCATGATCACACACACACACACACACACACACACACACACACACACACACACACACACACACACACACACACACACACACACACACACACACACACATAGAGAACAAAATTTGGGTCCGGATTGTATCGCAATGCTCGGGTACTACATCCACTATTGTAGATGTTTAGGATAGTCCGACCCTATAATTTGCATTTTTATTTTAGGGATTGATGATTGTTTAGGGTTTTATAGGTCTTTTAGTTCATCTTGGAATATCAGTGACATATGGAGCAGTGTAGGAGGGTTTCAAATCATCTACTAAAAATGTAAAGATTAGTTTTAGAGATTTTGCACAAACTAGGGCACCCAGTTTTCAAACCAGTGCCTTTAGGTGCCCCATCCCTCTCAAGGCACTCCAATCTAGAGAATCATCCCATATCCATCCTTCTCTGGGCTTCGTACGCTTGTTCCCACTTCCATATTGTCTAGCCAACTCTATGACATAGTCTCACGAGAGTATTTTATTCAACTTGAGTTATTTCCTCTTGTCTTACATATTAGAGTTTCTATTTCCATTAATTTATTTTCTTGGGTCATTTTATACTTGTTTACTTCATTCATTTACTTGTATTTACATGTCCTCCTATATTAAATTAACTATTGCATATATCCACATTTTAGTTAATCGAGATAGCTATTAAAAACTTCATACAACCATTAGATAACAAATGGAGAAATAGTTGAGTAGTGAGGTTGGAATAACTCTAATGGTCAACCCCTACTAAAGCTGGTCTAGACATTGTACTACATTCGAGTTGAGTAGGAGAGAACATGATGTAGGTATCCTAGTGTTGTTGTAATTTTAAATGTAAATATAATTCAATCCTATAATGTTCCCTCAAGTATCTTCACCTAAATATGGTAGACATAGTTATAGATAGATTGTGATGTACCCTTCATGATTGTGTATATAGTGCAAGTTTGTTCATGCATGAGCATCATTTTTTCTCTAATGAAATTTTTTTTTCTTCCATATTTTGGTTTGGAAGGAGTCTTAATAGGTTTATTAGGTTTCTCTAGTATAGTTTATAGCTTCCTTGAGTCATTTTTGTTATTTTGATCTCTTGAGCATTTTCCCTCCAAAATGGGATTTTTGAAAATTTGAATCCTTAGGAACATGTGAAGAGGTTTAATGAAAAATTTGAGGTTTGTTACTTATGTAATAGGTCATTCTAAGACCTCACTTGGAGCATAAAATTGTTATGAACTCTGTTTTATGGTTTTATGAATTGTCTTCAATATAAACTTGAGTTAGTCATCTCACGTTAACAGATAACTACCATCTCTCACATTTGAAATGGAGAGATTCCAATAGAAAGAGAACTTAGTTACATGAGAAGGTGTTTACTAGGAAAACATTACGTCAAGGATTCATAAAAACCTATGGAGGTTTGTAAATATGGAAGGAAGCATTGTAATTAGACATTTTGTTCTAATAAAATGAAGAAATATTTGTAAATTCTTGTATATACTCCAAGTATGGTATCTTTGAATCATGTTTTGTTAACATAATTTTTGTCCAAATTTCTCGTTCATTATCAAATGAATGCACTAGTTACTAAAGAAATTGGCAACTCATAAATGAAATAGGGTTTATGTTACCTTGGATGTGTGATGTTTGATACGGGCATTGAATGATGGATTGTTGTTGTTGCCAAACCTACAAATAAGATTCGAAAAAGATTTTATTAGATAGATAGGGGCAGGGGTTTCCCGAAAAATTAGACCCGAGAAGTGTTAACTTCCTTGGTGGATGTCAACCTCCATTTGTTAGATAAAGGATGTAAAAGAAAAAGCATGCAAAACAGAGCTATCACTGAATCAAAAAGGCGAAAAATTGGTCTAAAGCTATTTAGATGACAATAACTACAAAATAAATATTACCTAGTCTGGGTCAATGGTGACCCATATTGTGCACTGAAGAAGTTTGATGATGACACAGGAGGATGGATTTGAAGCTGCTTATGAAATATGTAGACCTATGGGATCAGGGAACAATCAGAAGGTTGAAGGACATTTGTAACTATTGTAAGAGGATCTATAGGAGAGAACCGGAGGCATGAGGAGTATTATAAAGAAAATAAAATCGGGGTTCATATAGATTATTGGATAGACGGGGCCTGGTCGGCGGTGATTGGGATGGATCGATGGGGACCGTATCAAGAAAATGCGAGTCGAGGTGAATACATGAAAATGGGAATCTACAACTAAAACGGAACTATGGGGGAAGGCTACTGAGTTTTTCTAAGACTTCTTTGTACCTACAAAATTTGAGAGACACATCATGCAAGATATATATGATCAATAATATGGAAAATGAGATAAGAATGACGAGAGATCTCACAAATGGTGATCATGATTGATGCAAGCATACGGACGAGGGATGGCTAGGATGTCTATAGAACGTTTAGGCACGAATAAGGATGCTTTGATCGCAATATATATTGAAGTTTTAGGCTTTGATTTTGAACTCATGTGTTTTGATTGTGATTACCGTGATTATTGATGCTTATGGAAAGAAAGCACCTAGTCTTATAAGGTTAAACGACAGTAGGGATGAGTCATCTTTGCCGACTACGGGAAAGTTTCCCCAATGGGCATGATTTTTATTTAAGGTAGAATTTGTTTGGGTGAGTGCTTTAAAGCATGTGAGTGGGATTAGGTTACTTGGGGATAAATCCAAGGTAGTTAGAAGATAGGATTGGGTAGAAAAAGCATAGGGATTTATGGGTAGGATAAAAGCATCCTAATTAGAAGGTTGATTAGGGCCATGAGGATCTAAATGATTAATTAATTAATTAATGGGTGTTAATTAATTAATAGGAGTTAGATGGGAATTTAATTAAATAAGAAGATAAATATGTGCATGCGAGTGAATGAAGGAGTAGATACCGATTTTAGGTGTCTACATTTTGCCCCTTTTTGTTGAGTGGTTTACAAGAGAAAACCATGAGACAAAAAAAAGGGTTGGATGAGGATAAAGGATTGATGGTAAGATCCCCCTCAAATTGTGGATCAATGATGCCATGAGGAATTAATTACGAGGTTTGAAAAGAGATAGGTGAAAAATGGTGGGTGGGTAAAGGATGGGTAAAAAGAACAACCAATGCAAGATGCCCCAGGAAAAAGGATCACAATAAGGATGGAAAACTATGGTGGTGACTCCAATATCATATCATTAGGGGATAAATTCACGATCTCAACTCGTGAGTGGGTAGAAACCACTGCAGTATGGATGCAAGCCGAGATGACCAACGGTCATGGGCAAGTCATAAAAATATGTGCAACTATGTGCAAAAGGTATGCAAAATCCTTTGTACATGAGGAATCGAGTGAAAAGGTATGCGTCCACAACAAAATAAGATGAAAAGTATGGTGCTGATGGGACATGGAAAAGCCAAGATGGCAGAGGATGAAAAATATGGATGATGAGATAATATGCCCCAAGAGGGGAAAGTATGGCCACAAAGGAAAAAAGGAAAAAGTATGTCCCGAGATGGGAAAAGTTATGGCCACAAAGGTAAGAAAAAGGAAAAAGTGTGTCTCGAGATGAGAAGTGTATGACCATAAGGGTGTACTTGATATGATGGATATAATTCCATGAGGGGAAAATTAATATGACCTCAAAGAAGGACTTCGTGCACGATTGAAAAATATTGAAATGCCCAATGGAGGAATAACTATGGCCATAAAAGGTGGAATTCACAGGGTAGATACGATAAAAATACCCAAGGAAAATAAAAATGTTTTCTTGAAAGTGGAATTTGAAATGAAAATATGCCCAAGAGAGGGATAAACATGGCCCAGTGGGACTTTAGAAAAGTGTATATTCCTCGAAGGATAAATATGGCCACAACAATGGACTTTGTGATTAGACAAAGAATGCTTGGGAAGGAGATAATCATAGCCACAACATTGGAATTTGTGAAGAATTCTCAAAGGGAAGGATGTAAAGATGGGTAAGGAATCCCCAAATAAGGATTGCAAGGCCATTCGATAATAACTACTTTTGCTAATCAACGTGGGCCCAAAGGGGTCGTATTGAAAATAGGTGTTGGCAGGCTATATAAGCCTAGGGTTGGCCAAAATGCTCATTTTACACTGAAATTGATGAGAAAGAGCAAACTCTTAAGAGTGAAGAGTGTAAAATGGAATCCGCAAGAGAAGTGAGGAAATTCCAGAGGGTGCGAAGGATGGTGAGTAACAAAACCCACACTAGTTTTAATTGAATTTAATGTTTTATTTATTTTTATAAATTTTTGCAAAAAAGTGGATGGTGTCGAAAGGGCGGTCGGTGGTGACCCGGAGGGTCAACGTCAACAGGCCCTAATGCGCGTCGACTGACCATAGATGTGTCGACTTGATTTAGGTCGACATCAATTAGGTTAAGATTGGACAAATTGAGTATTAAATTTGATTTGGAATGAATTTAGTGCAGTTTTGGATGCATGATCTGATGTGATTATGCTTATTTGTGGTTGGATGCTTGAGAGACCTTATATCTTCGATATCGTGTGCTTTCTCTTTACGAGTAGATTAGATGAGATGTTACGGATGCCTAGTGGGATCACTTGGCCAAAGTAGGGCTAAGTGGTTTCAAATATTATCATAGGATCCCACAAGATGTGGGGTTTATGATTACTCGGTGGAGAGATGGGACCGGCAGATTGGTACATTTTGGTTCAAGATAGGGGATATGACTATCACCCTGGAGGATGTATATCGGATCCTCAAATTTACGATCTGAGAGGGAACATATAGTTCCCATTATAGGTTCTGTAAAATTGATAGTTATGACATGGCTATTTAAGTCGATGTAACCCATATCATATTTTCATCGAGAGGATTTTTCATATGAGATGAGATATGAGCGCAAGGTACCACGAGTAGGTTAATTTGCATGGTGATGATGGCAATGTCTTTCTATGTGTTACTAAACTCATGAGGATCTCGGTTTCCATGGACATTGGTTGGTGTAAGTGGCTGATATTGTTGACCACCAAAAATATTTTCTTTTAGTACCACCATACTAGCTCGGGTGTACCATGAGCTATTTATATATAAAGAAATCAAGAGGTTAGGATTAGATATGGTATTCTTGTTGCATTGTTGGTCATACGAGCACATAGTAGTAATTAGGCCACCGGGGCTTCCATGGGTCATAAGAGACCATATTTAGTTGGAGGTGGGATTTTGAGATGAAGGATTGACCAAAGGCGTTGTGAGACATGAGCGATAGGAGAGTGGAGTGTTACGTAGACCGAATCACTAAGTTAGAGGTTGATCGATTATACGAGAGGTTGTACCTAGAGTTTCCCATGTGACCCGGTATAGATGCGAGTTGGTGGGTACGAGGAGGACGAGGTGGGTTCAATGGAGACAACCCGAGATCTAGAGGTTGTTCATTTTAACCGAGTGAGATGGAAATTAGGAGTTACACAGAAAGTGTCACATGCTCCTATTTTATACAAGAGAGAGGAGTTAGATAGGGAGCTTCATATCCCTACCATTGTTGATCCATTTGAGGATGAGGCTAAGCCTTGGGATGATGATGAAGATGTAGGATTGGGAGTAGGATACTCAAAATAGCACAATGCAGCATGGATAGCTCAAGTGGCATTAGGAGGGAGGGAGAGAGAGGAGGGAGGAGATGGAGGTAGATGTTGAGGTAGCTCTTGGAGGATGTAGAGATGGCAGGGTAGGAAATTGCAGCCAGAGATGCCTCTTCTAATTCTAAGTCTAAATATTCTCTGTAAAATCTAGTACTTTGAAAGTTCCGACTATACCTTTCAAAATTCCCTTTGTTCCTCAAAATCTACCCTATTTCACTAAACCTACTTCACATTTCAGATTGTGCGCACACTCAAGATTGTTCTTTTAAACACCTTGGCATAGTTGCAGTCCCTCTGCGCCCTTGCGCACCTTCTTGCTCCCCTTCGCATTCTTCTATCTCCTTCCATTTTCCCTTGCACTGCCTTCCTCCTGCGCCCACTTTCTCTCCTATCCCATCATGCACTCCTTACGCGCACACCTCTGTAGACTTACCTTCCAATCAGCTAAGTCCTTGGCATTCCTCTTGCGCTTACCTAGACTCAGTTCTTTCACATGTCCTCTTTTCTTTCTCCCTCCACATGCACCTTCCTTTAGTTGAATGCCCACATCTTGTTTTCATACTTTGCCTTCTGCAAGTATGCCTTCCTCTCGCATGCACCCCTCTTCAACGCTTTCTTCCACTTCTCCCTTGTGCCCACATTCCATGTGTTCACCTTCTTTCCACATGTCAACCCGACGCTCCTTCAAAGGAAAAATCTTGAGCGGGTTTCTAAATGAGCACGGAGCCTCCACACATGTCTAGTTTCATAAAAGGATAGGGTCGGGGTTGAATAGTCAAAGCATTGAGATAGGCCAGCGGAGGATGCCAAGTGTCATCATGACACAAATTCAAGAGAAAAATTGGGGAAGGGTTTCCAAACAAGTAGCACCAGGCTGCCGCGTGTCCCGGTCAAATATATGACCCTGCCGAGCAAAAAGACTTAGCCAAAACATGAAGAAACTAAGCGAGCCATGGAAGCAGCCATGTGTCAGCCCGTGCAAACTTTCAAAAGTGAAATACAAAGGCTGCCCTCAGACATGCGCCAGCCCTCCACGTGTCTCGGTTTCAAAAGGGGCCCATTTTGGTAGTTGGTTCCCACCTTTTTGTATGGACCCGATTCAAATTTCAAATGAGCATATCTTTTGACTCGTGCTCAAAATCTGACAAATCTGCACCATTGGAAAGATCTCGGCCTCATCTATGCCATGGAGATCTGAAACTTTAATTTTGGAGAGGTTAGGTGGGAAAAAATGAAGAAACATCTTCATGCCATTAATACAGGATCTATTTTCCCCAACAACTAGATCAGATTTGATCTGATCCATCATTCCTCCTCCTTCGAGGCACCGAACAAGTAATTGATGCAGACATGATAGATTTGGGGTGGATTTTTAGGAGGCATTAACGATGGTGGTTGAGCTTCGAATTAGTTTTCCCACTTCTCTCTCTCCTTCTTCCCTCTATGTTGAATCTATAAAGGAAGGGTCGGGCTCATTGTAAAGGGTTGGACACTCTAGATCCTTACGCATGTTGCTAAGGACTCCATATTTTCTATATTTTGAGTTGCAGACCTCCATGTTTGGCTCTTGCATGTGGATATCGGCCTCCTTATCATTGTAATAGTTCTGTGCATTTTTGGAAGTAATAGAAGCATCGTTTTGTGACTATTCTCTGTCCTAACATGTTTGCATTCCTTCTTCTTGCCTCTTCTCTTGCATTGTGTATTGTTGTGCTATTTCAAGTCCCCTGTAGTTCCATACTTGGTTGTGTTCCATGAGAATGATCTGGTGAATGCGTATTTCATTGTGCTACTCATGCCTAGCCTCCTTTCATGCATTCCCTATCATTCTCACTCAGAAAAAATAGTGTTCACCCCTCTTTTCTAGTGCTATCACCTTTTAGTGTAGTTTACTTCATGTTATCCTTCTTTCCTTGGTCCCTTGGCATTCTTAGCTTAGTTTCCCCTTTTCAGCACTAGGAGTAGCAATAGTAGTAGAGAAATAGATAGAGGAACCGGCCTTCTCTGAGAGATCCATCCCAAGCTCGCAAGGTCCCACAACTTGGGGATGGTTCCATTGTGGTCTCAAACACCTCGGTCCCTTTTGAGATCGAGATGTGGGTGCACATTTGAGAAACCAATAGTTTTGGCATGCACCGTTGGTGGGACAGCATTGAAAGCTCAAATTTCATATCTCTAAGTTTACGGTGTGTGAACTTAGTGTTTTAGCCTTTGAAGAGGCTCATTTCAAACACATCTGGTGACTCCCAATATTTTAAGATCTCTGTTTTGGTAGTCTTGAGTGCCTTTCATGAGAAGAGTGCACACAAGAAGAAGTGCAGTAGCTGAAGATTCTTTTGAATACCTCCAGCTATCCCCAAGAAGAGTTCATTCCAGAAATCCCACGTGCATCTCTATCTCTAGTGCCATCACCCCATTCAACTCCTCCTCAAAACACACAACTTGCCCCTGCAATGGTGAATCAACCACCTCCTCCATTAAGAAGCTTTGCAAACTTTGATGGAGGGAGTCCCTTACTCTTGGTCATGTGAGCATGATATGCCAAATGGCACGCTCAAGAGTATTCCTTACTTTACTGGTGAGAATCAAGTCACCCCTCAGGAGCATATCCAGGATGTAGCAAATGTGTGTTCACTCTATCTGATCACACATAATGATGTAGCATCAGGTTGCTTTGACCTCTTTCAAAGGTAAAGCACTTTAGTGGTATAGAGGCTTGAGACTTGGATCTATTAGCACTTGGGATGAGCTAGGAACAACTCTATGTAATTATTTTGAAGACAAGTCAGATCACCTATCTTTGGTGGAGCAACTGACAACAACAAGGAGGGCACCCAATGAGCAGATGACTGATTTCAACATCAGATTTCAGAAGACTTGGGACATAATTCCTCTTGTGGTAAGACCTATAGCCCAACATGCTTTCCTTTATTATCTAAGGCACTCAATAATGATATTTCAGTTATGATCCAATCTATGGGAGGTAGGACTTTACCAGCTACTTATAGTATTGCAGTAAGGGTAGAAAAAATAGTCTTATTCAGGGGGAAAATTAGCTCCCAGACCACCTATGCCCTTGTTCCCAGAAATGTCAAGCACCCCAGCCTTCTATAGCCTCTATTCCTACTCCTGAGTAGAGCATGCAACCGGTTGCCTCAACATCCTATTCTCCATCACAACAAAAGGAAAATGAAGAAATGAAGGCCGTGATCAGAAATTTGTCAAACAAAATCATATCATTGGAAAAGCAATAGGCACAAGCTTGTAGAGGCAATTCCAATCAGGCATGGCCAAGGGAATCAACCTTGGTGGAATCAATATGGAAATCAAAGATACATGCCCAATAGAATAGAATGATAGGTGGCAACCTAATGCACATCTTCCCTTGCAAGTTGTCCCTCCCACGCCTTCTCTCCCAGCACCCAGTGTGAGCAGGCACTTGTTCCGGTTCAAAACAATTTGGCACAAGAGTCAGAATGGTGCTTCCCTTGCAAAATGCCTCATAGTCAATATCATTGTGCTAATGTTGCGCATGCCCAAGCCTTCATGATTCAGAATGCTTCATCCTGTGAGCCCTCAACAAGCACCCATGAAGCAGATAATCCAGAAAGACCAAAGATCCTCCTAGAAACCAATTTGATGTTCTTTGGTGTGGAGGACTTCTTGTGCAATCAACCAAGCTATAGAAGATACAAACAAGACCACACGCCCAAGTTGCGGACACAACACAAGATATAAGAAAAGAATATTAGAGTCAGGCATGCATAGGTCACAGTCCCAACAATACAAGTAGATCTTCAGAAGAAAAAGAATCAGACAAGACCTCTTGCAGCAAAAGCATTCAAATCCCTATGCAGGAGGTCCCGTAAAGCTCCTTCTGAAGCAGCACACGCCCCCTCCTTTGGTAGGCCAGCCTCTGCTCCAGCTAAAATTCAAGCTTCCACACCTGAACAGTCAAGAAGGGATGTTGTTCCCCAAATGCACAAGGTGGGGGGGCTTCCATTCAACATTGTTGACCAGATGAAGAAAACAAACATAAACATCACAATGTGGGATGCCCTGACCATTCCATCTCAGGGATCTGTTGCATGAAGCTCAGCGCAACTTCCATGTGTTGACCCGGTTATGTAGAAGCCACGCTTCTATCAAAATCTGCCAAGAAGAGGAGAAACAAGTAAGTAAAGTTTAAAACCCCACCCTTCTATATGTCCTTGATTATAGGCAAACACCTAGTGCATAACTGCTTGATTGACTCAGGTGCTAGTACTTTTGTTATGCCTAAGAAGATAGTTGATGTCTTAGGTCTGAAATATAGCCCTTTGTCTAAAGGAGTCCTACAACTTGATGGCTCAATTGTAACCACCTTAGGAGTCATCAAGGATCTTGAGTTAACCCTCCATGCATGTCCAAGCCTAACAATTACTCAAGATGTGTCAATTATTGACCTTGCCTCCTTTGTTTTCCCTATGTCTATCAAGAGAATTTACTACTAAAGTGGGTGGTTACTTGTCTTCTGATTGGTCTCATATGTTACTCAAGACAAGGTATGGTACCCGGTTTACCATACAAGTTGAGCCTATATTTTCTTATCATGTAGAGCCATATGTCCCATCCCCTCTCCAAGCCAATTGTCTTATCCAGAAGAACAAGTTTCAGTTCCTGAAGAGCAGTCTCTTCCACCCTCTGTTCCAGACCTAGTGCTTGATGAATGGGTGGAAAGGCATCACAAATTTGATCCCTATGTTGAAGAACTGGAAGCCTATGAAACTGGGCTTGGTACTTATTGCATTCTAGAAGAAGACATTATGCTTCCACGCTCATGAAAGAAAAAGTTCAAACTGGTCTATGGAAGTTATATTTTGATGGATCCAGAAGTAGAAATGGTGCGGGAGTAGGAGTGGTTCTCATTTCCCCTAAGGATGAGAAATTATTCTTCACGCATAGGTTGCATAGTTTGCATGCTCTAACAATGTGGCAGAATATGAAGCACTAGTGCATGGCTTGCTCATTGCTGAAAAGAAGAAAATTAAAGCACTTGCAGATCTTTGGGGACACAAAATTGGTCATCCACCAGGTCACCAACAAATTCCAGACAAAGAATAAGCTTCTTAAAGCTTATAAACATAGAGTTTGGGACCTACTTGAGAGCTTTGATGCCCTTAATCTGCAGGTAGTCCCATGCAGAATGAACAAAGAAGCTGACCAAATGGCCACGCTCGGTTCACAATTTTCTCTCTTGAGGACTTTGTCAAAGGAAACACTCAACACATTAAGATGGTGATCAGACCATCCATTCTAGACAATAACACCAGCTGGAAAGTGTTCGACAGTGATGCGTAGATCATCCAGTTTATCCAGAATGAAGCTGAATTTTCATCAAGTATGCAAGTGACCTCCATGCCAAGCTATGGTGACCAAGTAATACAACTTGAAGACAAATAAGTTTCCTAAAGGGCTGGTCACCTTAGAGAAAATGTTCAGCCCTGATGATGAGTTCAAGGGTGAAGAAAGATACATGTGCACCATGTAAGAAGATTGCTCCTCCATTACTATTGCACGGAAAAGAGGAGTTTTGCTGCTCAGCAGGACTTGTGCGCATGAAGAAAAAAATAGGCCTTCATCTCTCTCTGATCAAAAATACAGTGACATTTTCTCATGGGAGTATGAAGACCTCAAAGGTTTTGATCCAAGTGTTTCTCAACACTCCATTGACCTTGATCTTGGTATCAAGCCCATCAAAAAAAAGCAGTGGCCAGTCAATCCAAAGATAGAGCCCCTCATGAGAAAGGAACTATCAAAACTCATTGAGGCAAAAATTATCTTTCCTATCAAATACTCTACCTGGGTTGCAAATCTGGTTCCAGTACACAAGAAGAATGGTGAAATCAGACTTTGTGTTGATTTCAGAGATTTGAATAAGGCATCTCTAAAGGATCATTATCCTTTTCCTTCAATGGAGCAGATTTTGTAGACTATGGTATGGCGCGCAAAAAGGTTCTCCATGCTAGATGGGTATTCGGGTTTCAACCAGATCCTGGTCAAGGAAGAGGATCAATTCAAAACAACATTTACAACCAAGTGGGGAACATATGCATACCATAAAAATGCCCTTTGGTCTGTCAAATGTGGGTGCAACATTTTTTGTGCATGGATATTGCCTTCAAAGGTTACATCAATGAGTTCATCTTGGTTTACTTGATGATATAACTATCTTCTCAAAGCAAGGGCACGGATCACATGGCACACTGGAAAAGGTCTTTGAGAGATGCAAGAAATTTGGGGTATCTCTTAACCCCAAGAAGTGTAATTTTGGTGGCTCAGGGAAAGCTCTTGGGCCATGTGGTTTTGAAAGATGGTATCACGATTGATCCTGAGCATGTTTCAGCCATCCTAGCCCTTTCCCTGTCGGCACAAAAAAAGCCTTACAGTCCTTCCTTGGCAAGATTAACTTTGTTAGGTGTTTTATCCCTAACTTTGTGGGACTGGTTCGGCCCATCACCCTCATGCTCAAAAAGGACATAGCCTTCGATGGATAGCAGAAGGAAGAGAAAGCTTCAACAAGATCAAGAAAGAGATTGCTTGTGTGCCAACACTCATCAATCCAGATTACTCAAAGGATTTCATCCTTTATGCTTATGGTGTTGATGCAAGCATTGTTGTTGTCCTAACATAGGAAAATGAACAAGGGTTGGAACAACCAGTGGCCTTCTTCAGCTAGATGCTGAAGGATTATGAATTGAAATACAGTCACATGGAGAAGCAGTCTTCCCATCATGCATGCGCTCAAGAAATTCAAAAGCATGCTCTGCCACAAAATCATATCAAGGTGTTAGTCTCCCACTCATCTATCAGAGACTTCATCATGGGAGTAAAATCGTGAGAAGAGAGAGCGCGATGGGTGACAAAAAATCATGGAATATGATGTGACTATTAAGGCCACAAAGCTGGTAAGAGGCAGTGCACTCTGCAAGTAGATTGTTGAGGATGCGAGTGAACTGAGGCTTCATTATTTCTAGGATGAAGACCTCCCATGTAGAACATGAATAGAATATAGACCCTACACATGTGATTAGATGAAGGACATGATCACATTCCTTTCGAGGGGCATACCCTCCCGGTTTGAACAAAGCAAAGAGAAGGCATCTGAGGTTGCAATCTATCCCTTATGTTTTGATTGATGGAATTCTCTTCAAAATAAATCTAGATGGCATGTTGTTAAGATGTATCAATGGCATGCAAAATGAGCAAGTGTTAGCAGAATTTCATGATGGATTCTCTGGTGGACACTTCTCTGCCAAAACTACAACAATGAAGATCATAATGGCAGGTATCTTTTGGCCTACCCTATTTGCAGATGCACATAGGTGGGTCACAAAATGCAAGAAGTGTGCACTTTCTTTATAGGAAAGAAAATATTGGCAGTGCTTCCCCTCCGACCAATCCAAGCGGATCAGCCTTTTGTGCAATGGGGTCTCGACTTCATAGGCATGATCAATCCCTTCAAGCGCTGGACATAAATGGGTGTTGATAACTATAGATTACTTCACCAGATGGACAAAAGTTGTCATGCTTAAGGAATCAACTGAGGTAGTCATCCTTGACTTTCTCGAAGGTTTAGTCACAAGGTTTGGCATTCCTCAAACCATTATCTCTGATAATGCAAAGGCCTTCCTTGGTGCTAAAATCACTGATTGGGCTCTAAGTCTGGGCATTTACCTGAAAACCTCTTCCAACTATTACCCTCGGGAAATGGTCTGGCAGAATCAACAAACAAGAACCTTGATCAAAATCATGAAGCACACAATGAACATCAGCCAAAGACAGTGGCATATGAAGGTCTTGCACTGCTCTGGGAAGATAGAATCACAGTAAAAAGGCAATAGGAACTTCACCTTACAAGCTTGTCTATGGCAAGGAGGCTGCCCTTCCTTTGACACTAGAACTAAATTCATTGGTGCTTGCCCAATGAGCTAGAATTTGAGGGCGTGGATCAGAGAGAAATCAGGATGGCATAGAGCTGGTTCATCTTGAAGAGCTCAGAAACTCTACCATGATCAAGCTAGAACAACATCAACAAAAAACAAAGAAATGGTTTGACAAAAAGGCTAGGCCTCAAGCTTTCAAAGTTGGGGACCTGGTTCTAAAATGGGATGTTGATAGAGCTAAACCAGGGTGCCATTCAAAGTTTGATGCACTTTGGAGTGGCCCATACATCATCAAGTCTGAAAAGAAGCTAACTCTTTTGAGTTAACTCATCCGGATGGAAGCACACTGCAAATCCCAATAAATGGGATCTATCTCAAACCCTTCCATTAGGTTTGTTGCATCATGTTGTATATATTAAAGTAGTTTCAATTCCTCCAAGTGTGCTCTCATGCACATTGTTTGTTTGTACATAGTTCTTTCCCCTCGCGTGCTTCTTGTGTGCACTCTTTTGTTACTTCTAGAATGCAGAGCTTCTCTCAGCAGTTGTGAGATTCAGTTCAGAGTTCAGAATGACTTCAAGTGACTCCAGGGTGTTCTTCAAGTTACAGGATCTTCAAAATTAAGCACCCGACTCCATGCCCAATGGACTTCTAAGGCTATTGGTCTCTTCATCTAGTAGGAAGATGGCCCCAAAAGTCACCAAAATTGTTATCCAAATAACTCTCCTAGTTATCTTGGATAACTTATATTTTCATCCTGACTCTGGTGTTTCACATTTTAGATTATGCATTGCTCTCAAGATTGTTCTTTTAAGACACCTTGCACAGTTGCATAGTCCTCTCTCATGCCCCTTGCATGCCTTCCTGCACCTTCCTTCCCCTTTCATTCTTCTATCTCCTTCCATTTTCCCTTGTGCACCTTCCTCCTGCTGCCCTTTTCTCTATCCCATCATGCCTCCTTGCACACACCTCTATGTAAACTTACCTTCCAATCAGCTAAGTCCCTAGCATTCCTCTTTGTGCTTACCTAGACTCATTTCTTTCACGTCCCTCTTTTTCTTTCTCCCTCACGCACCTTCCTTTAGTTGAATGCTCATCTTTTTTCATACTTTTACCTTTCTCAAATGCCTTCCTTCCTCTGCGCACACCATCCCTCTCCACATTGTCTGCCTCTTTCTTCCACTTCTCCCTTGCGCCCACATTCCACATGCATTCACCTTCTTTCCACGTGTCAACCCGATGCTCCTTCAAAGGAAAATCCTGAGTGGGTTTCTAAATGAGCGTGGAGCCTCCACGCGTCTGTTTCATAAAAGGACAAGGTCGGGGTTGAATAGTCAAAGCATTGAGACAGGCCAGTGGAGGATGCCAAGTGTCAGCATGGTGCTAATTCAAGAGAAAAATTGGGGAAGGGTTTCCAAACTAGCGCTAAGCTGCCACGTGTCCCCGATCAGATATATGACCCTGCAGCAAAAAAGACTTAGCCAAAACATGAAGAAACTAAGTGAGCCACGGAAGCAGCCACGTGTCATCCCGACACAACTTCAAAAGTGAAATACAAAGGCTGCCCTCAGACATGCGCCAGCCCTCCACATGTCCAGGTTTCAAAAGGAGGCCCATTTTGGTAGCTGGTTCCCACCTTTTGTACGGACCCGATTCAAATTTCAAATGAGCATATCTTTTGACTCAGTGCTCAAATCAACAAATCTAGCACCATTGGAAAGATCTCAACCTCGTCTATGCCATGGAGATCTAAAAATTTAATTTTGGAGAGGTTAGGTGGGGAAAAATGAAGAAACATCTTCGTGCCATTAATACAGGATCTATTTTCCCCCAACAACCACCGGATTTTTGATCGATCCACCATTCCTCCTCCTTCGAGGCACCAACAAGTAATTGATGCAGACATGACAGATTTGGGGTGGATTTGCTGGAGGCATTAATGATGGTGGTTGAGCTTCAAATTAGTTTTCCTTCTCTCTCTCTCTTCTTCCCTCTGGGATGAATCTATAAAGGAGGGTCGAGGCTCATTGTAAAGGGTTGGACACTCTGGATCCTTACGCATGTTGCTAAGGACTCCATATTTTCTATATTTTGAGTTACAGACCTCCATGTTTGGCTCTTGCATGTGGATATCGGCCTCCTTATCATTGTAATAGTTCTGTGCATTTTTGGAAGTAATAGAAGCATCATTTTGTGACTATTCTTTGTCCTAACATGTGTTTGCATTCCTTCTTCTTGCCTCTTCTCTTGCATTGTGTATTGTTGTGCTATTTCAAGTCCCCTATAGTTCCATACTTGGTTGTGTTCCATGAGAATGATCTGGTGAATGCGTATTTCACTTTGTGTTACTCATGCCTAGCCTCCTTTCACACATTCCCTATCATTCTCACTCAAAACAGATAGTGTTCACCCCTCTTTTCTGGTGCTATCACCTTTTAGTGTAGTTTACTTCATGTTATCCTTCTTTCCTTGGTCCCTTGGCATTCTTAGCTTAGTTTCCCCTAACCAACGGTATTTTAACACCAAATTTTGTAACTCTTAGTTCTAAAGGAATACTACCAAACCCACCTACACCTCCATCACAAAACATGCTTTCATTGAGTGTGTTGGTGCTCGTTTGATCTCACACCATTTTGCCCCGATTTTCCACTGTGATCTCAATGCGTGTTATGAAACGTTTTATCTCTCAATGTGAATTCTCTAAAGCTTTTACCTCCATTTGAATGCCTCGAGTTGTTTGCATAATCCATTGGCATGCCCTTTTTGAAGAAGTCTCTGAGTTTGCCCTGTTTTTGCCCTAATTTCTTCAAAATCCACGGGCTCTGCCATTTTCCTATTTTTCCCTGACCATGGAAGCTCGAGAATGATCAATTTATATTTTTATGCCTTTGAAAATCTAAATCCATGGTCGAAAGATTCTTGGAACCATGCTTCACTTGGTTTTGTTTAAAAAAATCATCCTTAGTGAAAAATTGGTTTATGGGCATGAATGGTGAATTTCTATGTTTTTGATCAGGCGGGCATCTTTTTCTTGTCAAAATTATTCCTCAGCATTCGGTGGTCATGTGGCTTCTTTTGGTTGGTCAAGGGATGGCGGAAAAATGTTTTAACTTGTCACTTTTTTACTTTTTTGGCAAAAGGGAAAATTTGGTCCCGTAGCTCCACTCAAATTTGATTGGTTCTTTTGTTGCTTACGTGGCTTCTTCTCCCGATTGGATGGTGTGTGGCAGGTTTTTTTTTGAACTTTTTATTTCTAGATACTTTGGAAAAAAATTGAACCCGCCCCGCGGCCCCGCTTATCAAGCTTTGATTAAAGAAAAATTTAAGCAGCAAGGAAAAAGTCTTACTTTGACCTTGCAAAAGGACACGTGGAGGGACCGCACATGTTTGAGGACCGTCCCTTGAATTTTATTTTAAGGAAGCGCCAAGAGGACACTTGGAGGCCTCCGCTCACTTTTCTTTTTGCTTGGAATTTTCAATGGCCAAAGGAGATTGCCTCGGACCACGACAATGACATGGCATCTTCCGCTAAGCTTTAAGACTTTAAACAAATTTTGTCGGGCCGGACACGTGGTGAGCCCACATTCATTCAAGGTCTCAATTTTTGAGGACCATCTCAAGATGTGCCATTGTGACAAGTGGAAATTTGAAAAGTCAAAGGGGCGGGGAAGCAGACCATCGGAGGAAACTTGGATTTTTTACCTCTTGACATCAAAAGGATTAAAATATCAAAATAGCCCACAAGCCCAACAAGAAGGAGGTCAAGGTTGGCTTTGAGAAGTCAAAGCGGTGGGGAAGCGGACCATTGGAGGAAACTTGGATTTTTATCTCTTGTCATCGAAAGGATTAAAATATCAAAACAACCTAATGCAAGCCCGACAAAGAATAATCAAAATTTTATTCTAGTCAATGATGTAGGTCTGGAGACTTTTGGGGAAACTTGGAAAAATTTCCCTTTTCCAAAAAGGAGGTGAAATAGCAAAATTTGGCCATGGTTCCTTTGGGACCCACCTTAGGACACGTGTTAGGCTCATTTCTCAAGGGAGGTGTAGAGAAAATGTGAAAAATTTACATTTTTCCAAAAAGTTGTAAAAGGAAAAAAGGAACCCACAAGCCCATTTTAAAGTGGATCTCCCACGTGGACGGTCCAAATTCAAAATAGAAATCAATGGCAATTGTGCATCTATATCTGATTTTTCCTGCCATTTTCACTCCAAAGCTCCTGGAGATGTGAGTCTTCATGATTTCTTGATATTTCTTGCACGCCAATAGGGAAGGGGAGTTAATTTGATATCTAAGTTTGGTGAGGAATATCTAGAGACATCTTTTACCATTAAGACGAAATGTGGCTATCGGGTTCAATCTGATTTTCTAGTCTCTCTTCTTGGGCACGCAAAGAACTAGATTTGACAGATTAGGGGCGGAAGTAGGTGGCGAATAAGGGAAGAGTGTTCTACCAGGTGAAGAATTGAATGCTGGAATTATTTGGAAAGATATATCCTCTCCACACCACAACTTTTTACAAATCTGATTCTGGGAGTCTCAACATGCAATGGTGCTTTGAATGTCTCTAGGTTTTGGGGAAAATTCTATTGTAAATGAAGTATTATAAATTGCATGAATTTTTCATGCAAAGGGTTGGAGTGTTAGAGGTCGGGACTGATTTTTCTAAGAGAAAAGCTTAATAGAACCCGTCCTTCTGAGAAACTATATGAAGAAACATGTTTATCTCCTTTGTGTTAAATTTGATCATGTCAAGGTGGTTGCGAGTGTATAGCCATTGACAAGCTCTGAGATTGTTCTAGAAACTTTCCCCTGCTGATAAATTTAATCAAACTTGAGTTAATCTGCATTATTTTTAGGAAAAATTTGTGTTTTCTTCATTCTTGAATGTCTGCAAGTAGTTTTCTTGTTCCCGTTGCATTCTTACATTGAAATATTTGTGAATCACACAAGATCTTATCCTTGTGATAGTTTGGTGGCATTTGTAATTTCATTTATCAAAAGATATTTCATTTGATAGTGAAATAAACAAATTTAAAATCACTGTGACTCCTAGCATGACTATAAGATTGTTTGTTAGCCTTTGAGGGTATCTTAGACATGATGAAATAGAGTTTGATAATGTTTAGTTAAGTTTTCCAATTCGAGCCTTCATTTTTAATCCTTGAAGTTTTTGTGAAGAGTGTTGATTTAGGCCTCCAGTGAAGCACATATTCTAGTTAAAGGAACATCCTAGTTATCCCTAAGCATTATGTTCTTCAAGCTCTCCATTTTTGTAAAATTTCTCAAGGATCTAGTGAATCAAGTTCATTTTTGCCTCACCTCCCACCAAAAATCATTTAAAAACAACCAATCATACCCATACTACCCCTATTTGTCATGTGTGTATGCAAATACATAATTTTTACTATCAAAACATGCAGAAACAATCAAGTTTTCATTGTCTTTAGTGGCCTAAACCTTGCTTAGAAAATATCTCCATTATTTAGAGTGACAACTCATGAGAGTTAGGTTTTGTTGCATTGATCATATTTTATTCAATGTCTTCTTAATAATTTCACAAGGAACGATATCTCCATCTCCTCCAAAAAACAGTAGGCTACAAAAGGGTCCTCTCACCTTGGTTGAAAGGCACAACCATAAATTAGTGAGGATAGGTCAAATCCTCTTGAAGGTGCTACCCATTTCTCCACATCTGAGTGACAAAGAGAAAGCTGCATTTTATCCCTGGCTATAAAATGACACACTACATTCTTTGCTTGTCTCTAAGCTTCCTGCCAAACTTGTGATGTTGCTCAACTTCTGAGGGAGAATCAATTTGGGTACCAATAGATTGCATCTAATACTGATAAGGTTGAACCTTTCTATGTATCTCTTCTTGTTGGAGATTATGTATTGAACAACTACATAATAGATTATGGTGCCACGAACAATGTAATTCTTGTGAAGTTCATCAAGGCTCTCAAACTCACCATGACTCCACCATGTTTCTCTTATTACTCCCTAGAATCAAAAGAGATCCCACTTGTAAGGAAGGTCATAGTTGCACAAGTGGCTCTCACCTAATTTCTAGACAATAAGGTTTCGGTGATGATTTTGGTATTAGACATTTCGGCTTCATTTGGAATTTTTCTAAATAGGGGTTTAATACAAGGTATTTGGTAGGTAAAATTTAGATGAATTAGTCTTCAACAACCATACCAGGTGAAGAGAGACATGGAGAAAGTGTTTCCAAAGAAGAAGATGAGGTACATGGTGTGAAATTCAGGAAGTTCAGGGAACCAACATCTTATCAAGATAGCAAGAGGATAAGTCTTTTCATAACGACTAAAGAAGAAGAGGATATTCCCTTCTTGATAGGGCTAGACATGCCTTCTCGGAGAGTTATATATCTTGAAGAAGCGTTGAGGAGATTCAAGTTACAAGGGGGCAGCCCCAAATTACCAAATGACGCAAACCATGAAGAAGAGGAAACTTTTCTTGGTGAATCTCAAATGGAGAAACTAGCTTATATGTTTACCCTTGAAGATGAGATATTCTCATTCCCATTTAGAGATGAATATGATCTTAACCATGCCATTCATGGAGGGACAATACTAGATTGTGATGAGCCCGCAAAAGGTTTGAAAGAACTTTACTGTACAAGAATTTCTTAGAGCTATAGAAGAAAAAGAAGACCCTAAGCTAAGTCTCAAACTCTTGATGCAAGCCATGAATCTACAAGACAAGCGTGAATCTGATTTGGAAGCCTCAACCAATGTGAAGATTGGCCATGTTGAAGTAAAGCAAGATGAGAAATCTGATGTCTCTCCCAAGCCAATAGTTGATGGATACAATGACGAAAATGGAGGTATTTTCTTTCCCATTTGAAGAAGAAAACTCTTTCCATAATGAAAAATCTGAAATAGATGGTGTTGAAGTCATGGGAGGCGAAGATCCCCTTGAGAAAGAAGTAGTGGAATGTAATAAGTTTCAGGGAAATGAATTAATCCATCTAGATAGTTTCCTTGAGCTTCAAAATGAAGATTATTCAAGGATGTACAAAGATGAACCATAGGAAACAACAAAGTATAACTCCATGCAAGAAATCCTAGATGCGGTAGAAAGAACGGAAGACCCTGAGCTAATTATTGATCTCTTAGCTCATGTCATGGCTATATAGGACAAGTATTTGGTTACTTCTAATCATCCATTCAATCTTCAAGCACCTAATAATGAAGTAGAGATAAAAGATGAATCTAAGGTTTCTCATGGAGAAGATGTTAATGAGCATAGATCCGACAAAGAAAGTAACTCTGAATATTCAAGAAATTTGAATGAAAATCAGCTTCGGCGGTGATGAGATGCTTAATGAAGAATCATCTATGTCGATAAACACGAAAGGCAACTGGCACTATGAAACCGATTTCAAAGAGTGTGAAGGTAATGGAATTTTTAATCAAAGGTCTAAGCATCAAGAATCTCATGTAGAATCACTCCTACCAAGTACATAGATAATCATGGAAGCACCTAGCTTTCATAAATAGTTAAGGAAAGGAGGATACTTTCTAGAACCAGTCAATGGCCATAGAAACAACATCACTCAATTTTTCCCACTCAGGGGTAAATTTTGAGGAATGAAAATTTCTTCGGTGAAAGCGAGTTTTCCCTGCTTGTACCATAGGTAATGTTTTAGGTGTGTTTCCCTTTTTGTTGCATGTTTTTTCCCTTCTTGTTGTGTGTCATGTGTTTCCTTTTTGTCATTTTGTGTGTGTATATTCTTCCTTTTATCTCTCTCTTGTAAGTTATACAATGCTTCCATGAGGCCCAATGGATAAGGCAATGGTCAATGGATTATATGGTCTAAAGTTGAGATTATGGATTCTCCATGTCATGTCTTTACTGTACTTATTCCATGTCATGTCCCCAAGCTAGAGCCATATGTGTAACAAGGAAATTGACAATTTCCAAGCATGAAAACTATACCCTTGTGTCAAAAATTACAAGTTTTACCCTTCCAAGACACCTCGGGTCTACCCAATCAGTCCAGTGACCTCCCAATTGATGTTAACTCATTCCCTAGGTGATTTAAGAAATTCAATTCAACCCCTATGTGATTTTAGGAGTTCATTGAAAAATGCAAACTTCAGGCAGTTGTGGGAAGGGTTATCAGCGGCCTTCCTGGACTACGGTAACCCCATGGAGTGAAACAGAGAATCTAAACTAGACATGGACATGAATTAAAAACCTATTAAAATCATGAAAGTGATTTGGTAAGAGTCGGGAAGGATTTGGAGAAGTTGGTGTAGTTTCACCAAAATTAGGGTTCACGGAGCCTAAGCGGTGCTCACGATCAAAGAGTCGTTGAGCTTCGGGAGGTGATTCTAGGAGATGTAGATGGAGTTATAATCCAAAAACATATTCGGAAAGGTAATTCCAAGCCCTACAAGATGGTGAAATCATATTTTTCACAACACCTTGGTGTAATAGGTTTATAACTAGTTTTTTCCATGAATAACTAACAAGCCAGATCAAAAATCTAAATTTTTAGGGATCCAATTAAGGAATAAAGATGTGAGACCCCACCATTGGATTCATAAGTCAATTTTAAGTCAAGATCATATAAAATTTCATCAAAAAAGTCCATCGGGAGCTCAAGTTATTACCATTTCAAGTTGCCCTCTAGGAGTGAGTTCGGGAGTTAGCCAAATTTTGAACAGGACACGTGTCGACCCGAGGGAGCCCAGAAAATTTTCATGTCCCTTAAGTCCCTCAAGAAAAGGGAAATGAGGGACATAAAAATTGCACCCAGCCCCTAAAATCCCTCTGGATCCTCATACGACCCGAGTTTCAACCCATAGTTCTTCCAACTTGTTTTTTGGGCTTAAACCTTCACCATTAGATCTCCGCCACATGTTACGACTAGGCATCACATGAAAATTGATGTCCCTATCATCCCTTAATGCTTAAGGGACATGAGGGACATGAAAATTTTCCTCACTCCCTGATTTGAAATTTTTGAAATTTCTTCCTGCTTCCCGCTTCTAACTTCTAACTTCTTACTCTCCCGTGCACAACTTCACTCTATAACTTGCTCTGTAACTTCTCACCACCACTCCACCATTTCTGAACCTTGAACCAGATCTATCATAGCAGTCGTTTCCTCTATAACATGACAACATACATGTCTTAGAAGAAGGTTTGATCAAACGAGGAAGAAGAAGCGAAGAACGAAGAGAAGAAACAATGAAAATCTCCATTGTCGTGAAACAAAGATTTGAAGAAATCTTGCAAACCAATGCATGAAACAACAAACAATTTTTTTATTCATTCCTCTCTCAAAAACCATCAAAACCTCACATTCAAATCCTCCTTCTGCAGCACATAACACTAACAATGAAGGATTTCTCTTTCCGGCCCAACAAAGAAAAAAGCTCGATTTCCCGTCTAACCGACAATTGAATCAAAGAGAAATTTCACCAACGGAGTAAGAATAAAAACCCATATCAAAAATGTGATTTTCATCATGAATGGAGGAGAAAACCATACACTGTGATTTTTAAGGTCCATTAATGGCTACCATGTTCAGAAGAGCTACAGTCAAAATTTAAAACTTTAAAATCTCCCAAACCGTTGATCGGGTAGGTCCAAGATTTTAGAGGGGGTGATATTGGGAAAAACCCCATATTGGAAAACTTCATTCCATGGTGACCCAACCATCAGAGGCTCACTTTCTAAAAATAACATTTCTTCTACACAGAGGACTGCTATTTCGGGAAAGTCACCAATCAAGCTTGATTAAGGAGAAGCGAAGAGCACTACGGTTGTATTACGAGAAAAACCATTGAAATGTTCACCTCGGTCCAAATTTGGTGCATGTGGGACTAAAATCCCCAAATTAGATTAGAATTTCTAATCATGATTAGTCCTTGCTAATCACGGTTAGTGAATTACCAAGTGATTAAAATGTGGGAGCCTTAATCAACCGCTTAGGGTCAACTAGTAGGCTAGGATAAGCTTTGAAAGCTTCACAGAGATGTTGTGGAGTTTAATGGGGTGATTTTGAGTGGTTTGAAGAGGTTTTGAGCCAATATTAGGGGATATTGACAAAATCAAGGGAAAAATAGACTTAATTATCCTATAATAACTAATTGTTCATTTTAAAGAGGATTTTGACTTACGATTAAGTCAGTAAAGTGGCATTCGAATGTGAAAGGGGTTACACAATTAAAAACGTGATGTTAATTTGCTACATTGGTAAGGAACATTAGTTAATTAGCTAAAACCACTCATTATAACAGATTTGGCAAGAATGAGAGTGATTTATGTGTGTTTCGGCAATAAGATTGCAAAAGTGGAGTAGTGATTGCAAAAGTGGAATTTAGGTGTCTACATTTACCCTGTTTGGGTGAAGTAAGTGACTTCTCTTCAAATATAGTACACAAGCATAAATAGGTACAATTTTGAAGAAAAATTAGTGGAATGAAGGATGCCCCTCGAGTGTTAATGAGTGATATAAGAAGTCAATCGGCGATCAAAATGGATTGAAATGGATAAAAGAAAATACGTTAGAATGGGCGTGAATCCACAGCGTATTGAGAAAAAAATAAGGATAGGGATAAAAATGGTTGTTTATTGCCCCAGGTGATTTGGAAGAGAAATTAGTAATGGTAATAAATGATAATGGAGAATAAATAATTAACGAATAATATAGGACAAGCCCAATATTTGCATCCAACCTTTCAATAAGCAACCTATTTATATCATTTTTCCCCTAGGTCTACATCATCGGCCTTTATTAAAAATAAACAAAAGTATAATATAACATGAAAAACTACATTACTAACATTTGTTTACTGCTAAAAATATGTAACTCCATGCAACATACATTATGCAATGCAATACGAGAAAGTAAAATGATGCTTAACTCCATGCAACATATAGAATGTAATGCAATATGAGAAAGTAAACCAGCTAACCTAACAAGAGAAACAAGCACAATCACACGTACTTAAACAAACAACGTTTAAGACAGTTGCACCAATGTTTTTGTTATCAAGCTATAGTTCCCAAATGTTCATGTTGTAATGACAAGGGTTAAAAATGGTTCCCCAAGCAAGGATACATGTGAGGGGAATAACGAAGGACAAAATTAGTCCTAAGGAAAATACTTCATGTCTTTATGACACTGTCTCTGGCAACTCACTATTGCATGGGAGTCTTGACATAGCGTGCAACCGAGCTTTTGTTAATGGAGGTAGATCACAATGATCCGCAAGTTGTTTGAGACCAGAACAAGCAAGAACCATAGAAAGATGCTTTTGTAAGACATATTTCGACATTCAAGGATAATGCAATTGACACAAGATTTAGTTGTGTATATGTTGTTTACCATTTTTTGTTAAATTTTAAATTTTTACAATTTTTTGGATTTTTGATGATTTATCGATTTTTTTAAATTATTGTTTTAATTTTATGTTTTTACAAAATAAAATATTATACCAAAAATAACAAAGTCATGAGACAATGTTAAAAGTGACCGTAAGGAAAAAAAATATGCCCAGTGTAGTAGAAAAGGTCGTGGAAGCAAAACCATTCCCAACATACCAAAGCGGGTGCAAAAATAATTATTTATTAAAAATAATCATCACGGCAAGTGTTAGACTACTTTAGAAGATATCAAAGGTGGTTTCACGTGGAAGGCAAAGGAGCTCACGTGGAGAAAATGGGAAGGATAGTGAATCGGAGGCACCGTGCGAATGATATGAGGGACTACACTGAGGCTTCAGCGAGATGGACCACAAGTACACACAACCATCCTTTTTACAGAGTAATCCAAATTATTGAATTTTTAGCTAAAATGCATGTTTTTAGGCTAAATTAGGGAAAAACTAGGGGCACCTATGTTGGTGCTGACATGGGCCTTGAGGCACCTATGCATGACGTGTGTGTGCCTAAATGCCTATGCATGTTTCATGGGTGCCTCTGCATGTTGTGTGGGTGCACAGGTGCTTATGCATGTCAGCATTTCTTTGAATTTTCTGTAGCGTGCACAAACTAGATCTCTATGAGCAAACATGATTAATATGTTACTCTAGTCTATATCTTGTCTCATGATTTTTGCCTTTAGCTAATAATTTTTTTCATCGTGAGGCTTCTAAGCTACATTCACATCATTCTTCTACTTCGTTCATAACATCCATGTGTATAAAATTGCCTTTTTCCATATTTGTGGGCACCTTTTCCCCGTTTCTCAAAAATAAATTTCCACTTCTTTATATCATGTGCTTCTTGGTCAAAGAACATGTGAAAACATGGAGTATCCTTGCTCCTTCCTAACCACGTCATGGGGTTATGTTCATCATCATGATTGATCCTATTCATATTGTCCACTGATCCAACTTACGTGAGTGAATATTTTTCTTTTGAATATTCCCATCTAATGCTAGGAGCAATTTCACATCTTCACTTTCTTGTGCATGCGCATGGCATTCTTCCCTTGTACATCTCATCTTTCACTAGGGAAAAAATGCTTCTTCATTTCCTATACATAGCTTCAGAAAACTTCTAAAAAGTCAAAAAAATTCAAATATGTTTCAAAAACCCCTAAAGCATTCAAATATGTTGGTTAGAAAAGTCAAAACATCCAAATAAACATCAAAAACCCAAAAAAAATGGTAATACATATTAAAAACCCAAATTTATCTTATGATTACGTAGTTCTCTTTGATACCTTTCAACGCAAAAAATAGAGTCATTTCGAGGTTGGGAGAAAATGTTATGGCCTCCAAAAGATAGGTAGTGCACTCAATGTTGCACAAGCGCCCGAGCACCCTTACAAGTGGGTGTAGGCACTTTTCTCAAGGCATAGGCTCCTAAATGCCCTTTCATTTGTGCAAAATCTAATTTTTATTCGAGCAACTAGGTACCTAGGCACCCTTGCACATCCTCTTTAAGTACAAAATCAAATTTTTCAGCGAAAATAGGTGCCTAGGAGCCCTTACAACTAGCATGAGCTCTCTTCTCTAGATGTGGGTTCCCATGCACCCTTGCATGGCCTTTAAGATACAAAAAATCAAAAAAATCCAACATAAGCACCATTTCATGATAAAAAAATTTAAAAAAGAAGAAAAAAAAGCAAAATACATGCATGCATAGACACCTAAGCACTCACACTGCAAACAAATTCAAAAAAATACAAAAATGCTTTGACATGCATAGGTGCCCAGTGCCCACACAACATGCATAGGCACCAGGCGCCCATGTTGCACCAGCTCTGAGTTCCCCTAAGTTTTTCCCTAAATTATCCTAAAAACATGCATTTTAGCTAAAAATTCAATAATTTGGATTGTTAGGGTAAAGAGGATGGTTGTGTGTACATGCGGTCCATCATTTGAAACCTCAGGTAGTCCCTCACATGGTCTGCACGTTGCCTCCGATTCATTATCCTCGCCATTACCTTAACTTGAGCTCCTTTTCCTTCGTGATGTGTTTCTTGCCCCTGAAGTTCCACAAAACCGTCGTATTTCTTCTAAAAAGTCTTCTAAAACTTTCTGCGATAATTATTTTTATAAATAAATTTTTTACGCCCATTTCGATGCGTTGGGACATGTTTTTGCTTCGATAACCTTTTCTACTACTACGAGGCATGTTTTAGCCTTACGGTCACTTTTAGCGTTGTATCACGACTTCGTTATTTATTCTATAATGTTTTCTTCCATTAAAATCATAAAAATTAAAATAATCAAAAATTTCAAAAAATATCGATAAAATCATTAAAAAATCTAAAAAATTATAAAATTTAAAATTTAAAATTTTAGAAAAAATGGTAAATAGCATATAAGCGATTGAAGCCTATATCAATTGCATTATCCTTGAACATCGAAATATATCTTACAAAAGCATCTTTCTATGGTTCTTGTGTGTTATGGTATCAAACAACTTATCATCATAGTGATCTACTTCCATTTACAAAATCTCAGTTGCATGTTATATATCTACTCCCATGCAAAAATGAGTTTCCAGAGACCATGTCGTTGCGCATGAAATATTTTCCATGGGACTAATTGTGTCCTTCATTATTCCCCTCGCATGTATCCTTGTTTAGGGCATCATTTTTAACCCTTGTCGTTACAACACAAACATTTGGGAACTATAGTTTGATAACAAAAACATTGGTGCAACTATCTTAAACATTGTTTGTTTGAGTGCATGTGATTGTGTTTGTTTCTCTGTTAGGTTAGCTAGTTTACTTTCTCATATTGCATTACATTTTGTATGTTACATGGAGTTAAGTGTCATTTTACTTTCTCGTATTGCATTGCATAATGTATGTTGCATGGAGTTACGTATTTTTAGCAATAAACAAATGTTAGTAATGTAGCTTTTCATGTTATATTATACTTTTTTATTTTTAATAAAGGCCGATGATGTAGACCTAGGGGGTAAAATGATATAAACAGGTTGCTTATTGAGAGTTTAGATGCAAAGATTGGGCTTGTGGACCATATTCTCCGTTAATCATTTCTTCTCCATTATCATTTATTATCATTACTAATTTTCTTCCAAATTACAAGGCGATAAACAACCATGTTTATCCTATCCTTATTTCATCTCAATACTTGAGGGTTTTGTGCTGTTCTAACCTATTTTCTTTTATCCATTTCAATCTATTTTGATCGTTGATTAAGTTCTTCTATCACCCATATCGACACTGAGGGGGATCCTTTATTCCACTATTTTTTCTTCAAAAAATTATCTGTTTATGCTTGTCTCTTGTATTTTAAGAGAATTCACTTACTTCACAAACAGGGGCAAATGCGAGACACCTAAATTACTTTTTGCATTCTTATTGCCAAAACACACACAAATCACTCTCACTCTTGCCAAATCCATTGTAATTAGTGGTTTCCGCTAATTAACTAATGTTCCTTACCAATGTAGCTAATTAACACCACGTTTTTATTGTCTAACCCCTTTCGCATTCGAATGCTACTTTCTTTACGACGAATCGTAAGTCAAAATCCTCTTTGAAATGGACAATTAGTTATTATACGATAATTAAGTCTATTTTCCCTTGATTTGTCAATATCCCTAATATTGGCTCAAACCCCTCTTCTAACCACTCAAAATCACCCCATTAACCTCCACAAGTGTCTCAAAGAAGCTTTGAAAGCTTATCCTAGCCTCTAGTTGACCCTAAGTGGTTGATTAAGGATCACACATTTTAATCACTTGGTAATTCACTAATTGTGATTAGTAAGGCCTAATCATTATTAGCTATTCTAATCTAATTTGGGATTTTAGTCCCATGCACCAAAATACAAGTTTCTCCTAAAATTAAAACTATAAAAAGAGTTCACCTCTTACCTTAATACTTCACACCATTGTTTGATTTGCATCTTATATAATAAATATGATATATAGCCAAGTTCAATCCATGCCTAAAGCCTTCAACAAGGTTAGTAGTTGAATATCTTAAGTGACTTAACAAGTCATTTGGAGAGGTAATTTCACCATTTTTTTGGAGTATGACCATAACCATTTGATTTCCCTCTTAGATCTATTTAGGCCCGTGTTAGGTAATTAAAACATATTAGTTGGCATGTTTATTTATATTTTGCATTTTTTTCATACTAGTTAAGCATTCCTTTTAGCTTCTATCTTAATATTACATTCCTAGACTTAGAATCTTTAGCTATTAGGTGGAAATGGTGTTAGCCTTCCTTGATTAGCTTTGTTATTTGCTTTGTAAAGTTTAGGGTGCTTTCATTTCAAATGAAAGCACCTAAACTTTACAAAAAAATTGCATGACTAACTAAGAAAGACTAACACCATTGCCACTCTAGTCAAGGTCCTAAGTCTAGGAATGTAACATTAAGATAGAAGCTTAAAGGAATGCTTAACTAACATGAATACAATTTAAAATCTAACTAAACATGCCTACTAATATGTTCAATTACCTAACATGGGCCTAAATAGACCTAAGAGGGCAATCAAATTGGGATGGTTGCTACTCCAAACAATGGTGAAATGACCTCTCCAAATGACTTGTTAAGTCACTTTAGATATTCATCTACTAACCTTGTTGAAGGTTTTAGGCAAGGATTGAGCTTGGCTATAAATCATATTTATTATATGAGATGCAAATCAAAGCATGGTGTAAAGTATTAAGGTAAGAGGTGAACTCTTTTTATAGTTTTCCTTTTAGGAGAAACTTGTATTTTGGTGCATGTGGGACTAAAAGCCCCAAATTAGATTAGAATTACTAATCATGATTAGGCCTTGCTAATCACAATTAGTGAATTATCAAGTGATTAAGATGTGAGGAGCCTTAATCAACCACTTAGGGTCAACTAGGAGGCTTGATAAGCTTTTCAAGTTTACTAAGACATTGTGGAGAGAAATCAGTGATTTTGAGTGGTCCAAGAGGGATTGGAGCCAATATTAGGGCATATTAAGAAAAAATCAAAGGGAAATAGGCTTAATTAGCTTATAATAGCTAATTGTCTATTTTAAGAGGATTTTGCTTACGATTCACCGTAAAGCGGCATCTTGAATGCGAAAGGGGTTATGTAATCAACAATTCATTTTTAATTGGCTAAAGTGATAAGAAATCTTAGTAAATTAGGAAAATCACTAATTATAACAGAATTGGAAAGAATGAGAGTGATTTGTGTGTGTTTGGCAATAAGATTGCAAAAATAGAATTTAGGTGTCTACATTTGCCCCTGTTTGAGGTGAAGTAAGTGACTTCACTTCAAATATAGTAGGCAAGCATGAGGCAGTAAATTTTGAAGAAAATTAGTGGAATGAAGGATTCCCCTCGAGTGTTGATGGAGTGATAGAAGAAGTCAATTGATGATCAAAAATATGATCGAAATGGATAGAAGAAGATAGGATTAAACAAGCAAAAACCTAAGGTATTGAGAAGGAAATAAGGATAGGGATAAAATGGTTGTTTATTGCCCAAGTGATTTGGAAGAAAAATAGTAATGGTGATAAATGATGATGGAGAAGAAATGAATAACAAAAAATATAGGACAAACCCAATCTTTGCATCAAGCCTCTCAATAAGCAACTTGTTTATATCATTTGCCCTTAGGTCTACATCATCGGCCTTTATTGAAAATAAACAAAGTATAATATAACATGAAAATCTATATTTTACTAACATTTGTTTCTGCTTAAAAATATGTAACTCCATGTAACATGAGTTATGCAATGCAATGCAAAAATTAAATTGACTCTTAACTTCATGCAACATATAGAATGCAATGCAATACGAGAAAGTAAACTAGCTAACCTAACAGAGAAACTAGTACAATCACATGCACTCAAACAAACAACGTTTAAGACAATTGCACCAATGTTTTTGTTATCAAACTACGAGTTCTGAATATTCGTGTTGTAATGAAATGGGTTAAAAATGGTACCCAAAGCAAGGATACATGTAAGGGGAATAACGGAGGACACAAGTAGTCCCATGGAAAATCTTTCATATGCTACGACACAAACTCTTAGCAACTCACTGTTGCATGGGAGTACCGACATAACATGCAACCGAGATTTTGTTAATGGAGGTAGATCACAATGATCCACAAGTCATTTGAGACCAAAACAAGCAAGAACCATAGAAATATTCTTTTGTAAGACATATTTAAACATTCAAGGATAATGCAATTGTCTGACAGTATTCAACATGTATATGTTGTTTACCATTTTTTTGGAAAATTTTAAATTTTTACAATTTTTTAGATTTTTAATGATTTTATCTATTTTTTTTTTAATTTTTTTATTGTTTTAATTTTTTGATTTTTATGGAAGAAAATATTATAGAAGAAATAACGAAGTTGTGAGACAATGCTAAAAATGATCGCAAGGAAAAATATGCCCCAAGTAGTAGAAAAGGCCATCGAGAAGCAAAACATGCCCCAACATACCAAAACAGTGCAAAAATAAGTATTTATTGAAAATAATCATCGCAACAAGTGTTAGAAGACTTGTAGAAGAAATATTGTAGTTTCAGGCACTTCAAGGGTGAGAAACATGTCGCGGGAAAAAGGACCTCATGTGGGAGAAAAGGATCTCATGCAAGAGAAAAGGAGCGCACGTGCAATTCATAGAAGAAATTCAAGGTCGCCTAGGCACCTATGCGCAACTACCGGGGTGCTGGGTGCCTGTGAAACACCGAGTGCACAATGTATCAACCAGAGGCCGTAACTTTTCTCCGATCTCGAAATGACTCCTTTTTCGTTGGAAAGGTATTGAAGTGAACTACGCAATGGTAAGATAAAATTTGAGTTTTAGAGTTACCAAGAATTTAGGGAATTGATTGAGCTCATGCAAAACCAAGTAGAAGAAGTACATGAGTTCCTATGCCTATAGAAATGAAGAAATACAAGGGAACCTAGGTGCTTATGCCATGAATGGAAGGGTGCATGGGTGCCTATGCATGAATGCAAGAGTTCCTAGGTGCCTTTTCCTAAATACAAGGGCACCGGGCACATGTGCCTAAATGCAAGGGCTCCTAGGTGCCTATGCAACACCGAGTGCATAACCTATCTTCCTGGAGGCCATAAATTTTGCTCCCAACGTCAAAACGACTCCATTTTTTAGGTTGGAAATTTATTGAAGAGAAATACGCAATGGTAAGATAAATTTCGGTTTTTGAATTTGCTTTTCCAATTTGTTAGGTTTTTTATGTTTATTTGGATGTTTTCACTTTTCTGACTAACATATTTGAATTTTTGGGAGTTTTTGAAACATATTTAAATTTTTTGACTTTTGAAAATTTTTCTAAAGCTATGTATAGGAAACGAAGAAACGTGGATTCCTAATGACAGACGGGATGTACAAGAGTATAAAGCCATGTGTATACACAAGAAAGTGAAGATGTGAAATTGCCCCCAGTGTTAGATGGGAATATTCAAAGGTAAACTCTTCACTCACAAAAAATGGATCAATACTAATATGGATAATTTCAACACAATGATGAACGTAACCTAATGACATGCTAGGAAGGAGCAAGGATACCCCCAGCGTAAGCTGGCCAAGAAGCACATGATAGAAAGAAGTGGAAGATTGCTTTGAGAAAGGGGACAAAGGTGCCCATGAAACATGGAAAAATGACAATATTATACACATGGATGTTCTGAATGAAGTAGAAGAAAAACGTGAATGTTGTGAATGTAGCTTAGAAGCCTCATGATGAAGAAGTGATTAGCTAAAGGCACAAATCGTGAGACAAGATACGGACTAGAGTAAGAGTCTAAACAAGGTCCAAAAAAAGACACTTGGTAACATACTAATCATGTTTTCTCATAGAGATCCAGTGTGTGCACATGGAAATTTATTACCTCTTGGAGGGAATATTTGATAGACAACAAGTGAATACACCCTAGCCAATGTGTAGGAATGATTTTTTTTTAGAGTTCATTTTTAATGAATGGATTGGAAGAAGATTCATACATTTCTCTGTTGCACAACTGCATCCATAGCCCGACATAGATGCATTTGATTCTAATTGCAACATTTCTCTACTTCCAGTTAGGCATCCATAGCCCTAGTAGAGATTATTGGAAATACCCCAAGAGAGAGTTATATATCAATTTTCTTTTGCTTTTAGCTTTTGCTTTTTATTTGATCGTTTTCTTTTGCTATTCTAAAAAATTATTTTAGCTCTCTTGTTTACAAGGGGTTAAGAACCACTTATGGCCTAATGGAAGGAGGTGGAAGTGATTATGATGATGACATTGGCTAGTGTCAATAAATATGTCCAAAATTTCTTCGCAACAAGTTTTTTAGATGTATATTGTGATAGGATCTCTAAGAGGTAATTCGCTCTTTAATGTACCAAGGTGATACAAGACCAAGGTCAAACAGATACCATAGATATAAATGTCGTAAATGAATGAAAAGTGGCTAACCAAAATATCACCGAAGGGATAAAAATTATAGGAAGACTTACATAATAAGAGCAAGAAAGGGAAGAAATAACATCCATGTGTATGCAATACCTGATTGTAATGTTTGATCTTTGTACCTTTGATATATATATTTTTGAAATGTTTTCTTATTTTTTTGTATTTTGTCTTTTTTTAAAGGTGACACCAAAAAGGTCACTTGGTGTGATAACATCCAAAAACAATGTTAGAAATTTCCTTGATAAGGAAGACTATACGTGTTTACTTATCAAGATTCATATTATCCCCCGATCTCAATTATCGTGGTGATCTCATACTCAATAGATGACTATGTTTTATCATGAGACATGGATTTTGTTTGCGGAGTTGAGGTCCCTATCTAGAGCTTTCGCACTTTAAGCCATACTTGATGGGTGCATTGATGTGCATTTTTGAAGTGTGTTTGATTTTGAAATTTTAGATTGTTTAAATTGTTGTGAGCTTTTGAGCTCTTGGAATTATTGATCTAAGTCTGACGAAGGAATCACTTTGGTTTCCTATAATCTAATATGTGACTTGTCTGATCCTGAGAAGTAGGAAAAGAAAGTGGACGAATAGAATTGATGTGAGAAATGACGGTGGGCTTTCCACAATCATTGATATAAGGATAATGTGATGGACGAAAAAAGGATACATTCTAATAATTGAAGAAGATGGGCTACTTAGAAGATGTCACATATAATGAAGATGAAGGGCTACTAGGATGTGGCCCAAGTATAGAAGATGATGGGCTACACCGGAAGTATCCTATATATAAGAAGATGGGCTACTAGGACGTGGCCCAAGAATCAAAGATGAGGGATTTCTAGGATGTTCCCCTAGTATAGACAAAGAAGGACTACCGGAGGTGTCCCATGGGGCGAAGATGAAGGAATACTATGAGGTGTCCCATATATAGAATATGATGAGCTACTTTTAGGACATGGCCCAGAATAGATGAAGATGGTATACCAAGAGGTGAGCCACATTAGATGATGTGGGGCTACTTGGAGGTGGCCCACATATAGAAGAAGATGATGGGCTACTGGTAGTGACCCAAGGTAAGATTGCGATGGAGGAATCCTGATAGATAAAGAATGATTAGGTAATGAGAAGATAGGTCGTGGAACAATGTTATACCCAAGAATTTCATCACCCAATGAAGAATGTGAAGATGTAAGAATAAGAGGAGCATCATGTTCAATGATATTAGGGTCTTCCTTTGTTTTCGACAAAGGCATCAATCTCTTCCTCCCAATATTCAAACGTATAAAGGTCTAAAGATGTTTCTTTCTCACAAACTTCTAGAGGAATCTCTTCATGTACCCTCATAAATTCTCTAATTGCTTCTCCATTTTGAAATGAATCAATCGATGTGGGTATTTATTCTACTGTATGAGGTTTATTGGTTGAATGCGACATGGGAGTTGACTTTGATGATTGATTATAAGGACTTTGGGTCGGAGAGCTCTTCGACGGAAGAAGGGATCATTTAGGGTGTTACATTTATTTTTAGGGTGTCACATTTGTTGTTTAAGGTTTTGCACTAGTGTTTAGAGTGGAATACTAGTTTTAGGGTGTCACAAATCATTATTTAGGATGTTGTTATAATTTTTAGTTTATTGCACTAGTTTTTCGGTATTGCATTGGGGTTAGGGTGCTATATTTTTTTATAGGGCATCACACTAGTGTTTAGTGTTTCAAATTTACTATTTAGGTTTTCATATTGGTGTTTAGGGGCACATTTGTCTTTTAGGGTGTTTCACTAATTGTTATGGTGTTGTACCAATTTTTATCTTGTCATGATGGTGTTTAGGATGTCACATTTTTGTTTATGTTATCACGGTTGTGATTAGGTATCACACTAGTGTTTACTCTATCACATTGTGATTTAAGGTGTCATATTTGTTTTGGTGTTACACTAGTGAAAAGGGTGTTGTAGTAGTCTTTAGGGTGTCGCACTAATTTTTAGGATGTTTCATTTATTTTTATGGTATCATATAAGTGTTTAGGGTGTCACATTTGTTTAGCTTGTTGTTTAGGGTGATGTACTAGTGTTTAGGATGTCACATTAACATTTAGGAAGTCGTGTTCATTGTTTAAGGTATCATAATAGTGTTTAGATTATTGCAATCATATTTTTAGTGTCACACTAGGGTTTTGTGTCTTGTTTTATAGGACATCACATTATTTTTTAGGTTGTTGCACTATTGTTTCGGTGTTTGCGTTATGGTTTAAGGTGCCATATTGGATTTTTAGAGTGTTGCACTAGTGTTTAGGGTTTCATATTTTTATTTAGGGTGTCACAAAGTATTGTTTATTATATCACATTTGTGTTTAGGGTGTCACTTTTGTTAATAGTGCCAAACTAGTGTTTGAGGTTTCGCGCTAGTTTTTAGGTTAGTGTTTAGGATGTTGCTTTGGTGTTTTGGGTGTCATATTTATTTTTAGGGTGTCGCACTAGTGTTTGTGGTGTTGCATTGGGGTTTAGGGTGTCATATTAATTTTTAGGTGTCATGCTCATGTTTAGGTGTCATATTCATTGCTTTGAAAATAACACTAGTGTTTAGGGTATCACATTTGTGTTTAGGGTGTCACGGTTTGTTTAGGGTGTTGAAATAGTGTTTAGGGTGTCGCATTAGTGTTTATGGTGTCACATTAGGGTTTAAAGTGCCATATTTTTTTCTAGTTGTCATGCTAGTGTGTAGGGTGTCACATTTTCTGTTTAAGATGTCGTACTATTGTTTAGGGTATCACACTAGTGTTTAGGGAGTCACATTTTTGTTTAGGGTGTCAAACTAGTGTTTAGGGTGTCGAATAGTGTTTATGATGTCCAATTGAGGTTTAGGTGTCATATCTATTGTTTATAGTGTTTCACTAGTTTTCTAAGGTGTTATATTTGTAGTTTAGGGGTCATGCTAGTGTTTAGGATATCACATTTATTATTTATGTTGTTGCATTATTGTTTAGGTGTCACATTTATTTTTTAGGGTGTCGATTAGTGTTTAGGGTTTTTATTGGTTTTTAGGTTATCACATTTATTGTTTTGGGTATTGCACTCATATTAGTTAGTGTTTCTCACTAGAGTATATAATTATAAGGGTGTTTCATTAGGGTGTGTTATCAACTAATTTTGACTACGCAAAATGAATAAAAATGGAAATTTTATTTTTTCAAAAGTGTTACTTTGCGTGATTTATCACTCTCATCGCGATCATCTCATTTTTGTGATCATTTCGATCTTCATTTCGGTCAATCTTAAATCTGATTAAATATTAATTAATTAATATTTAATTAATTAATTACTCTTTGTTTGATAAAATCAATTTTTAATAACTTTGGGGTTTTTAATTAAATAAATATTAATTAAAATTCATTCGACAAGATTTATTTTAATTGTCGGGGGAAAAATAAGCTTTCACTTCCCATTGTTTGGGAATGCTAAATTGGATTTCCGAACCCGGATTCCCCCTTCCTGGAAAATTTATTTTAATTCCCCGCTCATGGGATTTCTTCCACCAATTGCCAATCAACGAATTGACAAACGGGAAAAAATCTCCCGATTTCCCACATGGGGAAATAAAATGGGGATTGCCACCGCCCCTGCCATTTCCATTGGCAAATGGTTGTTTATTTCCCCACTTCCCCTAGCAATTAATGCCACTACCGGAAAGAGGGAAGTTGTTTTAACGGACGAATAAGAAACGATGGTGAGGAAGCTTCCTAAATCCTCATAAAATCCTTCCATCAAACTCATTGGAAGAATTCGTGCGAAGCTTTCCAATTTCTTCTTATTTCTTCTAGAGGAATGTCTCAGAGTAATATTTTATCACATCCCTCAATGAATCACCACGCATTCACCAGAGTTCTTAAAAGCTACGCATTGGTGGAAGTTTCAACGCAAGCCAAAGAATAAGGTATTAACACAAAGATATTGAAGAGGCTCTCCACCTAAAGGAAAAATTTATAGTCCACACATAGGCAACAGAAGGAACAAGTTTCCACACCAATTTTGTTTCATGTGCATGTCTACGCAACAGAAGAAGACCAATGTGGAGGGAGGAGTTGTTAGAAGTTTGAGAGGGAGAATAGTCCAGATAAGTAGCAAAGGAGATTCCCATGCACTCCACATAAGTTTCCATGCAAGCCAAGGAAAATCTACATAAGAATAAGACAAAGAGAGTTAGAATCCAACGCAGGTCAAAGAATATTTCAAGCATTTTTTAGGAGAAAACACCGTCTAAATCAAAGCAAAGATAAAACAGTCCACAAGGGAGTCTTCACGCATTGAATGGAACAAATTTAGCAAAGAGAAAAAAATTCACACGGCAAGGAGTATTTTGAAGATCCCATGCATTGGGACAACATAGAGCCAAAAATAAAATAGCAGCAAAGAACTCCTTCCACGCATTTCCCAAGGGAGAGCTATTACCAGGTGTGAGAGATAAATAATTCCTCCACGCATTTTCCAAGGAGCAGTCTAAAGAAGAATCAACTTGAAGGAAAGAATAAGAGGCAAGAGCAGTCCAAAGGAGGCTACGCACAACCCAAGAGAGAACACTTTTCAATGCTTAGGAAGAATAGAACAGTCCACACAAAGCATAAAACAATCTTCCAGCAAATCAAAGCATAACAGTCCAAAGAAAGAACATAGATGTAAGATCTCCATGCCTAGGAGGGAAGCAATCACAAGAAGACAAGAAGATTCCACACATTTTTCAGAAGGAAAGTCAAAACATTCAACAAAGCTTCTCCACGCACTCTCCAGGAGTATCAACACATTTGCAGGAGGATTTAGCAAGTATAGTCACACATCGATCAAAAGATCGCAAGGAAGAAGTAAATCTCGAAGTACGCGGTCATTAAAATTAGGTGATTTTCACGCAAACAAGAAGTTACGATTCACGCATACCAAGGATAATTTTCCTGAAAATTAAATTAAAATTCGAATATTAAAATCGGGTGATTTTGTTTAAAATAAATAAATAAATTGTTGTCACCAGATCAAAAATTAGTAATCGACAAAATGCGATTATTATTATTATTATTTTTAAAATAATAATAATAATATTAATATTAAAATGAATTATATTTTTCTTGCATTGACGGAGTTTCGAGACCGAGACCCACCCCGTTTGCATTGTTTTGCATGCACGATTCATTTTTTTATAAAATTCGTAATGGCCAAAGAATCTAATAAGTCTGCGGGAAGATTGAGGAAGCGGTGGAGAAATCAAACAAATCTGCACTCAAGTATGAATTCCAAGGAATCATCCCTCCCAATTCCATCAAGTCGGCATATGACAATATCACCGATACAAATCTAGGTCACATCAATGTGCAACAATTCTGTGATCGAGTGAAATCTAAAGGCAAAACCATATTCTCGGATAGGCTTTACCATAGTGGTCTACCCCAAGCAATAGCATTTCCTATCTCGGTGTAGTGTCTGGAGTTGGTTATCACTTGTGCGGAGCATTATGATCCCGAGAGACAAGGAATTTTTAAAGATAATCATGAGCCTTTCCTCTTAATCACACTAGAGCACATTGAGGAATTGCTCAACATACCTGACTTCCTTGAGAATGCGGATATCACTCGACATTCAACACAATAATTTTGGGATGAAGAACCCCTCAGGTGGAGAAAGATGGTTAATAACAACTGGTTAGTGACCAAGAGGCCTCGAATTGACCGGCTTCCTAAAGAACTATATCGTGTTGAGTTCGTGGAAGAAATTGGGGACATGATTACTCTCCTAAGTCGAGTTTTGATTTACCCTCTGCCAAGATTTTCCACCCATGGATGTATCAGTTTATCTATATCATCCTTACCAAGAGAGAGTTTGTGGATTGGGCCACCATCATCAGTGATACCCTTCACTAAAAATGTATCGAAGTTAAGATGACTGGATGCTTCTACATGACATCATATTTGACTTACGGAGTGGCGAGAAGAAATTTGTTTTTGGGACTCGAAATGAGAGGAGTCATGGGTCCATCAAATAGCTTCTTCCATTACTATCCGCAACTAAGTTTCAAAAATAGATCTTGCCATTTCGAAGATTGATGATGCATTCACCTTCCGCGTGATTCGAACCTAAATCGGAATATAGAGGAAAGATTTTCTAAAGAAGCCATGAATGTCATTTCCCAATGGGGAACATGGTTTATTAAATTTTCACCTTTTTCCTACATTCATGTAAGTGTCTTTGTGGGTACTCCATTAAAACTTCCTAAGTACATCAAGAATGAAATGGGCATTAATGGAGCTTGTGCAAAAGCTATTCCAAGTTCATTGTCTTCTCAGTGACAAGCATCGCTCAGGAATTCATTTCCCAATCCAAATTGGGGAATACCAATGTCTAAATCTCTTCAGTGCACAACTCATGGAAAAAGAGTTTTCCTTGTCACAATTCATCCATATGTGAAGAGAACCCAATTTGATATCAATGGGTATATGCAGAAAATTCTTGGAGCAAAGTATCAACATAACCCTACCATGGAAGATTTCTGGGTTGCTGTTCAGATGAGCATGAAGTAAGAAGACGAGAGTTTTCTCACCTAACACTTGCTCAAATCAAGGCCTTTCACATCAAGAACCCTCCAGATTCATTCGTAAATGATGATGAAGATGTTATTGATCCTTCATATGATGCAATTTCTTTTACCCCATTTCCCCGAATTGATTGGACCAAAAGAGATGAATTTTCTCTTGATAGAAAGAATCAACTGATCCTTGAAAGAAGCATATCTTGGTATAATAGAGAACTTGCCAAGTTACAATCAATTCAAGATCATACTTCAGGATCAAAAAATTTCCAACTCGAGAAGGTCTCAATTCAACCAAATCCCCTTCTCGATCGACCTCTGTGCCATCCAATCATACACAACAAGCAAGAAAGGAGTGGTTGCCAAAATCCACTTTGTCAAATAATGTGTCACGAGGAGAAAAATCTAAAGGCCCTAGCCCCAGTGAAGGAAGAGAGCATGTATCGGATTTTCTACTTCAAGTAGAGATTCTTCTACTCACATTGTTGATAGTTCTCAAAAGCTCATGACAAATGATCCTCAACCATGCCTTACACAAGCATACACTCAGGTGCAGGTAGTCCAAATATCAAACACTTCGGAACCTATAGTTCATGAAGAGATTTCCCAAAATCTCCCGAATGATAAGGAGGTCAAATCAAGGTTGTGGAAAGGATTCTTACAGAATGTCATGATGTTGAGAACAATGAGAATGTTGCTTCGAGCTCCAGGATTTTGTATGCAAAAATAGTGAATGATACTCCTTTCTAGGTTGATTGTGAAGTCAAGAAAAGGAAGAGGGTTGTAAAGGAAATTGACATTGATTTTGATGCCATTTTAAAACTTTCAAATGATGTCATTCCTAAGAATCCTAAAGTTATTTCTCGAATAATGGTGGATAGTGATGGAAACAGATTTACGGATCTTTCCATCCCACAAGTTGACAAGGAGCGTGATTCCATGACATCTGTTGATTATGAAGTTTCTAGACTTGGACTTGGGAGGTCCACATTGGAAAGTGACATGGAAATGGCTTGAGATTCAATTTATATCGTGCTAAAGAGACTTGAGAAATATAAGTCTCAGAACTCTCAGCTCAAGGCTGAAAATAATCAATTGGTGGAATATTTTCAACATCTGATAAATCCCATATCATCCACTTTCCCAGGTACTCGATTACGTAGCTACCCACGATGAAGAAACTCTCAATTTATCAAAATAAATAAACACATTGGGCCATGTCACTAAAACTTGGATTTCAAAGATTCTCATTTTAGGCCAAGAGACAATCAAAACAGTGGTTAAGCTCCATGAAGATGCCAATGCGTATCTTGATCCAATTCTTTCTTTCAAGAAAACTTTTGTTTCTAACATATCGAATTTGGATGAGATATTTCCTAGTCTGTAGGAGATGATGAGTATAGAATCCTCGCTTTAGCCATTGAAGTAATTCTTGAATTTGAACATTGAGGGACACGTTTTATTTAGTGTCTGCATATCAAATCAAGGAATACACTTCTTTAGGATTCTATGATCCATTATGAGAGCATATGTAATGAAGCCTTCACTTCACTCACCTTGATCCATAATTCATAGTTGAGATCCCTCGCAACCTCGTAAATGAACATAATCAAAGGTGTTCATCGGACAGTGGAAGAGAAATTTTCACAATTGTTTAAGGACATGTATACTCCCGCCAATAATTTCTCTTCAGCTTCAATGGAGCATTGCATCAAATTGAAAAACTTGTTTGAGAATGCTCAATCAAATATGGATAATCTGAATGATATGCCAAGTAGGATTTTGGAATTGTAGGTATTTTGTGAGGCTATCCTTCGACCAAATGAACCTCCAGAAGAAGAAAAGATGTTCAAAACATTGGGAAGGTTTAGATCCTTTCAATTGGTGAAAGCGACAAATCCTAACTTCACTGATGGTTTAAGGAGATAGTTTTCTTGGTATCTAACGAAGTGGGAGAGTCCATTTCTCATACGTTTGAGATAGGCGGACCCCATTTCAATGGATAAGGCACTGGTTATTATTGTATATTTTAGAAGTGGATTTTTAAGAAAAGGATGTTGTTATTTGCTTTTAGAAAGTTGTGGATGACTTAAGTGATTTCTATTTTTAGTTGTTTTTAATAAAGTTGGTTGAAAAAGTCAAAAGTCACTTAAGTGCCCTATTTAATGATCATGTAAACCCTAACTAATTTGTAACCAACTTTTGGGTTATAAAAGGAATTCAGGGGCTCATTTGTAAAGGGTGACTTTGAGAGAGGAGAAGAAAATACTTTTTTATGCAAGCTTTGTTTCAAGAAAGAAACTATGTTCTTTTGCGAAGACATTTTAGAGTTAATGAAATATGAACTTTGTGTCTTATTCATTATCTCTTGTAACATTTGATGTTCTTATGTTCATTAGATGTTAGATGTCTAAATATTGCATGCAAATATTGTCTTTGATCTTATTATCAACGTTATTAATATGTTGTTCTAGTTCACAGTGATCGGGCTCTGATTATCTACTTGCTCACGTGAGTTTCTTTTTACTCATTCTTATTTAGTTGATGCAAACTCCTTTTTATTTGTGTCAAATATTGTTTTTCTTCTCCATGCATTATTAGGCTTTGATTTTTCCTAAATTTTGCATGCTCCTTCCATTCATTCCTTTCCTTCATTCCATTCCATCTCCCTCATTCAATTTTCTTTCCATTGATGTTCGAAAACACTCCCACATACAATTTTGAATGTACATGTGTAAATACAGTTTTGGTTTTCAATAAAGGTAGCCTCACCTTCATTGAGGAAGGGACTTCATTCCCACACTTTTGCATGTCATTTGCATGCGTGAAATTCCATATGCTACACAGGGTGACATGTTAGCATGTCGCATTAGGAGGTCATATTACAATGTCATGTTAGGGTTTCACATAATTAGGGATTTAACATTATGGTCTCATACTAGGGTAGTGTGTTATGGTATCATATTATGATGTCGTGCTAGGGTGACATTAGGATTTCATATTAGGGTGTAATGTTAGGTGTGTCCTTTTAGGGTGTCATATTAAGGTTTCATACTATGGTTTCACATTAGGTGTCATCCTATAGTTTCACGTTAGGGTGTCACATTAGGGTGTCATCCTAGGGTGTCATAATAGGGCATCACACTGTAGTTTCATGGTTGATTCATAAACTAGGTGGCTATTACACACTAAATGTCACCAACACAAATCTTGTGCATTCTCGTAATTCCCATATTTCATCAATAAAACTAATTGGTTTTAATTTTTATGAATGGCCATTAAATTTGATTTAGAAATGAACTAAGAGTGTTGCATAATCAAATAAATACTGAGCAATGAAAGAGAGAAAACACAATGAGAGAGACACAAGATTACCTCTGAAGAAACTCAAATTGAGAAAACTCTAGCAAGAGTGAAGCAATGCTTCCTCATCTCACTATCATGTCTTTGTGTACAATCTTACTTCCTTCCCAAGGCCTCCATGAACACTATGATGTTTAAACACTCATACAAACTTTTCAACTCACTCACTCACACCTTCCTTTCACACTCCAATTCAGAAAACCACATATGATCAAGAATAAAAATTGCTTAGAATCTCTTCCTATTTTTACCTTACAAAGACCTTCCCACATATATATACAAGTTTGACACCAAGGAGAGCTGAAAAAGAATCCCAAAAGACTCATAAATTGAAGAGGAACTTACTACAATTATTTACTCTTCCCATACTTTCCTTCATGACACAACCACCACTAGCCACGCTGCCAGGGGTTCCTAACTACCACTAACAATTGTGTAACTATCGCAGCAGATTACAAACCCTTTGGGGAAGTTACAAAACCATTGGGTAGTTGTGCAACTACCACTCTAGTTTTAGGGGTGGTTTCGTCACCATACAAAGTTCGCTACCTTCAGAATCCATAACTTTTGCATACGAACTCGAAATCGGGTGTCATTTGTTTAACTTGCATAATTTTTCAAGGGGAAAAAATATGCAATCAAGTTTTTATTTTGAAGAAATATTCATAGTTTTAAGCCTTTTGATGAAACCTATCTTCTTTGAGGTCTCATGGTTTCATAACTTCATCTTGAACCCTTTTATGCGGTTACATCCAATAAGAGCCATAGAAATAATGTCAAGTGATAAAAAAATTTACATAATCATGATGGTGTTTTTGTTATCTCATGATGCTAACATTACTGATCTAAAATTCATATCATACCTCCCCAATTATAGGCTTTTGGTCCCCAAAATCTTAGGAACTCATACGGTGAGGAATTTTCTTCCCCCACTTCTTGAACCTCTCTTGTACTTGGAGGTGCATATGCTGAAATACATTCTCTATCATGTGAAATTATTGGTCCACCTTTTCATGCCCTTGAGGTGGGTCCTTCCCTTCCTTCCATGTGTGTAGATAACCTGGTGGAAACTACATCTTATGCTCCTTGTCAAAAGAACAACTATGGATATCCTTACATTCTTTCTTATCTTTCAAAATCAGAAAAGAAACCTTCCCACTTACATTAAATAAATGGTTGCTTTGAGTGGAACTTACCAAGGAGAGCTTAGATTTTCCTTCATAAGATTTTATGGTGTATTTTTTCCCATCTTTAACCAACTAATATTGATTCAATCTCCTCTTGAAAATAGCATCTCGACATACATATAGGGGATTCAAAAACTATACCACAAATGTCAATAGGTGCAACATCCACAACAACTTCATCAATGAAATGTTCATTTATTGCAAATTTGACTTTGCATTGTTTATAAACCCTTATCTCTACTCATTTTTTTCACCCATCCTAGAGCATAAGGATTAGGATGATCATACATTTCCAACCTAAGTCTATCAACCAACTCTTTTCTAATAAAATTTACTTGTGAGAAAGAATCAAAAAGAGCATCAACTTTTACCATCTTAATATGTGTCTTGATATGAAAAATATTATAAGGTTCACCTTTGTTTTGAGAATCATCATTACCAAACATACCTTTTTATGAAGGTTGGTACAACACAACTACTCATCCACCTCTTTGTTACTCTCAACATAAATTGGTTCTCCTTAAAGTGATGGCATGGACTTATTTTTCTTTTTCTTGTTCTTAAACAAATGCAATTCTAGATGCAACTTCCAACAAGTCTCATCGGTGTGACCATCAACATCACAATGCCCACAATGTTTGGTTGAATATTTCTTGGCAATCATAGAAGTGACATTGACCCCACCTTTCTTCTTGAAGCATCGAATAATTTAAAGAGGGAGATGGACCCTTTTTCTCATCCATCTCAAGATAATGGGCTTGAGAACAAGCCTCATCTATGTCCTTTGGCTTTTCAAGTAGAACGTGCCTCCTTAAGTGACTATGCAACCCTCTAACATACTTCATGAGGATCTCATGGTCAAATGTATCTTTTCCCATTTGGATTTCCTTTTTGAAAAAAATTCTTATATAGACTGCACACTTTGACCTTCTTTTTGCCTCAAATATTGCCAATCAATAGACCTTTCCTCTTCATAACAAATAGGATAAAATTTCCTCTTAATCAAAGTTTTAAATTCATCCCATTTAGTAATTGGGGGTAACCTTTTAACAACCAAGGAATTAAGATAACTCTCAAACCAAGTTAGAGCATGACTTGCTAGCTTCACCTTGCAAAATATTTTTTTACTCTTCACTAACTTATGCAAATGAAATTATACCTCTAATTGAGCTAACCAATGATCAAGCTTATCTGCATTCACCTCACCTTCATACAGCTGAATATCAATTTTTCCTCTTCTTTGAATGGAGGTGGAGCTTGGTTGGAATGGGGCTGCTCTTTCTCATGGTAGGAAGACTCACACTCCTCACTTGCTTCGAAGTATCCAAATAAACTCTCCACTTTTCCATGAAAACCTTCATAATATTCCCAAGCTCATCCATGGAGTGAGATATGTGGGAAACATCCTCCTCCAATCTATGGAATATTTCTTCACCATCTTCAGATCTCCTCTCATCTCCATGTGTCATACTTCTCACTTCTCTCTTCCACTTCCTTGTGAAGATGTCTTGTTGCAAAAAGAGACAAAATCATCTTTTCCAATATCACTTTTTTCTCTTCTAACGTGAATATATATGTAAAATTATCACTAAACAAACCACATGCTATGGAACATTAACCATATCTTTTATAAATCTGGTCCGTAAACTAGGTGGTTATTACACACTAAATTTCACCAAGGCGGATCATGTGCATTGCTCATGAATTCCCATCTTTCATCAATAAAACTACTTGTTTTTAATTTGTATGAATAGCCATTAAATGTTCTTTAGAAATGAACTAAGAGTGTTGTATAATCAATGAAATATTGAGCAATGAAAGAGATCAAACATAATGAGAGAGATACAAGATTACCCTGGAGAAACTCAAATTGAGAAAACTCCAAAGAAGAGTGAAGAAATGCTTCCTAATCTCACTATCATGTCTTTGTGTACAAGATTATTTCCTTCCCAAGGCCTCCATGAACACTATGATGTTCAAACACTCATACAAAATTTGCAACTCACTCACTTACACCTTCCTTTCACACTCCAATTTAGAAAACCACATATGATCAAGAAGAAAATTGCTTGGAATCTCTTCCTTATTACCTTACAAAGACCTTCCCCACATATATATACAAGTTTGACACCAAGGAGAGCTCAAAATAGAATCCCAAAAGACTCAAAAGTTGAAGAGGAACCGTCTACAGTCGTTTACTCTTCCCATAGTTTCCCACATGAAAAAATCGTCACTTACCACAGACCGGAAGTTGCGTAACCACCACTAATGATTGCATAACCTCGGTGGAGGTTTTGAAACCATTGGGGCAGTTATCAAACCATCACTAATTGTTACAAAAAAATTGGGGCAATTGTGCAACCACCATTCTAGTTTTAGGGGTGGTTTCGGTAAGCCATACAATGTCCACTACGTTTGAGAGGCCATAACTTTTGCATACGAACTCAAAATCGGGTGCCATTTTTTTTAACTTGCATAATTTTTCGAGAGGAACACAAATATGCAATCAATTTTTGATTTTGATGACATCTTCATAGTGTTTAAGCCTTTACATTGAAACATATCTTCTTTGAGGTCTCATGGTTTCTACAACTTCATCTTGAACCCTGTTCTGTGGTTACATCCAACAAGAGCCATAGAAAGAATGTCAAGTGATAAAAAAGTTACATAATCACAATGGTTTTATTGTTATCTCATGATGTTAGCATTTATGATCCAAATTTTGGATCAATATTAGGTGTCGCATTAGGATTTCATAATAGGGTGTTGTATTAGGGTGTCAAATTTGGGGAAATCATATCAAATTAGTGGAAATAAATCAAAATTAGGGGAAAGGGTGTCGTGTTAGTGTGTCATTCTAAGTTGGGAGTTGATTCGGGTTTCATTAGGGGTAATTAGGTCAAATTAGGGGAAACGAGTCAAAATTAGAGGAAATAGTTTCGTATTAGTTGTTCGTTCTAATTTTTCAAATTTAAGTGTTGATTTAGGTTTCATTAGGTCAAATTTGGGGAAATTAGGTGAAAATTGGGGAAATTAGGTCCATTTTTGGGGATTTTGGGCATATTAGGTAAAATTAGGGAAATGAGTAAAAATTAGGGAAGGGTGTCATGTTAGCATGTTGTTTTAAGTTTTCAAATTTAGGTGTCGATTAGAAGTATTATTAGGTCAAATTTGAGGAAATTGGTGAATTTATGTCTAATTTGGAGAAATTGGGTGAATTTGGAAAATTAGGTTAGAGTTGGGAAAATTATGTTAAATTAGGAAATGGATCAAAATTAAGGGAAAGGGTGTCATGTTAGTTTTACATTCTATAATTTCAAATTTAGGTGTCAAGTCAAGTTTCACTACGTCAAATGTGGGGAAATTAATGTGTGTTGAATGTTCATATTAGGTTGTTTTGTTAGTGTGTTTTGTTAGGGTATCGTATTAGTATGTTGCATTAGGGTGCCATGTTAAGGTGGCCTTACGAGGGTTTCGTGTTAGTGTGTCACGTTAGTATGTGGAAATTAGGTCAAATTTTTGGAAATTAAGTAAATTTTGGGGAAATTGGGTTAGATTTGGGAATTAGTTCGATTTTGGGAAATTAGGTCAAACTTTGGGAAATCGAGACCAAATTAGGGAATGGGTCAAAATTAAGGGAAAGGGTGGCGTGTTAGTGTGTCATTCTAAGTTTTCAAATTAAGGTGTCAGTTCAAGTGTCATAAAGTCAAATTTGGGGAAATTAGGGAATTGGGTAAAATTTTAAGAAATTAAGTTAAATTTAAGGAAATTAAGATAAATTTGGGTAAATTAGGTTAAATTTTGGGAATATAAGTCAAAGTTAGGTAAATTACGTCATATTAGTGGAATTATGTCAAATTAGAAGAAACAAGTCAAAATTAGGGGAATGTGTTTCATGTTAATGTGTCATTCTATGTTTTTGTATTTAGGTTTCATTTGGTCAAACTTAGGGAAATTAGGAAAATTAGGAAATTAGGTCAATTTTGGGAAATTAGGTTAAATTAGGGGCACGCGGTCATAATTAGGGGAAAGGTGTCATGTTAGTGTGTCATGCTAAGTTCTAAAATTTGGGTATCAATTCAGGTTTCATTAGATCAAATTTTGAGAAATTAGGGAAATCATGCAAAATATGGGGAATGGGTCAAATTTGGGGGAATTTGTTCACTTTTGGGGAAATTAGGTCAAATTAGGGAAACATATCAAAATTAAGGTAAAGGGTGCCGTCTACTTTGTTTTTCATTTACTTTGTCAAATTTGGGCCTCAATTTTGGTTTCATTAGGTCAAATTTAAGAAAAATAGGGAAATTTGTGTGTGTGCGCGCACACATGTTAGTGTGTGTCGTATTAGGGTGTCATGTTGGGGTTTTTGTTAGTATATTGTGTTTAAGTTTCATATTAGTGAGTAATGCTAGGGTGTGTTGTGGCGTGTTGCATACATGTGTCATGTTATTATATGGAAATTAGGTAAAATTAGGGGAAAAGGTGGTATGTTAGTGTCATTTTAGGTTAACAAAATTGGGTGCCAATTTAGGTTTCATTAGGTCAAATTAGGGGACATTAGGGTAACTTATGTCAAACTAGGAGAAATTTGGGTAAATTATGTCCAATTAAGAGAAATTAGGTCAATTTTGGGGAATTAGGTCAAATTAGGGGAAATGAGTCAAAATTAGGGAAATGTGTGTCGCGTTAGGGTGTTATGTCATTGTGTCATATTAGGCTATTATGTTAGGGTTCTGCATCGATTGCATTGTGTTAGGGTTTCTTATTAGTATGTCATGTTAGTTTGTCACATGAGGGTTTGAGTTAGTGTCTCATGTCGGTGTGTAACATTAGGGTGTCATGTTATAGTGTTGTTTAAGTGGGTCGTGTTAAGGTGTCATGTTAGTGTGTCATATTAGGATGTTACATTAGGGTGTTGTGTTAGTGTGTCATGTTACGTGTGGAAATTAGGTCAAATTTGGGGAAAACAAGTCAAAATTAGGGGAAAGGGTGTTGTGTTAGTGTGTCGTTCTAAGTTATCAAATTTATGTGTTGAATAAGGTTTTATTAGGTCAAATTAGGGGACATTAGGGTAAATTATGTCAAACTAGGATAAATTTGGGTAAATTATGTCCAATTAAGATAAATTAGGTCAATTTTTGGAAAATTAGGTCAAATTAGGGAAATTAGTCAAAATTATGGTGTATCCATTAGATATTCATAAACACCAAAATTACAATACATATCAAAGTTAGGGTGTAACCATTAGACATTCATAAACACCATACAAATAAAAATTATGGCATAACCATTATCCATTCATAAACACAAAATTAAAATACACATCAAAATTAGGGTGTATCCATTACACATTCATAAACACAAAAATTACAATACACATCAAAATCACGATATGTATAACACATTCATAAACACCAAAATTACAATACACACCAAAATTAGGCATTCCAAAAAAATGATTCTTCATTCTAATCATTTTCAATGTCATCTAATGTATCATGTGACACATTTACATTATTTTCAATTAATATTTGAGTAGTTCTAAATTTTATTTGTTCCAATTCACTCATGTATTTATCATTGCCTTCTATTTATAAGATCATGTGTGCTTCAAATTCTTCATTCTCATCGTATACATCAACATCTTCATCCTCTTGATGCTCTTCAACTTCTGTAACATCTTCATCATATGGGTCTTTTTTTTTCATGAACATCTTATTCAACCTAAACATCTATTCCAAATGATAGTTTTACATATAAATACACAATTCTAGTTTTTCCTCACACTTAATTAGTGACTTTAATAAAGATGTATTTAATTCATAAAATAATTTAGGTTAAAGTCAGGAACAAAGATGTCTTTTTAAACACTCACATTTGGAAATTTACCCTTTAATACTATTGGTTTTGAAAATACACTCTTGTTGAGACAAACACACTCTTTCTATCCCCGCTTAGTTCATTAAGGTCTCCTATCTAACTTGTTTATTCATATGCACTGATATGTTGCTATTTTATGAGACATAAATGAAATCAAATCCATTGAAAAACCCACTTGACGTGATGCAACCCTCAAGTTTCATGTTTTTCATCCTTGTTCAAAAATAACCACTTTGGTCGACTTGTGGAATTTGGTCCTGAATTACTTGTATAATTTTGGACCAACATATCTTCCATCCGATCTTTTAATTTCATATTCTTCGTTGGGTCATTTACTCCCTCTAGGTCATCCTTTCCATGATAATTTACCTTCATAACCCTATTTAAGCAAGTTAAAATTCACCTTGTTAAGGAACATGACAAAACCTAGCATTCTCATGAACTCCTACTTTGCAAAATCTAGCATAAACGGAACCCAAGTCTCCCTAAATCTCACCAAATCTCATGCAAAATCATTAGGGAAGAAATCACCATAGGTATGAAGCAACTTACCAAGTCAATGGATGATCTTCCCTTACTTGTAAGCACTCAAACATCCCAACTTCAAGTATTATCAAGAGTCAAAATTGATTCAAGCACTTTCAAGGGCATTCCAATTGCCAAATTTAGTTGCATTCATTCAAATATCACATGTTAAGTGGATAACGACATGTTATTTGAGGCCTCTTCATGGAAGTACCGATGTTGGCAATGAAAGGATTACACTTCAACCCAACTAATGTTTTTTTTAGGGTCTCTACCCATAACAAGAGTTTGAGATCTTACTCTGAGAATATTCGAGGGATTTGGATCATGAGATACAAGTATGGTTTAACAGTGACAAAAATTTCTAGGAAGGAAACAACCTCATGAAGTTACATAGTCCAATTTTGAGCAGATCCATAACTGCATTGGTAGGTACAAAACCAAACTAATGGTCCTAGAAGTTTTGTATTATCCTACACTAGATAATTTTCTACCTACGGTTATAGGAACAAAGAACTTTTAGGTTCAAATCTTCCAATTCTAGCACTCTACACACCTAGAACTTCTTAGATCCATTTGTAATTAAGTATATTCATTCTCTTGTATTCTCAAGTTTATATCATATTTTATACACAAGTTGTAATAATTGATGTGATGGTATGATATTATATAATGAATGTTATGAGTTAATTAATTAGAATAACCTCATGTAGGTCCCTTTTACATCCTTTTAGTGTATTTAAATCACTAATATATTACAATCTAATAATGGTTTACAAACAATTTATGAACGCAACTCATGGTTCAATCATTGCATATATTTAACCCTTAATTAAATTTTAGGTCAATTTAAATAAGGTTTACTTATAGTAATATAAAAGAGACTATATTATTAAGTTAATTCAGATTTACACCTTAGATGATAACAATCAACCATAAAAACAAGTGCATATAATTTTAAGTACTAAAAAGTTGAAAAGATACACTTAGTTGGTTCAAAACATATTCGGGATGTATTGATGACTGACCTAGGTAAGGGCAGAGTCTGAAATATATTAAAGTGACTTGTTGGATCTATAGAACCACTATGTGAGGATGATTGAAAGAGGTCAATACTATATGGTACGATCTTGACCAAAACACAAATTCTTGGACTTTCATGCAAGCTATGATCTCGTAACCTTTAGTATCACTCTTTTCATTGTTTTTCACTCTTTGATATTTTCAATTTCACATAAAAGACTATATGTCACACCTAAAACCTGCAAAACAAACCCAACTATCTTCATGACACACTCAAGAAATCATTAGTCTAAACATAAATATGCAAATTCTTAATTCGACTGACCTCATTGGTCACCCCACTTAGGAATCCTAAGCACTATAGTACATTTCTGACTTAATTTAATTATCCTAGTGTTTTTTTGCAAAAGTGCATGAAACTATCCTTTGATGTAGGTTGGCCCTTGTGCCTTGATACTAATAGTGGGATATGTTACTTCATCCCAATAGAAATACTTGTGTGTAGATGAAATCTTTAGAACTATGCACTCTTATGTTATGTAAGTGAGTACGTAGATGTAGTTCTTGCTTTCTCGATTTAATATGTGGTAGATAGATAGGTGATGGCCCAATCATAAATTTTTAGGTTATATTTGTATATATATGAGTTCTCACTTTGAAATTAGGACCTTAGTGGTGGGAAAGGCTAACCCAAAAGAGGGAAAGGATAACCCAAAAGATATACTCAAATATAAAAGAGTGGCAAATGAACCCATGAAGAGAAAAAAATGAAAAACAAAAGGGCCAAGACCATACAAAATGGTTAAGAGTGTATGTACAATTCTGACCTTATTGTATAGTCTTGAGCCAGGATCAAATAAAAGAACATAATAAGAATAATTTGTCATAGATCTTTGCAAGAATACTTAAACTTGACTCAAAGAGGTCAAATAGAAATAGGTTGAGTTCAATCAAGTAACAAAGAGGAAATAAACAAAGGATGGATTCCATTAAGATCTTGTTTCATTGTTCGAAACTTATGCACACAACAAACTAACAAAATCATGATGTAACAATTATTTTGTGCATATTTTAGTGTCGACAACATCAACCCTAGTTTCCCGAGGGTTTATTTATGCTCTTCATCTTTGATATTGGTGTTGAATTTATATTTATATTTTACCTCATTATGTTATTGCCTCTAATGTTCTGTGAGATTTCAATCAAACCCATAGGCCCAAATGCTTATACTAAGTGTTACAAAGGCAACCAATTTTCTCATCCTTCTTATGATCATACAAACATGGTTTCTAATGCTCATTCTTATTCTACTAATGATATCCTTGCCAAAAAAATTACTATTAACACCGACCATGTCCAAGGTGAAGGCTCCTATAAAAACTCGATAATCATTCTCATGGCCTTCCTAGAGATGAGGCACAACATCTTACACTATTATTACAAGATAACCCCACTAATATTAAGATTATTTGATATGTTGCAAGAGATCAACTTAATCATGCTTCATTATCTCATTTAGATACATATACCATTCCTATATATCTATGGTGCCTACATCCTGGGTGCATAATATTACAATGCACAATGCCTTTATACCTATTCCTACAACTATTTTTTACTACACATCCTATATGAAATCGTAATAGTTTATGTTGGAAGCACAATGGACTGAGGGGGAGTGAATCAATCCTTAAAAACTTAATTCAATTTCATATTTCTTACTTAAACCATAAACCAATTAACCATCCATTAATGTGTGCACAACATCAAATAACATGCATTTAATCAACCATGAACAAGAGAGACAACACCATAACATAAGATATAAGTGGGAAACCCTCAAGGGGAAGAAAACCCTGATTATATTACTCAAATAAAAATTATTTAGTAAAGCACCAACTTCACAAGGAGCACCAACCCTATTTTAGTAGAGCACCAACCCCTAGTTTAGTGAAGCACCAACTCCACGAGGAGGCTACTGACCCCTAAGCTGATCAAGAACACACTCAACCACATTTATATGAAGATATATGATTTATTGTTTCTTCAAAACTAACCGAGTCACTCATTCATCTCACACACACCTTGAAACCCTAGTTCAAACCCTTACACACCTAACTCGTTCTTTCTCTTCTCTTCTTCACCTTGTCTTGGTCTCAAAACTTACACACACTCTTTAAAACATTATTTAACCTATCATAGACTATCTCAGCTCTGAAATTCAACCTTCATACATGTAACACACACACATAGGTTGCACTTTTTCCCTCTTTCTCAACTAGTGCAAATTTGAATTCAAACATGCACTTTATACCCTTCTCAACTCTCAAACATGAAATAAGTAACTATCCCCATTTGGTTCGACCAATTTAACTTAAAAACATCCCAAATTTTTCATAACAACGTTCACATATGACCCATATAGGTTGGTCATGCCCAAAACCATCAAACTTGCACAAAACAAGCTCAAAACCCCATCACTTGGATGAGCTAAAACCAATAACACAAAAAAAATTATTATTCAATCTCTAAAATTCATCACACATGTGTAATATAACATAAAAACATCATCCATGGTCATTAATTATTTTTTTACCAATAAAAAATTCATCATACTTGTGTAATATAACATAAAAACATCTCAAAAGGCTCATATAACACAACTCAAAAGGTTCATTTCCTTCCCAAAACGAGTGTTTCCAACACCCTGTCATCATCACTTTTGGGAATCAATTCCACTCACAAAAACTCAACTATGGCATATAACCACTATATGGAATCCTCAATACCTATACATATTGTGCATGCATATTAGAGATAATGAAACATCTATATGTTAAAACCATAGTAACTTTCCTCTTTACCAAATCAAGCTACCCGAAACCGGTTTGCAAACTCAGCTAATTTGGACCCTTTCTACCACTTCCAAGACCTAAAAATTCCTTCACTAGGAACAAAATTAATCCCTCTTCATGTTCCAACTTATATAAATCATAAACTCATCCATATTATTCATCATTCACTTAATTCTTTTTAGCTTTGAGCAATCTGTCTTGAAAACCAACAATCGTCTTCCTCACAAACTAGCTTTGAATGACCCATAAAATATCATCATAAAGAGATAAAATTTATACCACTAGAAATCAATCTTAATCCTATTTCCATAAAATATTTTAAATCCTTCCAACTCTAAGTGAAATGCCTTCAACAAAGACCATCTCTATAAACTTCCTAGAACTACCCTAAACCGCCTCTCGACTTGTCTTCACAAATAGGGTACACTTTTCCATTTAGAAGCATCACCATGACCTGAAAAAACCATGGAAATTAATAAAAACTCCCATGATAAAAACAATGTCCATTTATTTTGCAACTCCTTTGGATAACCTTGTCCCAAATTGAACTTCTTCATAAATAAGCATGTTTGAGTGGGGTCCACTCATCACCAAAAAATCTACCATACCTTTCTGGAAACTTGGAGGAGTCCTATACATCATCTAATCATCATAAATTCACTATCAATCCATTCTAGGCATTATGATAAAAACCTCTCCTACCACTTTTGAGATAGGGTTTCATGCACACAAAAAGAAGTTTACTTTCTTAATATTCGTTCATTAAAATGTGACAATGAAATGACCTCATTATTTTTAAAACCTTATAGAATCAATTTATAAGAATCCGAAAACCACAAGGTCCCATAAAAATCACACAATTCAATGTGAGTATTGAAAGGTGCAATTCAAGCTAGAAATTACCTTCTTCTTGACCTTGTTTCACTAAAAACCATTATCTTGCAAAATCCTCTTCAAAATGCCTCCAAATTTTTCTAAAACATCTAGTACACTTCTTTACACCATCTCTAATCATAATCATAGATCAAATATTTCTCCATCATCTCATCCCATCTCATTTTCATGACTAGCCCTTGGGGTTTCATGGTTTAGGCTAGGGTCAACTGAAAAAACACATAACTCAACATTAAATCTTTCCAAAAGGTCCTAAAATCCTTCTTTCATCCTAAGACAACTACCTACATGCATCCATGAGCTCACTTGGCTCCACAACTCAACCTCATGCCTCCAAGCACCTAGACCTGGTCTAGATGAGCACCTAAATCTTGGTCTTCAACTTGTACCTGCACCCTAAAACTCATGTGAGTTCCTAAACACTCCCTAAACATTCTCTATGCTGCTACCATGCTCCTCAAGCCACCAATAAACTCCAACCATCATGTACCATCACCTAGGCTAGCTAGGTCACCTAATTGGGTTTGCAAGACCAAGCCAATAAGATAAACAACTAATGCCACTATAAACACAAATGAAAATTCATGTCACCATTATACTAAGAAACCTCTGACTCTATTCCATCATCCTCTTTGTCATTAATGTTCTCTCAAATCATTGATAACACCTAGAACCACGACATGCCAACATTGTACACTTCTTCATCTAACACACAATGACCTCTTGAAACCCTTATTCATACACTACAAGCTAAAATCTTACAACTAAAACAATTTTCATCCACTTATCCTCATGTTATGGATTCTACTTAGTTTATTCACAACCCACTTGTACCTAAAGTGTCTTCTTATCCTTTTCCTCTTGAATGTTTTACTCCTAAACTCCTCTTCTATGATGGAAAAGGTAACCCCGTAAAACATCTTCAATCATTTCATGTGGATTTCATTTATTACACACCTTACTTACCAATATGTTCCATAGAAGTATTAATTATTTTTCATTACAATGGTCATTTGATCTCCCCACACACTCTATGCGCTCTTTTACTACTTTAAAAATAAATTTTTGCACAATTCTCTATCAACATTAGTAACAAAGGTTTTTATGCACAAATATCTAAAATGTGATAAGGATATAACAAACCTATCAATGATTATATATTATAATACAATACCATGCTTACTAATACAAACTATATCTTATATGACAGTGAATTACAAGATCTCTTCACACAAAGCTTGTTTTTTCCTTTACAAGAATTGGTCATATTTGAAAAATTATCATTTGACCATCTATGTCACACACTCAAAGATCATGAAGCTAATTTGTTACATATGAACAAACTCAAGTATGTTGCTAGCACTCATAATACATATAATGCCAAGTTTCTAAGCAAATATACATTCAAAGGAAAGACTAATGATGTTAAGGCTACTTCTAAGGACATTGTCAATGTTATTTCTCAACCTACTAAGATACAATTACAACCCACATGATGATATTTTACACACTTACCTTGTGCCCCACACATTGTATTGAAACAATTACTTGAGTGTAATCTTATGTCTCTCCCTCCACCATTTGAGGTTGATGCGAGAAACCCCAAAGTAAGAGTTTCATGTTAATGTTTACTACGAGTATCATAGATGTATCGCTTCACCTCACTGATTGATCTCTCAAATTTAATCATTTCATTCACGATCTTAATAACACCAATACAATTAAATGGGATGATCCCACTAAATCTTCTAAGCCAACGACGATAATACAAAGTTGAAAATATTCAATGATCCACTTCCTAATCATAACAATGACAAATCTACTTTAGAAGTGCACAATACTTATCATGTGGTACCATTGCCTCCCTCTCATGATCACCATTAATATGAAATGATTAACATTATCATTCACACGTCATCTCCTACACTAATTATCACTTTTAGGACGTTGACATAGATGACACATTTATTTTCGATACTCTTTCCATTCCTATATCTATTAATAAATTTCTTCTATGTAGTGTTTTGGTTTATCCACATAATAATGGTAATGTATTCTCTCTAAAATTACTTTACTCTCTTGGCATCTCTATAAAGAAAATGGCACTTGATTCTAATCATCAATATTGACGTATTGTCACCACACTAGTTTCATTCTTGGTTGATGTCACTCTTAGCTCTAGTGCATTATGTTTAGGTCTCCCTTGGTTATGTGCTCTTAGGGATATTCTATCAGTCATTCACCAATGTGTCAAGTTTATTCATAATCAACAAGTTGTCACAATTCAAGGTATTCCCTTTGAGGCTATTTATCATATCTTGCCTAGTCATTCTTATAAAGTTTATATATCTATTCTTAGTGCATCTACAAATAGGTATATAGTATTACAAATTGTTTCCAATGGATCTATCCCTTATATTTCTCCTAATAGGCCTCTGTTTTTATACATTATCTCTAGAGACTCTATTCCTCCTAGGTATCCTCATAGGCCTTTGATTGCACATACTATCTTTGGTGGCTCTAGCCGTCTTTGGTCTCTTGATTGGCATTTTTTTCATACACTATATTTAGTGGCTCTCACCCTCCTAGGTCTCCTCATATACATTTGGTTACACACACTATATCTCATAACACCAATCCCCGTCAGTATCTAGATAGGCCTTAAGTTTCACACATTATGTCTAGTGGCTCAATCTCTCATAGGATCTCATATCAATCCTCTAGTGCACATGTTATCTCCATTGTTTCTCAAATATTATCTAGTACACATGTTTTTATACAAGTGCTCATTCTTCTATTCATATGTGTGGGTCTTCTACTTCACACACCACTCATGTATGTATTTCACCTAGTTCTTATGTCAAAACTTCTTTGGCATATATCACTATTACTTTACCACTTACATTTAAGTCACATTATTTGGAAAATTTAAGTCTCGAGCCTCCATATTATTTAATAGTTGCTTCACCTTTTCAGGAGGTTATCATCGGGTATATTTTTGATATGCTTCTCCTTATACATAGCTAAATATTCAAAACTACAAAAACATTGACATAGTTACAGCATACATAAACATTCATATCTTTTCAAAAATTCAAAACCATGACCTGTACACATCTTGCATTATTATCACTTTACATTATACATTTTGTTTTTCACTTTGGTTTGATTGCTAGCATAAATCTTTACTCTTTACACATATGTGTTCAAGTGGTATATGGAGCTTGATGCAAAACATAAACAGAGTGACACATGATGATAGGTATTAGCCAACCCTTTTCCCATACCTCTTATGTGGGGGCATATATTATACATTATACATAGGTGATATTTTTCATTATATTTTCTTTCTACTTCCTCATTATGTTTGATTATATATTTATATATATAATGTAAATGTTATAATTTGAACTAATATGATGAATACATGTGTTTTATGTAGTTCGACACATCTCGCTTCACATGTTTTTATCTATATTAGTTTTTATATTCTTTCATCATATTCTAACACACTTTTTTTGTTATTCGTGTGTGTTACTACTTTTTATTCATTAATAAAGGCATGAACACCTTCTTTGTCATGTGACACCATGGATGTCTCATTTTTTGGTTCTATTCCTATCTTGCATGACATTTTTGCAATCCTAACGGACTTTCTTATCTTGTGACACCTTAGGTGTCCCATGTTTGTTGTTATATGCCTTTGTGTGATACTATGTGCATATTATTGACTCTTAATTCATTGTTTCTATTTATCCGACTTATTTCATTATACATGAATACCACTATTATTCTTATTGTCACTATTTTTATTTTTATATTGTTGCATGCTATGATTTATACCATGCACATCCCCTTTTGTAGGTTTGGGATCCCATCATCGATGGCCACCACTACAAACTTCCATGTGTTTCTACACAGACTATTGGACTTTTGTTTTGCTAAAAGATTCCTAGGGAGAAGGCCCTAACCTCAAAAAAGTTCCTATTACAGTCCATGATTAATCTACAAATCACTAGACTTAACAGGGAGAGTAAAATGCACTTTATCGTGCTACAAAACCAAAAAACCAATTCCTATACAACAATATATATATCACTCGAATTGTACATTCCTAGACTGTAAACAAAAAGAGTGATAACCACTCCATACTAAACAATCTCAAATCATAGAACCCTAAATTCAATCTTCCATGGCAGAGCCCAAAGGATTTTCCGCCAAAATCTCCACCTCTGAGTCACTTGAAGATGAAGGAGACGAAGAAGAGCTAGCACAACAAACTGAAAAATCAACTTTGGCCTTCTCTCGGGAGGTAGAGTCCCTAGTTTTTACCTCCACCACCAAGCCATGAGAGAGAGCTTTCACTCCATGAGTCAGGGCATGAATATGAAATTGTAAACTGACCACCCTCACTTCTAGGTCCTTCATCTCCTTGTGGAGGAGAAACTGACCTGCTGAATTAGAGATAATGTTGGTCATGCTCAACCCCTGTGCCACATCAAACACATTCCTTCAACCCATAGATTGACCAGGGTCTAGCATTAACCTCCTCAATTTATCATAGACAACCACTTCTTCTTCATCATCTTCAATGCTCTCGGCCACTGACCAAACCTACTCCAACCAACCCCTCATGGCCACATTTTCAATTCTCTGTTGAGCCACTCCAAAAGGAATCACCCAAATCAGGGACCAGTCTTGGCATGGTGTTGTTTCCTCCCATATTCACCCATAGAGTCTCCACTAGATGCCATGAGAGAAGAAGGAGAAACAGACTAACAAACTTCTACTTACCAGACCCACCCTGAAGGAAAACCAACTAAACTGCGGAAGAAGGAGCTGAAAAGATAGCCCAAAGATAACCAAAATGCAGCTTAAAATCCAAACACCTTCCCCAAAGCCAATGAATGCTAGGTATGTGCCACACTTCAAATCCAAAACCAAATCCTTCCCTTAAAAAACCATCATTTTTGGGAGGGGGAAAACAAGGGGTATGACTTTAGAGATTAAAAGTCCCCTCTACACGAGCCAAACGCACATCATTAACCAAAAGGGATTGAATGACATTAGGGAAAATTGTCTCCCATGATTGAGCTGTCACCCGAACCTTATTCCAAAGCATGACACCAATATTAGCTAAACCATCTAGCCACCTTATTACCTTCTCAAAAATATGAGAAAAAATCACCTCCTCAAAATCGGAAAAAATTTCTTAAAATTTATCACAAATGGATTGTAATTACCATGCATGAGAATGTTTTTCTTGCACTATCATAATAATAGCCAGAGAGTCACCTTCAACCCAAATTCTAGACCATTTCCTATGCTTAGCTTCAATAGACCTTGTCATAAGGTCATGCCTTTTGCGAAATTATTGGAAGCTACACCATAATCAAAATCCATATCAAGGATAGGCTAACAATCGGTATTACGAAACACACACCCACAACCAACGGCTCCGGGGTTGTCTTTATGCGTACCCAAAATTATAAGGTATTATACTTGCCAATAACGTAACAGGTGCCCCAATGATGATATATGTCTCCTCGCAAGGTGTTCGAGATCCGTAAAATATCTCCAAGTGTGCGTTAACATCCCGCATGCCCCACTTAGCCCCCGCATGCTTTGTTTTCCTTTTTCCCCTTTTTCTTGGCTTTTTCTCTTCGATGTGAAACCGCCGCCACTGCTGGCGGTGGTCTCGTGACCGCCGCCCGAACAAGGCGGCGGTCCCAGAACTGTCGCCCGCTCGGGGCAGCGGTCCTTTACGCGTTTTCAGCTCTTTTAACATGACTCACGTAATTTCAATGTTTTACCACTTTCTTTCACCGCCATAAGCTTGCATTTATGATTGGTTCCACTGGAATAGTGTTTTGCCATTGTTTATAGTTTAAGAGTTCTATTTGGTTTTTACCTTCGGTAAATGCAAATGCTTATAAATAGATGGCTTGTGCTCAAGCAATTGGCCCCTCAATTTCCTTTTAATTTTCCCATTTCGTAGTTCAGTCTTTTATTTTTCTTAGGATTCATAGTTTAGTTCATTACATGCTCAGTTAGCATTGTTTTGCAGTTAGAAAGCCACATATCCATCTTGTGCAAGTGTTGTCATTACTTCAGGCCCCTCAAAATTTGCCTCTGATTTCTCTTTGCAATAGATTTAGTTTTCCTTTTGCTTAGAATGCTTAGTTTCTTTCATTGCATGCTTAGTTAGCATTGTTTCTTTTGTTAGTAAGCCACATATCCATCTTGTGCAAGTCTTTGCTATTATTTAATCCAATCCATTGGAGTATGATAGTCTACATTTATCAATAGGAAGCCATTAAAGTTGTAGGTTTTGTTCTTTAAATAGGATAGTTTCGGAGTTCGGATGTTTCATGTTGCATGACTCATGATAAATCCCACTAGGAATTACATAAGCCAAGCTCTGTCTTTGTTGCACTATCCCTCTCCTACTCGTATTGTATTCGGTCAGTATCTTGAGCTGCCTTTGTCCCAATATCTACTACATGTGATGCTTTAGAATTACACACTTTTCTAGATCCACGTGAACACGAAGGAACGAGGAGATCACACTTGAGGGGACAAGATCACACACACCACTTTGGATTTGCCAGCATGCTTACGTGGAATCCAGGTTCTAGCTTTCAAAGTTATAAATTAGAATCATATCAAATAGAGTAGCTAATCACTTCATTTCAGTCAATTTTACTTTCGATATTGCCAGGGAAGCTGTGGGGATTGATAGTTTCTAAGAGACTATGATTCATTCCTCACTTCTGAGGTAGGATCGAGAGTCTTGCAAATAGATTAGATCAAGTTATTTCATTGTTTAGAATAGATTCACAATTACACAGACAAATAGCTACACTCGGCTATCTTGTTTGTTTTAATTTCATCATTAGATTAATTGTCAAAATTCTAGATATGTTAACAGTTACTCTTTTAGATTCATTCAAATAGTTCGTCAGAAAATACAAAAATAGAGAAATCATATATGCTATAGATATATTCAAAATAGTTAAATTTCATTTTACCGTAGTTAATTTACATTGTTATTTTTGTATGACAATCACGGGACCTAGGGAGCCTAGAGAATACGTATTTGAGCCAATCGTACTGACCCCAATCTCATCACAAAGAATAAGCGATATAGATCAGAATCTTAGGATTCAAGTCTTACGAACAACGGTAAGCTTACAACAAATCAATTCCCAGTTGAGCGGATTAAACATAGAAGACGACCAGCGCACACATTTTGGTCGAGTCAACCAAACTACAGATTACCCTAGGTAACATCCATATGACTGTAGAAGGGGTTGAAAGAGAACAAACCTTTGGTTGCGATCCTTTGGTCCCACACCGATGTAGGAGACACTCTTACGGATATAGATACCAGCCTAAGAATTCAGGTTGCAAGAACGCCTGTGAGGCACTCTGAGAAGATCACACAACTATTAGTTTTGAATATAGAGGCTGAGAAAGCATACGATTACTAGGTGTTAGGGATTAGGAACTAACTCTACGCATGACCATAGCAGGACCGCAACAACCAAGAGTCTACGGTTGCGATCCACAAATCCTGCAACCCAACGAATCCGTAAGTCAATCAAACATAGACACTGGCCTACGCACACTAGTATTCAAATCCACTCCACTTCCACCTATCATCATCAAACAGTTATCCTTACTAGATACAACAACTAACAAAGCTAGAGAGTTCTGGACTAGGCCAGAGAATCGTCCATAGAGTCAACTATATTTACCATCCACCATATGACCTTATCTGGAGACATACACGAAACTATCCCAGGTCACTTTCCACGTATTCCACAACCCATAGATTGAATCACGCCAGATCTCGATATTGATTGGAGCCTTCGAGTAGTCATCCTTACGACCAATCTATCACACCGGTTCGGAGTTAGGAGGGCCTTCTTTACCTTAGATTCACAATTTCCACTAGTGTGCGTCGAAGACAATAGATTGCCTAACTAGCTTGTCTGCATCCCATACATATTCCATCCCCACTGGCTGTCCTAGCATGACCTCGGGAGGTCGGGTGCGAGGAAGAGTTACTTGTAGATTCCCATGCTCGCTTGTCACTTTTCCATCGTATAGTTTCCTTTAGAGGAACCATCAAATTTTAGTTTGATCCACCCTCTTTTGAAGGAGGACTCCAATGTGTCAACCTCTTATCTTTACTCCCCTTATTGGGAGACACAAATTATTGGACTTATCGGACATGGTTACACATATATTATTTTGAGTGCATGCTCAAATTCTTTATCACATGTTCCTCAAAAAAGGCACATTCATCTGGGTATATTATAAACTTATAGTAGACATAGAAAAACTTCTAAGCTCAAACACAAGTATGCAAAGGGTATAAGTACTTAGAAACAACATTAAATACATAAATCTAGAAAATCGGGCACATCTTCAAAAATGTGCAACTTGGTTAGGACCGTATGGATAATTTTGACCTCTTTGCATGGTTTTCCCGGGGAAGTTACATCAAATTTCTCAACAATTTCATATTTCCACATAACCATAAAGTTTCTTGGCATAGTTGAATGCTCACTTGACTCAATTCAAATTAGTTACAAGGGTCACAAAGTGTTTCACTACTTCTTCACCATGGAACTCAGTTTCTATTATATTTTTAGGGATCTTGGGGCATGGGTATCCTCTTTCCATCAACATTACAGATACATTACAATTACTATTCAATTTCTATTTAGATCTGCAAACATGAGAAGGGCATGGGGGAACTTGTTCTCTTTCTATTGTGTGTCCTTATTTTAAAAATTGGGCCTGGATCCATCTACATTGGTGTGGATTGTGGGAATACATAAGGTATAAAAGTGGCTACGTTATTCATAAGAAGTCGTTCCTTTCTTCTTACATTTAATGGGAAGATATCAGAGTTGTTGAATAACTTTGATATACGATCTTCTTCCTTCACAAGGTGCTTTGGTATCTCACTCTTCTTCTCTCTATCCCTTCTCCATTCTTCATTGGTTTGTATGTGCCTAACACTTTAGTTTCTCCTTGCACATTCAGATCGGTCACTCTTAATCCTTCACCAATCTCAACAATATAAATCTTCAAGTGTAAGCAAAGAATGCAAGCCTCTCCCTCCACAAAAAAACTAGTGTATTCCTTCCAAATTTTACATATCTTTAATTCACTTTATGTAAATGTGAATTTTACATATTCTATTTTACATTTGAGTTACAATTCAATTCTTTACTTTGAACATTGACTACACGTTGTATTACAAGTTTCATCATAGAGCATGTTAACAACATAATGAGGCCTTACAAAACAAATTTCAAGAGAAGACAAAGTGTGTCTACACACTCAGGTATATTTTCCTTTAAGCGTGTAATTTTCATTTCATACTTAAAATTGGGGAAATGTAGACACTAAAATTTGGTAATTTATCCTTTGACACTATTGGTTTTGATAATGTACTCTTGGTGAGAGAATCAAACTCTTTCTATCTCTGCTCAATACATCCCAAGGTCTCTCTCTTATCTCACTTCTTTATTCATATGCATTAATATGTCAACATATTGTGAGAGTTAACTACATAAAATTCAGAGAAAACTCCACTTGAGAGGGTTCAACCCTCAATTTTCATGTTTTTCATCCTTATTCAAAAACATCCATTTTAGTCCTTTGTGGAATTTGGTCTTGGCTGACTTGTACAATTTTTCACTAACATATCCTCTATATGATCTTTTAATTTCATATTCTTTGTTTGATTAGTTAATCCCTCTAGGCATCCCTTCCAAGATACTTTACCTTAATAACCCTATATAAGCAAGTTAAACTCACATCATTTAATAACCTGATGCAACCTTGCATTCTAATGAACTTCTATTACAAAAGCTAGCACGAGAGGCCATATAAGGCTTTCTAAATATTACCAAATCTCATGCACAATTGGTAGGGAAACAATAACTACAATTCTGAAGCATCCTACCAAGTCAAGGATCATCTTCCCTCACTTGCAAGAACTTAAACATCCTTACTTCAAGTATTAGTAAGACCCAAAATTTATTCGAGCATTTTCAGGAGGATCCAATTTCCAAATCTAGTTTCATTCATTAAAATATCACATGTTATGTGGATAACAACATGTGGTTTGATACCTCTTCAAATTAGTACAGGACATCGTAGTGCACTTATTACACTTCAACCCAACTAATGTGTCATTTTCCAACTAAAATCCTAGGAACATGGCATTCTCATGTTCAAATCTCATTGTTCCAACACTTTACACACCTAGAACTTCCCAAACTTGTTCTTAATCAAGGAAGTGCACTCATCCTCATGTGTTTTCAAGTTCATAACATATTATATACACTAGTTACAAGAATTAATACATTGTTATAATATTATATAATTAATGTTGGAATTTAATTAATTAGAATAACCTCGTATAGCTCCCCTTTACATCCTTTTAGTGTATTTAACTCTATAATATATTATAATATAATAAGGGTGTGTTATCCTGCAAAATTGACAAGGGCAATTTGTAGGTAACTATACCAAAAATTCCATTTTGGCCCCAAAGGAAGTTTGATAACGTTCAAAATGGCCCAAAACTCCCTTTCGAAAATCAATTTTTTTAGAACTTAGCCATTTTTCAGCTTCTTCCTTCGGCACAGTTTTTTACATGTCAACAGATCCCAAAATGTGCCTTTTTGAATTAGGCGCAAGAATTCACGTGTCGACATCAAGAGATTTGCACCCCCCTTAAAACATACTTTGGCGCAGAAAATTGTGTGTTGACATTTCTAAAACTGTGCCCCTTTTATCTTTGGCACTGAAAATATCCTGTCAACATCATAAAATGTGCGCTAAGCATTTTTCTTAGGCACTGAAAATGTTGTGTCAATGTCAGTAAGGTTGCGCTAAGGTGCATTTTTCTTTGTGTCGACACTCCCAAAAGTGCGCCAAAGGTGGTTGGTGAGATAATAAATGCCAATTTTTCTATAAATATGCACCCGACACCTGTCATTTTCACGAATTGAAAATTGTGAAAAGTGTTTGCTCTGCACTGCTCATCAACCATCCTTGTCACCCCGCGTGCCGTTTTGAGCTTGTGGACCCCATGTCATTCTTCGTCTTTTATAAATCCGAATAACAACATCCGTTCTTGAGTTCACACATGTCTTCATCAAGCAAGAAACCAACTAAAGCTAAAGCTAAAGCTAAGCAATTAGAACAAGAAATGAAGTATAAGTATCAGAGAGTCAGAATGCCTGACTCATATGCAGAGTGCAGCCTTGACATCAGAGACTCTGAGCTAGGTCATATTGACATGGATGACTTTTGGGCAAGGACCAACCAGGCAAGCAGTGGCCCGTAGATGAACAAATTAGTGGGCAGTGGATTGCATTTTTCGATTGGGCTCCCAGGTGAGCACCATAAATAACAAGTTCATCATGTTGTTTGCTTGATGCTATAACAAAGACACTAGATGTGTTGAAGACAAAGAACACAAGATGATCATCGACCTCACAGCTCGTCACTTTGAACTAACCTAGGCATTCCTCATCACAGAAATATGTATGTAGAAATAAGCATCGAAGACTGCAAGAAGACCTGGGACGATAATGAGGATAAATGCATGCAGATGATGAACGAGCTTTATCTAAAGAACAAGAAGCCGGTGAGTAGATGGCCACAAACCATCCACCGTAGTGACTTCAATGAGGATTTGAGTGATACAATCACCTTCTTAAATAGATTGTTTGGGCTCCCTGATGCCCATTATTTCCACAAGTGGATGCTAAGATACCTAGAGACCATGAGCAAGAATGCACTGATCGGCACTTTAAGTGGGGCGAGATCATCAGGTGACACCATCTCCTATTAGCTTTAACAAGTTCTAACAACTGTGAAGTTCTACATGAATTCCTACATTGTATACGCTACCACGTTAGTAAGGGATTTCACAGGGTTAGCTTGAAATGGGGTATGGCCCCAAGTCAAGATATACAAGTTCTACCTAGAGCTAAAGCTCGAGGCTAGCATCTCCTAGTTCTCTAAAATTAATGATGCCTTCTTCTATGAGGTAATCTGCTTGCTGAGGCCAAACATGAGACATGGTTAGACCATCCCAGAGTGTGATTGCTGCTAAAAATAAATGGGGAGCATTGTTCACACAATTCCCCACATTCACATACCTCAAAGCTGTGAATTTTGAGGGAGAACCAACGAAGCTGCCAAGGTTTGCAGGGCCAAAGCTGATCCTTCGGAATTGTCAAGGTAGCTAATTTGTAAGGCCAAAGCTGATCATACGGAATTGTCAAGGTAGCTAATCACTTGCCATGAAAGGTGCATGAAGAGAAAGAAAGGAGGAACTCCATTCCCCCTTATAGTTGGCCGATACACACTGCCCTTCACTTACCAAAGCACGGAGATGTATGCTGAGCTAGAGCTACTAAATTTGAAGCATAACTTCCCAAAGTGAGGCCTACCTTCATTATCCAAAGTTGTATCCCAAAGGTAAAAATTGATCCCATCCATGTTCCTGAGATCGAGGACATTTGGATCGACCTGACACATGAGATAGACATCAGGCAAAAGGATCACTCCCGACTGGCTCTGGAGGAGATCGTCCACTATGGCATTACCATTGTCCCAAAAGAATTCCAAGAGACTGATCAAGAAATTGATCAGGTTTACCTTGACACAGATGGGGATGATTGGCCATTCGCGAGAGATCAACAAAGCCAAAGTGCTGAAAACCATTCAGGAAAGGGTTAAGCCCACATTGCAGCGCACCGAACATTGGTGCAAACAGAATGGTCTCACCTACCTCGGAGTTGATTTCACTACTTCTCCTTCAGGTAGAGCACCTCCAAGACCGGCCCATGTGCTTGAAAGGAAAAGGAAAAGACAAGGAGGGTGAATCAAGTAGACAAGAAGAAACTCCTGAAGGCCTTCCTTCTACTTCTGAGAAGCAAGTAGTCGACCTGGTGTCTCCAGGTAAAGAAGAAACAACAAAGGTTTCAACAGATACATCCACCCAGGATGTTATCACAACTATAACTGCTAGAGGTACCCAGCGTCCCTTCTTCCATTTCTTCTCCTCCTCTTGTCATTCAAGCATCTATTCCTATGGATGTGTCTTCTCCTCTCCCTTCCTCCCTTCCATCTCCCACCTCTTCCATCTTCTCCTCTCTTGCGGATCTGTCACACAAGTATTCCCTCCATCTAATTGCAGATCCCTTCTATTTCCATGTCCTTCTCTTCTCCTGTAGTAACTCCAGGCCCCACAAGCAGTGGTGCATTGGACTCCTTATCAATGCCACCACCGAGTGTTTCAACATACTTCCCTGAGGCCTCTACAGTTTCTCCCCCTTTCACTCTCGTTTCTTCTTCTATTTCCTCTACTCCCACTCCCATAAGTCCTAGTTGGATTTCGACCATCGGCCCAAAGATAAGAGAAAATTTCCCACTTTGTGGCCATGGATTTCTCCATCATTCAAGAAGTTTACAAATAAGTAGAAAGCGACAACTTGCTTTTCTAAAATCACTTCGGGGGAGAGTCATGGAGATAGCTTACCCGGACCCCACCAAGAAAAAGGAGGATATGTCTCCCATAGACTTCACAGTGACTCAAGTCACAATGGGGACCTCATCTAAAAGCCTGCAATGGGAAGCCTTGTCTGCTATGGATGCTCTCTGTAAGAAGCTCAAAGAAGAAAAAGAGGAGAAAAGAATACTCAAAGAACAAAATAAGCATCTCCTACAAGCATTACAAAAATGGGCAACGCTCCTTCTATGACTTTGTCGAACCCATTTAAGTTCCCGATCGAGAAGACAAATGAATATGTTAAGATTGGTGAACAAGGTGCAGTAGTATCATCCTGGATCGAGTGAATCCTCAGAGATGGTCAAGAAATGATTGGGAAATTCACAGTGCTCTATCAGGATATAACCCAAGAAAATAAGGAGCTACAAGCAGTAGCAAGCACCCTATCTGAAGAGTTGGATAATGCCAGGTTGCAGCATGAAACGTTCCAAACCATGGTTGACTACTCAGCTAATGACCTATTGAAGGTCGGCGTTATCAATCACCCACGTGCACATAACAAAGCTCTCATCGCTTTAGATTACTGAGTTGATCAAATGGAATATATCCTGGAGAGAATAGATAAAATCAAAGATGAAGCCCTGGATGCGTGATCTGACATGGAGCGACAGATTCAAAAATGTCTCCAAGGATGTTTAGTGAATCATATAACTTGAGAGAAGCAGATGATACATTCCAGCACTTCAAGGCTATCGTCACTCAAGGTTTGGCACCAGAGGTCACTTTTGACCGAGATTCAATCAATAACCTCTTGGCTTCTTTGTGACTTCTTTGGCTTTTTATCGATGCATTCAAACTTTCATTGAGTTACACGATAAGCTCAAGAATGAGAAAGAAACTTGTGAAGTCATTGGTGACCATTTTAAAGGTCTAGATCATGATCAACTTCAAGTGATGATCAGCAAGTTTATGGAATATCGAGCGTAGTGTCACATCGACTCTCCTGATCAAAAGCAAGACACCAAGTTTGAACAAAGGGATGATGAGGAGTAGTTTCTCCTCTCGTGTATGCGTTGATCATTTTTGTAAAATGTTTAAAAAGCATGTTGGCATTTATGATGACCTCATCCATGTTGCACCATGGGATGTTGCCATCCAAAAACTTGCCCAAGTCAACTATTGACTTTTTAGATATTTTGTAAATATCTTGTAAGATATTTTGTAAGTAATGGTTGGTTTGCTTTTGTCTTCTTTCCTCTTCTCCTTCTATAAATACTTGAATACTTTTTGTATTCGAGTGTGGACATTTTTGTATGAAAAGAAAAGTGAGGAGAGAAAGACTTTGTGTTTTCTTGTAATAGAAGAAATATTAATACACATATTCAGACTTTGTGCTTAATGTATATGTTATTTGCATCAGATCTTTCTTAAGTTAGATCTATGTTTTTATTTTGTTGGATTCATTCCTACTATTGTCATTTGTTCATCAATATTACTTTAATTGTTTATGCAAGTAACTTTGGCTCTATTTACTACAATCCCAAAGCATAAACCTTCTGACCTTACCATCTTGGAATTCATTTCTTTTCTTCCTTTAGATCTACCCTCCTCCGTTCCTTCCCTCCTAGATTTCTATTCGTTGTTGGAACTGCCTCTCTCTTGGGATGAGATCGCAAACCCCCTAAAGTTAGAATAATGTAGATTTGCATAGATTCTGCTTGATAGATTAGCAATAAACCGGTTTCGCTTTGATGTCTCAAAGAGGGGCTATACCACTCGCACATTGTTGGTCTGTTTCCCCACGACCTTCCTACTCGGCAGTTTTTGGACCAACGGGGTGTAAAAAAATGTATTCCAAAAAATTATGATTCTTTTTCTGATCATTTTCAATGTCATTTAATGTCTCATGTGACACATCTACATTATTTTCAAATAACATTTAAGTAGCTTTAATTTTGATTGTATAAATTCACCGATTTATCGACCATTAGCTTATATTTATAAGAATTGTGCTTCAAATTCTTCATTTTCATCTTCTAAAACATCCTCATCTTCTACATCAACATCTTCATCCTCTCAATGCTCTTCAAATTTTGTAACATATTCATCTTATGGGTATTTTTCATCTTCATAAACATCTTATTTTTTAAACTAAACATCTATTTTAAATGAATTACATTTAAATGCATAATTCTAGTTTTGCCTCTAACTTAATTTATGACTTTAATAAATATGTCCTTAACCATAAAATAAGTTAGGTTAAAGTTGGGAAAAATATTCCTTGTAAGACACCTTAAATTCATTTCTTTAAGATATGCATTAAAGACGAGAAATAATATTTTATTAAAGTCATCCTAACATCCCCATTAAAGTCACCTTAATGTCACAAATTTAAGACAATGATAAAGTCGTAATTTAGGCCATCCTAACATCCTTAGTAAAGTCACCCTAACATTGGCCTTAGAAAAGATACCTTAACGTCCCCAATTAAAGTTAACTAACATGTGTGACTTTAATTTTGAATTTAGGGTTCAAAATTTTCCACTTGTGACTTTGAAGTGACGTAACGATGTGACTTTAATTGGTCAAAATGTTGTAGTTCAATGAAAATGATGTAAATTTAGGGTTTCTTTATCTTATCCATGAATATTCCTCCTCCCTCATCCCTATTTCACATGTATCCTATCCATGTGTTATATATTTAAAAACTTTATACATTAACCCCTTATACCACATAATATGGGGCAATACATTGGGTCCATTTCGACTAATATTTAAAGCCCCAATATGAACTCACATGATAAATAATGCTTTGGTTTGCGAAGCCCCTATGATTATTCCATTCAACACTATCATAACCAATTATAGTCTATACACGACTCGACATTCACCCTAGCATGGGTTTTCCCATCTTCAATTTTGAGTCACATTGCTTATAGGTGTAGACACTCATTTTGGTAATTCATGTCTTGCAACAACACAAATTGTACAACACTCTTGCACTAGCCCACACTTTCTCAATTTGGTCAACTATGTTATCCCTAGCTATATCCCACTCATTCTTTCTTGCACACATAATCTATTATTTAACACAATTTTCATAGTAATACATCAAATTAGGATATATTCTCTCTTATCACAATACCAAATCTCATATCATCTGCACATACATATGGGACCATAGTGGATAGGGAGGGCCATAACACCCATACACTATGGGATGACCTTATAGCTTTTGTCACTCTTCCTCTAACAAAATGTTTTCTGATTTGAATCCTTTTGGTATACTCCTATTTTTCCTTATTCAATTTTTACAAATATAGAACACAAATATAAGCAATTCATTCATCTCCCATTAAAGGGGGCATTGATTCTATTTGGCATCTAGCATCTAGTAAGAAAAAAACTAAGAGAAATCACAAGTAAAGCTACTCCAAGAATCCCTTGAGCTCCACATACTCTACATACTCATTCTAAGGAATCTATTCAATCATATCTGCAAGTACAAAGGCACATTATCAAATTCAATTCAAGTTAGGGCAGGTATCAAATGCAATCCTTAGGTTGCGATATCATGGCTATCAATATGGTTACATGAATTCTAAATATCACATGCTTTGGTAAGAACAACATGTTGTTTGATCCCTATTGAGAATAGTGGTGATTTTGAGGGTGCACAAGGGTGCCCATAACCCACCTAATGTTTGTTTTGCGGTAATCCTTCACCATCTAGGGTAATAAAGATTTAATCATCCGCACAAAGTGAGCATTGCACACTATAAAAGGTACAATTTATAGATAGGAGAAAATCATAAACCAATTTGCAAACCCATAATTTTTGGGAGCTAAAATTGTAGAGGGACAAGACCATACAAAAAGGTCCATACCATACTCCTATTATGGCCCAAATTTGACACTATGTGCAGGTATATTTTCAAGACATAGTTTCGGACATATGGCTTATTTAGATCATTACCATCCCTTTTCAGTCATCAACCTAATCCAAATCAGCATAGAAATTAGAATATTATATAAGTCTTATTCTCCCTCCTATTGTTAGTGTTTTATTTCATTATCTATTACTATCCATAATTTTTTATCTTTTATTAATGTTTATTCTGATATTTCTACAATTAGCTTTGGAAACTAATTGATTAGGATAATTTACCATCGGTTAATATCCCCATCGAATTAACCATTTAGGTTAAATCATTTGGTGAACCTAACCCTTGATCAAACCCTAGTTTCCCTATGGATTCTTCTTTTACTTGGTTTTAGATATATATATAAAATTAGGGTTTGTATTCAAAATCCATTGTTATTTCATCATCTTGTTTGACCTTACACTAGTTTTCAACTTTATCTCAAAGGTCTCATGGTCGATCTTCCTCTTTGGTTCAATTTTAAGGATCCCAATTTCCAAATCACCATTTTTTCATATCTCGAGCATATATCTTTATTTTTAAATTCCATTGCGAATATTTTTATTTTTTACAAATTTGATTGAAAAAAAGAGCTTTTTGTTTTCCTTAATTTTTAGCACACTTTTCGGAAATTCAAAATTACTATTTTTAGTAATTAGGGCATAATCATAAAAATATACACTTTTGGAAAAATCCCTTGGAGTTTTTTTTCTTTCAATTTATTAGATTCCAATATACTTCATTTTGTTTTATAAAATTCAAATTGTAGTTCTAGATATGGTTGTTTATTCATTTGACGATAGTCACTTTTTTCCCAACATCACTTGTTGGGTTTTATCCTGTAGTCTCTTGATTTTTGACCCTTCATGTGTTGATTCTCATTCTTTACCACCTAAGTGGAGTTTTTGTTGGTACTACATATATATTTTCTCCTTGGTTTTCTTTTTTTTTATTATGTACACTTCTTCCATGGTTTATAGTAAGCTTTTGTATAGCCGTAGTACTCACTTCCCTCCCATGGCTCTGTCGACACTAAAATTTTCCTCCGTAATTTCTATTTCATTAATGTATGTATTAGGAATAGGATGTTGTTAAGTGTAATTAGTAGTAGCGTCTGATAGAAGATAACGGCACCGTCAGTACGATGCCACCAATAATGTAGAGTACGGTAACAGTCAAAGTACAATAGGAATGTTGTAAAAAGTAAATATTTGTCGTTGTAAGTAAGTGGTCCAATGTTAAAATGTCAAAGTTAGGATAAGTAGAGAAGTAGGGTCTACATGATTAGAAATTAGAAATATTATATTGGTAATAAAGACAAGGAGTGAGGTCATAAATATTTTGTGTATTTTATTTGTAAAAAGTCTAAAAATGTGGAACCCATGTGAAATGATAAGGTTTATCTTATCTTAAAAGATAAGCTTACATGTACATTTGATAAGAGTTAAGGTATGGAATATGATTCGTCGAGTGGATTTCTTATCCTATCTTAGAGATAAGATGGATAAGCCTGGAAGTTCTATAAATAAAGAGGCCACCCCCCTCATTTAGCATAGAAGGAAGTAGTGAGAAATATTGTATGAAGTGTGTAAAGGAAGCCATCAGTTTAAAGGTGTGTTGAAGAAGCCATTAAGAGGTGTAATTGTAAAGTTTCTCCCATAGTATTGGTGGAAGGCAAGTGAAGTCAATAACACTTGAAGTACCTCATGGGTGAGATTGTAACAATTTCATGTTAATATTATAATTTACTTTGATATTTCAGATTTGTCATCATTTTGTCTTATCATAGTCGATGGTAGTCTTGTGTTATGTTTGTTGTTTTGTTTCTAGATTACATCCACCAAACTAAAGGCTGTGCATTAGTAAATGATCATATTTGACGAGGAGTTCTCGGTGAAGAATTATCATAGTGCCGGATTGGTGATGACAGCTCCTTCACGTAGATAGTTATAATTCATGATCCATGTATTATGAAATTTATAATGTGTATCCTAAAGATAATGTTCCTCAAGTGTATTGACGATTTTGTAAGCAACATAACCTTATAGATACCTACCCTAACTCTTTGTATACTCATGCTTCAATGTATACACTTATAGCATTTATACTCATGATGTTCATATTCCTAGTGCTCCTACTATTGTTATTAATCTAATAGTTCTCTGAACTATGACATATTAGTTGCCACTTGTTGACTCGATTTCTCTATTTCTAACGATAGTGACACTGAATCTCTTTCTAATAGTGATACTAGTCATGATGCATGTATAGAGGATTATTTTCTTTTCTCCAATGATGCATATTTTTTGATGATGTTATTCATGCTTCACTTAAAACTACTTTTTTATTCTTCCTTGGATACTTGTACAAAAATAGTGTCCCTTATTCCTCTCAAAAGAATATTTCAAATACTTGTGAGAAAAATTTGGTTGCAAATGATACATGTGTTTCTTCCCTTCCTCCTCCAAATGATATATTACCTACTCATGCATAAAATTTTATTACAAATGATGTTAGTATGCCTTCTCTTTCTTCGAAACAAGATGTCTTTAATGATTTTGAACAAAATATTATTGTAAATGATGTATGTATTTCTACTCTTTCTTTTCAAAAGGATATTTTACATAACAATGTTTATATATCTTATTCTTCTTCCCATACTAAGGAATTTGTTAATAAGGGTGTCCAAGCTTCCATTCCTTCGAGTTCTTCTCATATTCCTCCTAGTGTCAATTCAAATTATCCACTAGCTAACCCAAATATTAAATTCCCAAACAATAGTGTCCCTAAGGCTACATATAATTGTAAGGTACACCCATTCAACAATCATCTTACAACCTATGTTATTCCTCCATAGGAAGTCATTTCTCTCATGCATATTTTTGGTGAATTACACAATCAAGTTCATAATATTATCCTTGAAAGTAAGGCCTATTATGGTAGTCTCAATAATGATTTCATTTATGGCGATCCTATTCCTAAAAAGATATGCAATTCTCCCTTTCCTAAAGGTTTTACCATGCCTAATTTTTCACTCTTTGATGGAACTGTAACCCTTACATGCATCTTAAGGCTTATCGGTTAGCAATGGTGCCAAATCCAAATGATTGGTTGTTTCTCAAATTGTTCTTGTAGGCATTGCATTAGATTGGATTCATCATTTACCTTTTGTAACTGTGCATAATTTTCTTGACATGGAAGAAGAATTTCTTAGGTGATTTATCTTTAATAATGGACCTAAGGTTACATATGAGTGTTTTCCATCATTACATCAAGGAAAGATGAATCTATTAGTGATTATATCTTACATTTCAAATCTTTCATGTATCATTTACTATATCATCTACTTCATTTGCATATATAGTATATTATTTTTCGTGGTTTGATATTTCCTCGTAAGAAAAATTAATTGTATGACACAAGAGTATTTTACCACACTTTATCTTTGATTCATTTACTAAGAACAAGAAATACTTAATTTGCACTATGTTACACCCACACATGACACATCTACCACTCCTTTTCATCCACTCACTTTACACAATCAGGCTCCATCCACTGACATTGTTGCACTATCTTCACGTTATTCATCCTCCCATACACATGAGGTCAAGGTCCTTCATCATGGTGATACATCTTGCCTCAATCCACCTCCACATAGAAATCACCATGGTTCACTCCTCCTCCTAAGAGGGAACCCTTATACTTTTCTCATTCCACTAGGCCACATGATATCTTGCACAAAAAAGTGATGAGCATTTGATTTGGTTACCTTTTAATGAGTACCACCCTCCTCATCTTCTAACGACACCATAATCAACTTTTATAAAACTCTCATATGATTAATGGGAATTGGGAAAATAATTGTTATGCACTTAATAATAACCTCAAGTTACTTAAAGACAAGGGTATCATCATCTTTCATGCATGACATCCTGATTGATCATACTCTCATGTGTCACGATGTTGTTCTCGAACTATGTAACTTTGTATAGTCATCATCCTACTACTAAGCTGATTTTATGGATTCCTCTATCAGATTCGGCCCCACAAGTAGATACAAATGTAAAACCTACTACTTAGGATAAGCTAAAAGGGGTGGCTAAAGAACAACATTTTGTACTACAAGACCCCAATATTAACAATGTTGATACTACTACTACTACACACATATCTTAATTAGTATCACTTGAGTGGCACATAATCACTCACTACCTCATCTTCGGATAGATTTTATTCTTAGTTCATATTACTCACCCGTGGGAGCATCTAATTCTTCCTTATTTCTGATGACATACTCTTTTATAGGTTCAACTCTAGTTTTGAGAGAGTGGATATATACACTCGAACCTCACTTTGCACACACACACATTGGGGGTTAACCTTTCTTCCCTCTCTATTTGCATAGTCTTTATTCATAAAAATGCTAAAAATATAAATATTTCCCCTTGGGGGCATTCTTGATCACCCTTACTTATCTTCGGAGAATAGGTTTTCATATATGTTCTCAAAGGGCCTAAAAATTAAAAAATATTCATATATCTTAAAAATCCAAAAATATTTGCATCACTCTTACTTGGTTGTTTCTATTACATGCTTATATTATTCATGTTAGACTTTACTTATCATGTTTATCTTGATACATAATATGTTATATAATTTTTATATACACATGTGTGTTCACGTGGTACTTTGACTTGAATGTAAACTACACACATTATTGTATGATGCAAGATGTTTGATACTACTCTCTACCGCCTTCTACAACTACTTTGGGATATCCACTTTAAAGTTTCTCACATACATGTGTTATTATTCACATGTATACTATTTTACTCATTCACTCAATCGATATATACATTGTTTCATACTATTTATTACTCTAAAATGCTAATGGGTGCTTTATGTGTAGTATCTATTTTGTAAGTTCCTTCCAAATTGATCTCATCTTCATCCTATGACTTATTTGTTTCTTTATATATTTTCTCTTTTTTTCACTTGTTTTCAGGAAATTCTATATGTTAATTGATTATTTCTTATTGGCCTTGAGTCTTTGAATGGCTTGCAAAATCTTGAGTGGTTTGTCATGTATGTGGTATATTTTTTTCCATGAATGTTCTATTTGTGTGTCCTTGTGTAGTTTTCTTACATCTAATGTATTTTTTTCTATTGCTTGGCTTACTAACACTTTGTTAGTTTTTCTATTGTAATTTTATGTATGTGTCATGGTATATACCATGTACACTCCCCTTTCCTACGAAATCCTACAACATGAGATGTTCACATCAGCTACAAGTCTTCTTGTTCGGGCCACACGCACATTAATCCATCTCGTGCACCCTAAACAAGGGGGCATCTATCTGCTAATATTTCACCTCACAACAACTTAGAATTAAGAGAAAAAATAACATCTACAAAATCAAACATGTTAGTGGATCATAAAATGGCATAGAAAAATAATTGAGTCGGAAACACACGGGAACCAAACTATACGAGAAAGGACCATAGCGTGTAGATGTTATGACCCATTCCATACGCTTTTGTCCCGAGCGAAGATTCAATAATTTTCTCAATTGGTATAGTTTCTCAAGGACATTTACAGGTTCTTTACTTAGTTTCAATGACGAATACATGTTATAGTTCATGTTATGGTGGCACCAAGGGTACATGTAAGCTAGCATTTCCCGGTACATTGTGTCATCATTTACAAATCAATTGGGTTCATGTTCATCTACAGTGGCACTTATATTTGGGCCTTAGGAGGTGATTATCTTTGGGTCTTAGAAAGTGTCGAGGAAATTTTTATCCTCATAGGCTTGACTTCCCGTTGTTCATATATTTTGGAGGGATGTAGAGTAACTAAAACATTCCCCATACGGTTCTCTTCACCATGTAAAGTACATTTACACTTCTTTATATTCTCCTTAGCTCTTTTTTTTTTGCTTTTCTACTTTACATATTATTATTTTCACACTAATTTCAATGTTTTCAAGTTAAATTTCAATTTCCTATACTATAGACATTACCGCACTATTTTCTCTCAAGTACTCATCCCAGCAAAAAAACACAACCGAAATGAAGACTAAGTCCTAACACAAGCACAAGGCACTCAGTGAAGGAAAATTATGTTTATGCAATCATGTGAATTTTAATTTAAGCACACAATTTTTGATTCCATATTTAAAGGGGGAAATATAGACACTCGGTTTGGTAATTCATCTCTTGTAACAATACAACTTTTACAAAACACTTACACTAGCCCACACTTGCTCAATTTGGCCAACTATGCTATCTCGAGCCACATCCCACTCATTCTTGCTTACACACACAACCTATTTGTTCACACAACAATCATATTAATCCATCAAATTAGGTTATACCCTCGCATATCATAATCCCAACTTTCAAATCATCAACACATGTATCGGGGGACCATAACGGATAGGAAGGGCCATAACTCCCATACATTGTGGTCAAACCTAACCATTTTGGTCCCTCTTCCTCTAATATAAGTTTTTCTTATTCAAATCCCTTTAGTACAAGGAGATAGGGTTGAGAAGATATGAGAAAATAAACCTAAGCTAACAAGGTGATGCACCAAAGGAATGTTAAACACTTATTTTGCAATTGAACACAGACCATAGAAATGTAATACTACTACCATGCACAGATAACCAAACTATAATGAGAGATCAGAAGGCAACAATGAACACATGAAAGGGTTGAGAATCATCCACAGACATATATTATTGCTCCAAAGTTGATACAGTACACTTACAATGGCCAAGAGGCAAAAAATTTGTATTACAACTTGAATGGGAGGTTTGAAAAGCTCCACAAATTCTCTTATAGAGAAAGGGAAGAAGGGAGGGTGCAAAAAATATGTCCAACCCTTTACAATGAGCCCCACCCCTTCTTTTATAGATTCAACACAGAGAGAAGAAGAGAGAGAGGTGGGAAAACTAATTTGAAACTCAGCTACTACTGGCCATCAATGCCCCTATGCAAATCCACCCACAATCTATCAAATCTTCCTCGATTACTTGTTCGGCATGTTGAAGGAGGAAGAATGAGTGGATCAGATCAAATCCGATCTGGTTGTTGGAGCAATTGGATCCTATATTAATGGCACAAAGATGTTTTCCATTTTTACCCACCTAACCTCATCAAAATTAAAGTTTCAGATCTCCATGGTGTAGACAGAGGTCGAGATCTCTCCAATGGTGCCAAATTTGTTGGATTTTGGGCACTGGATCAAAAGATATGCCCATTTGAATATTTGAATCGGGTCCATACAAAAAATGGGTGAAAACAATTAGTTAGTAGAAATGGGTCCACGTGGGCCCAAAATTTCACTTTGCCCCCTTTTTGCACAAAAATACAAAAATGCAAAATTTTCCCCATAGCCCCATGCAATACCTTTTTGTCAAAAAAAAAAATCTTCGGGCCCATGGTCCATTTTTTTTTTCATTTGGGAAAAAATCACTCCAAGGCCCACCATCCCACATGTAATTTAGGCCTTGACATGTGGCTCCTTGGGCATCGGTGGAGGCACGACTCATTTTTATACTTTATGTCTCTTGGAAATGAAGCCAAAAGTTAAAATTACCTCCGAGACCCACCTTCCCTTCTTTGACTTGGAACATGGCCACGTGGAGGGTTGGCACTGCTGTTTGGGGACCACTTTTGGATTTTTCTTTTGAAGTTGCACGGGATGACACGTGGCTCCTTCCATGGCTTTTCTTTTCCCTTTATGTTTTTTACTAAGTCCTTTTGTTTGGCGGGGCCATACATCTGACCTGGGACACGTGGAGGCTTGGCGCTTGTCTAAGGACCCACTTTTAGATTTATCTTTGAAGATGTGCACGGGATGACACATGGAAGCCTTGCACTCATTTGAGTCTCTGCTTTGGGCCATGCCTTTGAATGTGCACCATTTAAGACATGTGCACCTTCCTCTTGCACTCTTATACTTAACCAATTTGGGCCCACTTTGAATTTGACCTCTTGTTGACCCCTAGCCACGTGGAGGGCTGGCACAAGTTTGAGTCTCTCACCTTGGGCTCCCATCTTGAAATTGTCATGAAGTGACACATGGTTCTTTCCACTTGTTTGGACTTTTCAATGGCCGGCTCTATCCTTTTTCGGGCCTGGGACACATGTGGAAGCTCCACACTCATTTGAGTCTACTTTTTGAGTTTAGTCCTTGGAGATGCGCCAATGAGGCACGTGGAAGCTTCCATTGATTCTCCCATACTTAGCCAATTTTGGGCTCATTTTGAATCATTTGTAGAGCCCAAGACTTTGAGTTTTTTCCATTTCTTTTCCTTTGAGCCTCTAGTTTTCTTTGACACTATTTTCTTCCTTCCTCGACCTTTCTCCTCCATTTTAGAGCCCATTGTACAACCTGTTTGTTGGATTTAAAATGTGGGCTCATATGATGGAACCATCCCTTGAATTTCTTTCTACACAGGGTCATGTTTGATCAATTTTTCTAGGGAAAATTGAGATAACAATTTGGTGACTCATGGGGACATCTCTACTGCTAGATGAATAGACCAGTTGTCTTGTTGTATCCATTGGGCATGGAGTCATGGGTGTGGCCTGATGTTGATCTTGTTCTTCTGAAAATGGACCTTTTGGGACCCGATTTTAGTTGCTTTGTATTTTTTATATTTTAAAATGAGCAACTATTATGGAAACTATGGGTCTCCTATTGTAAAAATGTTGAAGGGCTGGTGCATTCACACTGAGGCACATTGAACTATAATGATGCAAAACTAGGAGCAACAAAAAAAAATTGTGCCACAACACTTAGGGAAACAAAACCTATGCTACAAACAAAACAATGTGCATACGCACTTAGGGAAAATTAAAATTCTATGCTAATATTTACAAGGGTGGAACCTTCCTTTTAGTAGAAATGTTTGAGATAGATCCCATTTATTGGGATCTGCAATTCTTTCACCATCCAATTTAGCCAGCTGGAAGGCATTGCTACTTTTGCACCTTGTGATCATGTAGGGGCCACTCCAAATGGCATCAAATTTGGAATGCTTTCCTGGCTTTTCCCGATCTGCATCCCACTTTAGAACTAAGTCCCCTTCTTGAAAGGTCCTCATTCTTGCTTTCTTATCAAAACTCTTCTTGATCAATGCTTGATCCTTTTCCATGCTCTACATTGCATGCTCTCTTGCTTCTCCTACTTCCATTAGCTCTGCATACATACCTGATTTCCATAGGTTCAAACTCAGGCTAGTTCCAAACTATTTTTCATGAGCTCCAAAGTGGGAAACTCCAATGATATGGGAAATACTACCTCTTTTCCATATACAAGCTTGTATGGGGAGCTTCCTATGGATCTTTTGGATGTGATCCTATCAGCCCATAGAGCTGATTTGAGCTTTGTATGCCAAGTTCTCTTGATTTTCATCAAGAGTCCTTCTATAATCCTTAATAGGTTCTTGTTTGTGGACTCTTCTTGGCCATTACCTTGAGGGTAATAGTTTGATGAAGTGTTGAGGTATACACCATTCTTGACTGCCCATTCAAGTGATCCTTGTACCAAGGAATGCCAATGCATTATCTATATAATAGTGGTAGGGACTCCAAACTTGGTGGCTATTCCTTCATAGAAATCCAAGATGTTGGATTCATTTGCTTCTTTAAGTGCCACTTGCTTCAGTCCACTTGGTGAAATAGTCTGTTGTTGTAAGTATCCACTTGTGGCCCTAGCTTGAATTTGGGTTAATCACCCCAATGAAGTCTAGTCCCCATTGCATGAATGGTTGATCCACTTGAAATTGGGTGAAGGGGCAGGGCTGCTAACTTTTCTTTCCCTGTGAAGAATGCACACTTCTTGCACTTCTTGATCCATGAGTAGTAGTCCTAAACACTTGTAGGCAATAATAACTAGCTTTCATGATCTTGAGAGTTGTTACTCGAGGAGAAAAGTGACCTCCTACTTCTCCATCATGGAACTCATGCAACACTCTCTCAATTTGGCATGTCCCAATGCACCTCAATAGAACACTATTGATATCCTTTTTAAACAAGACACCACCAACAAGCACATATGGAATGGCTTGTAGTCCTAAAGTATCTCCTCTTTTTTCTTTGTTCCATTCTAGAGGGCACAAACCTATTTGGAGATAATGCACCAAGGCTTGAGTCCAACATGGAATAGGTGCATCATTAGCTGGTTGTTCTTGATCATTTTGTAATAATAGGACAACCTCTTTTTTATCCACTGACTCATCTTGTTTCTTGGAGGTGAGCTGTTCACACAGACCCTTGAACCAGTTTGGTCACCTTGATCTCAATGTCATATTCCATTACCCGAGTGATCCAACCTTTCTCTCTTCTCATTCAAGTCCTTGTTTAGAGAAAATCCTTGACACCAACATGAGATACTAGCAGTTGAATCTTATTGTTTGAGACCAAGTGTCTGAACTTCTTCAAGCTCCTAATAACAAGGACATGTTTTTCAATGAAAGAGTACTTTACCTCGTAGTCCTCCAAGCTCTGATTGAAGAAGGCTATGGGTTGTTCTAAACCTTCCTTGTTGGGCTGACCAAGATGGCTGAGATGGTGTCTGACCCTCCAAAAGCATATAACATGAAGTCTTTTGAGAAGTCTGGGTTAATGAGAGTTGGGGCTTGTGATATTGCGAGCTTGATGGCCTCAAAACTCTCTTTTCCTTTTTTTTCCATTTAAATGCAAGACTCTTCTTTAACATCATTGTTAAAGGCTTCACAAGAGTGGAAAAATCAGGTACAAACCTGCGAACAAAGTTTATCCTCCCCAAGAAGCTTTGGAGAGACTTTTTGTGTTGTGGTAATGGAAGTGTCTGGATGGCTTCAACCCTTTCAGGATCAATTGTCAACCCTTCTCTTGAGACAATGTGGCCCAAAAATTTCCCCTCATGTGCCAAGAACACACACTTCTTTGGGTTTAATGACACTCTGAAACCTTCTACACCTCTGAAACACCTCTCGAGGTGGAAGAGATGGTCTATGAACATTCTTTGAGAAGATGGTGATATCATCTAGATACACCAGGACAATATTGTTGATTAAGCCTTTGAATGCCATGTCCATAGCTCACTTGAAATGTTGCTCCATTTTGATAGTCCAAATGGCATCTTCTTATAAGCATATGTACCCCATTTGGTGGTGAAGGTTGTCTTAAATTGATCTTCCTCTTTCACCATTATCTTGGTTATAGCCTGAATATCCATCTAGCAATGAAAACCTCTCAGAGCCAGCTACAACCTATAAGATCTGTTCCATTGATGGAAGTGGATAGTGATCCTTGAGTGATGCTCTGTTTCGGATCACAAAAGTCCACACACAGTCTGATTTCTCCATTTCTTTTCCTCACAGGCACCAAGTTTGCAACCCAACTTGAGTGCTTGATAGGGAAGATGATGTTGGCCTCAATTAGCTTGTTCAACTCTTTCCTCATGAGAGGCTCAATGTGAGGATTTATTGGCCTTTGCTTCTATCTGAAAGGCTTAGATCTCTGGATCCAGCTCGATAGTGTGTTGTGCCAACTTTGGGTTGAAACCTCTTAAATCTTTGTAAGTCTAGGAAAAGACATCTGGGAATTCTTGACAAAGTTGAATAAATTCATATTTTTCTTGTTGAGTGCTTACCTTGCCAATCTGCAACATTTTTTCCTTCTTCTATGAAAATGGGCTCTGAATCTTCACCCTTTACCTAATATTCACCTTCTCCTTTTGAATTGGTCATTTGGGTTGAAGATTGATTCCAAAGTGACAAGACCCTTTGGTAGTTTGTTGGTCTCAGCTTGCACCACTTGATCACCATATTGCTGCTCCTCCAGTTTGTCTTGGTTCTAGAGGAGAAACTCAACTTCTTCTTGTAGAAAGTTGACAATTTGTTGATCATTTTGAAGACTTTCCAACTTGTGTTGTTATCAGGACAATCTGGTCTCACAACCACTTTGATATGGGGCTGAGATTTATCACTCTTGATACTCTCTACAACATCAAATGCTGCCCCAATTGCTATCAATCTATCTGTCTGCTTCATTCTTCTTCCTTGGGATGGAATTGATGTTGAATGCTTTGAAATCCTCGATGAGGTCCCATACCCGGTTCTTGTAGCTCTTTAATAGAGTCATCTTGGCAGCATTTTGTCCTCGGACTTGATTAGCAACTAGTTCACTATCACCAAACACTTGCAAGTTTCTTATACCTCTTTTTCCTTGCCCAATGCAGTCCATGGACCAAAGCCTCATACTCTACTTGTGTTGTTTGAACAAGAAAATTGGAAATGGAAAGCTGAGTAGTATTTCATACCTTGGGGGAAACAAGCATAGCTCCTCCTCTGGCTCCTTGTCTACTTCTTGAGCCATCAAAGAATAACTTCCATACCTCATTATCATCTTTGTGGTCTAGCTTAATGATGTCAGGAAGAGGATGATTCTCCTCATGCAAACAGTAGACTCCTAGCTCAGATTCCTCCATCTCCTTATAGGGGTCAAAAGCATGCCTCTTGTTCACCCACTCATCGAGGGTCAAGTCTGGGATACACCCCACCTTGGTATCTGCTTCACAAGTGCTTGGGAGGTCCTCTGATCAAAGGCTGAACAATTGGCATTGATCGAGTGGGTACATAAGACTCAATATGGTAATCTACAATGGGCTCAGATCTAATTGTAGCCTTAGCTCCATACCTTGTTCTAAAAATCATGTGTGACCAATCAATCAGACAAAAATAGCCTCCAATCTTAGCAGTGAAGTCTCTCGACAAACACAATGCAAAATGTGGTGGCAAGTCTATGACTGATACATTTTGCAATACAGTCACATTGGGGCAGGTGTGTAGTGTGAGGCTCAAATCTTTGATGACTCCAACCATTGTTACCATTGTCCCATCTAATTGCACTACACCCCTAGAGATGACTTCATATTGAAGACCCAACTGATCGGCTATTTGTTTTGGCATTACAGCTACTTGCCCCCAAATCAATCATGCAATTATGTACCAATTTGTCTCCAATGATCAATGAAACATAGAATGGAGGGGGCTTCAGATTCTTACCTTGTTTTTCTCCATGGTTTCCTCGGGCCGAAGCATTGGTAAACACTTTCTCTTGTTGGTTAGGGGGCTAATTTGAGCTTGACCAATTGGCCATAGCAGTCTGCAAAATAGATCTCTCTGTCTTGAATGGCCAATGACTCCCACATTGAAATATTCACATTTTCTTCTTCATTTGTTCAATGATGTTAAATGAGCTATCCTTTTTTTTCCCCTTTCCTGGTACATTTTTCTCTTGCACATGGGTCATTACAACCGGTGCTGAGTGGGTTTGGAAGGTGGCTTGGGCTGACTCTACATATTGGGAGTTGCATTTTGAGTGCCAATACCTTGTGGAGTAATGGAGGGTTGAGGATTACCTGAGTTTGGTGATTTCCCTCTCCCATATTCCTTTTCTTGGACCATGTATTGGCAGCTACACTTTGAGAAGGGGCTTGATTCATACCACAAAATCTTCAGCCTACCAATTGACAAGCATAGTCTCACTTGGAGGTGCCTCTTGTTGAACTCCTTGCTACTGATTTTCCTCTTGACTAGACTCTTGTGACACACCAATGGTCTATACCATCAAGGCCTAGTTTAGTGCACCATTAAAACACATTGATTGGTTATGGGGCTGATTGCATGGGAAACACCAATCATATTCTTGTGCCATGTTGTTTTGTGTTTGGAACCAAGGCCCTTGATGTTGAAGTTGTGTTTGGATCATATGACCGGAAAGGCCTAGCAACTTGAGGTTGTCCTTGGTTTTGGTTTTGATTTGTAGCCTGAGCTGGTGGTCTATTTTGCTTGATATGGGGTCTAGCCTGATACTGATTTTGAGGCTGATATGGCCTAGAACTCTTGAGCTTGCTTGCCTTTTGATAGTCACTAGCTCATTCCCTAGGTTCTACAGTTGTTTCATAACTTCTTGAAGCTCTTTTGAAGTGTTAGAAGATGAGGTGGAGGCTTCAACTTGAACTCTTGATTCCTAGGAGTAGGTATAGGAGCTAATGTGGGTGTCTGACTAGTGCTTGGATCTCCTAGTTCTGGGTATAGAGGCATGGGTGGCCTAGGAGCAAGTTTTCCATTGAATTAAACAATTTTCAGCTCTAATGGAAATGTTATAGGCTACAGGTAAGGTGGTGCCTCCCATTGATTGAATCATTAAAGCAATATCAAAATTTAGAGCTCTAAGAAAGTATAAGAAAGCACCTTCATCTGTGGGCCTTATAGCCAATGGAATCCTATCCCATGTCCTTTGGAATCTGAAGTTGAAATCTATCAACTTGCTCATTAGGGGCCCTCTTGATGGTTGTCAAATGCTCTAACAAGGATAGATTATCTCCCTTTTCTCCAAATTGGTTGTGAGAGCTCTGCACAGATGGTCCCAAGTCTGAATAGAGCCTTTTTGTTAGACTCTTGAACCATCGTGAAGCTTTACCCTTGAGTGAAGAAGCTAACAACTTGACTGCAATGTCCATCTCAATGATCTCATGAATTGCACAGACATTTGCAATGTCTTGAATGTGGTCACTAGGAGAAGTCTGGTTCTCTCTAGTGAAATGGGGAATGCTCTTTAATGCTGCAACTGGGACTAGATTTTGTGCATTGAGAGTGAGTGGGCTGCTGCCAGTGAAGTTGACATAGGGGTTGGGTGGTTGTGCCATTATGATTGGCCTTGAGAACCCTTGTTGATTGAATGAATGGCCTACTAGGTGGAGGTGTTGACAAGGTTCTATTTGGTGGAGATGGAGACCTCTGGGCTCTTCTCCCCTCTCTCCCTCTATCTGGGGACAAGTGTAGATAGAAAAATAGTCCCTCCTCTCTAGTTCTTGACCTTGTTTGTATTCTTCTCATGAACTTGACAAGCTTGGACTATTGAAACTAGTGGATTCTATCTCTTTTGGAGTCACTTAGATGTGTAATTTCAGAGCTTCTTAAAAGCTAAAAACTTACAACAAGTGCACATCAATCTTGCTTGCAATAAAAATGGAGACCTCTTTGTCCCACCGGGCATGCCAAAACTATTAGTGTAGAATCACAACACCCCTGAATGTCTACAACTAGATGAGTTGAGACTCTCAGTGTGATTGCACAACATGGAGCATCTCTCAAAGTGTGGGACCTTGCGAGTTGAGAGAGCTCTCTGATTAAGGTCGGTTCCTATTCCTCTATTCAGGTGCACACAAATAAATTGTAGAGGATCTACTCTAAAACCTACTCTATCTTACCAAGGAGACAGGTTGAGAAGATACAAGAAAAATAAACCTAAGCTAACAGGTGATGCACCAAAGGAATGTTAAACACTCATTTTGCAATTAACACAGACCATAGAAATGCAATACTACTACCATGCATAGATAACCAAACTATAATGAGAGATCAAAGAAAAATGAACACATGAAAGGGTTGAGAATCATCCACAAACATATATTATTGCTCCAAAGTTGATACAATACATTACAATAGCCAAGAGGCAAAAATTTTGTATTACAACTTGAATGGGAGGTTTGAAAACTCCACAAATTCTCTTATAGACAAGGGAAGAAGGGAGGGTGCAAAAAAAAATGTCCAACCCTTTACAATGAGCCCTCACCCCTTCTTTTATAGATTCAACATAGAGAGAAGAAGAGAGAGAGAGAGGGAAAACTAATTTGAAACTCAGCTACCGGCCATCAATGCCCCTACAAATCCACCCACAATCTATCAAATCTACCTCGATTACTTGTTCGGCATGTTGTTGAAGGAGGAAGAATGGATGGATCGATCAAATCCGATCTAGTTGTTGGAGCAATTGGATCCTATATTAATGGCACAAGATTTTTCCATTTTTTCCCCACCTAACCTCATCAAAATTAAAGTTTCAGATCTCCATGGTGTAGATGAGGTCGAGATCTCTCCAATGGTGCCAAATTTGTTGGATTTCGGGCACTGGATCAAAAGATATGCCCATTTGAATATTTGAATCGGGTCCATACAAAAAATGGTGAAACCAGTTAGCAGAATGGGTCCACGGGCCCGAAATTCACTTTGTGCCCCTTTTGGCACAAAAATACAAAAATGCAAAAATTTCCCCATAGCCCCACAATACCTTTTTGTCAAAAAATCATCTTCGGGCCCATCGGTCCATTTTTTCATTTGGGAAAAAAATCACTCAAGGCCCACCGGCCCACATTTAATTTAGGCTTGACACATGTGGCTCCTTGGGCATCGGTGGAGGCACGACTCATTTTTATACTTTATGTCTCTTGGGAATGAAGCCAAAAGTTAAAATTACCTCTGGTGACCCACCTTCCCACTTTGACTTGGAACATGGCCACGTGGAGGGTTGGCACTTGTTTGGGGACCACTTTTGGATTTTTCTTTTGAAGTTACATCCAGGATGACACGTGGCTCCTTCCATGGCTTTTCTTTGTTCCTTTATGTTTTTGACTAAGTCCTTTTGTTTGGCGGGGCCATACATCTAACTAGGGACACGTGGAGGCTTGGCACTTGTCTAAGGACCCACTTTTAGATTTATCTTTGAAGATGTGTCGGGATGACATGTGGAAGCCTTGCGCTCATTTGAGTCTCATTGGGCCTCACCTTGGAATTTGCACTCATTTGAATTGATACTGGTGGAAGACACATTTGGGCACGTGGCCCCTTCCACCTAATTTGTTTATACTTTGACCTTTTTGGCCCACTTTGACCTTTGACTTTGACCCTTTCCATGGTGGAGGGCTGGCAAGTTTGAGTCTCCACCTTGGGCTCCCATCTTGAAATTGTGCAAGTTGACACGTGGTTCTTTCTGCTTGTTTGGACTTTTCAATGGTGGCTCTATCCTTTTTCGGGCTAGGGACACGTGGAAGCTCCACGCTCATTTGAGTCTGATTTTTGAGTTTAGCCCTCTAGAGATGCGCCATGATGAGGCACGTGGAAGCTTCCATGATTCTCCCATACTTAGCCAATTTTGGGCTCATTTTGAATCATTCGTAGAGCCCAGAAGACTTTGAGTTTTCTCTCCATTTCTTTTCCTTTTAGTGTTTTGTTTCATTATTTATTTTTATACATCATTTTTATCTTTGTTTAATGATTAATCCTAATATTTATGCAATTAACTTTAGAAACTATTTTATTAAGATAATATACCATCGAAATTCGCCCTATATGTATTAACCATTTGGGTTAAATCGCAGGATACTTTCATATCCCCTAGACATATTTGACCATGAATTTTTCTACCTACTATGAACAAGTCCTTATTTTCTGCAATAGTTATAATTTCAAATACATATCTTGTTATAGTAAGCTAGACAAGATTTTAGAGTTATCTTGGGCGGAAAAGTAATGAAAGAAATAATATTCAAAGAATAACATTTGAATATATTTCATCACTTCACTCCTTTGATATCTCTACCTATAATGAACACATTCTTCTGAATGCAACCCTATATCATCAAAGTGCATAAAAATGAAACATATTTAAGGCTTCAAAGTTCATATTTTCAAGTGTCAAATCCAAATTAGGGATTTCATTTTAAGTTTCATATTCTATTTGGGATTGCATATCATGATAGGACTTTAGGAGAACTATTAGCGAGTTTGATCTCTCTTTAAAGTAGTGGTACATAAGGAATTATCACCACCTTGGGGATGTTTTGAGGTAATACCAACCTAAATAACTAACACATTTTAAAGTTGATTTGGTAGAAATCATATATAATTAGGATTTATAATGAGGGAAGATATTCCAAGATTTCTTACATGTCGTCATGGAAATCCGCACACAAATAAAAAATGTTAGATGTACATGATCTTGTACTAAATAATTTAGCATCATCAAATCAACCAAGGATATATTTATTAACCTTGTATAGATTCAACCATGAAATTGTATAGACAAAAAGACTCGTGTGCAAAACAATCAAACACCAAAAAATCCATTCATAACTCATCTTCAAATCAAATATTTATTTGTATCCCTTGATAACTACTATTGAGCTCCGCCAGCATATGAGCACATTTTTTATTTTTACAATTGAATTAAATATGTTTGTTCTTCTTCACATGTTATCACTCCTATCACTTTTCGAATGAGTGAATTATTCTAATTTATTAAATTCACATAATTCATATTTGAGCTAGACTTCCACTTATTAGTTTTTGAAAGATATTATTCCTTTTTAATTAGGATTTTATAAGGGAACAATACAATTAAAACATGTATTATTTTCAAAATGTGTCCAATCAAGTCCATAGTTGTTCACGTCCTTAGCTAGAGATGGATGTCAATTTTCCATATCATGAACAAATTTTCATCACTTCTTGATCAAGAAGTGTATTTTTCAATATCATATTCATTTCAATCTTTTTTTCATATTAGGATCACATATCGATTATATTTTCAATGATTGATCTCGTTTCATTTCACTACATTTCCACTCATTTTCAATATGTTCTACTTTATTGGTAAGGGGCACCTTCATGGTTTCAAAAGTTTCACTTTTTCCCTTCTATTTGATAAGGATATCTCAAAATTAGTGAAAACTCATACATTTTTAGTGTGTACACCCATGACACTCTCTAATAAATTTAATAAGTGACAGTATTGTTCACATAAAATCAAGTATATATGTTCCTTTTATTTTTTAATATTAAATTTTTCAAGTGGTTTCAAGTTTTTCAAATTAATTATCATCTTTGATACATTGATATAATTACATTTTATCTTGGTTGTAAGTATTCACATGGGATAGCAAAATACTTTAGCTATAACATTTCTCATCCACTCTACACTGGTCAACTTGAATAAATGATATGCACTTAATTTTACCCCTTTCAAATATAAATCCAATACTAAATGAATGGGTGGCATTTGCAATTACCTGGTTTTTATTCAAAGCTATTGGTAACATCAGTTTTAAAATAATGTAGAATATTTGAGCCAATGAATTTTTTTAACTCTTTTGAAAAACATTTCCCATTTTGATTATCTTAACTCTTTATAGGCTTTCTTCCATATTCAGTCACTCAAGTGTTAACCCCTATGTCAAGTTTAAAACCCTCATATAAGTTTGGTACCAAGCTTATTCACCCCTATGAAATAGTTTATCTCCATGTGCATTGGTATGTTTTTTAAATTGGGGTCTCAACATGTTGGTGTTAGAGTAGGTATTTACCTTAGCTCATGTTCACCTAGGTACTTTATTTACCTTTATTGTATTTATCCTCACCCACTTATGTATGTGGATATTTCCTTTTATTTATTTAGATATTAGGGGGATATTATCTAGTTGTTAGCTATAGTTCTTTCCTTGATCTATGGTATTGACTAGTTCTTTCCTTGATCTATGGTATTGACTAGATCCTTGATGTCTAGTTCTCTCATAAATCTATGGACTTAACTAGTTCTTTGATGACTAGTTATTTCCATGATTTATGGTTTGATCTACGACCTTATTGTTCTTAGATTGTTATTCCTTGCCTATATAAGCAAGGCCCATTCTCATTGTATTTCATTGAGTTCCATAATAATATATGATATTCTACTCATTTATTTGCAAAGGTTTTATGTAAAGTTATTACGGTGAATTGATTTCATCTTATTGATCGTGGTGTTTGATTAGCATCTGTGTTCTTGGCTTGAGTACGATCTGGTTATCGTTCATTTTAGTTGGTATGGTCTTCATTTTTAGGTCATCTTACACAAAAAGTTAACTAAAATGTTCTTATATTATTAAATTCCCTTAGAGGTCATTTCGTAACATAGCCCATTTATCGCCTAGTGATGATTACATGTAAAATGCATACACACCATAAACATCTAAGTGTAATCCATAAATTAAATTATAAATCCAAAGTATTCCTAAGTCAAAGTTACATATTAGTAAGTATTGTGTGAGAATAAAAATGATCATCCTAGTTCTATATTGATTGTATAGTTGTATCAAGTTGAACACAGGATTATGAACGAAGTATGAAAAATATCTTGTATTGAGAAAAATAAAAATTCTCAATCCTAGGTATGTAATATAGTGCTTTTCACATGATGGGACATTGGAGGATAGTCTGGGTTTAGTCCAACAATTATCTTCCTATATTATTTGGATGATTTTTGGGGTTTAAACAAAGGACAATCCATTTATGGAGCATGACATCACATTAAGAATTTTTTGAGCTACATTATCGCATAATAGAGATGGGAAACTCTACGAGTAGAAATATCAAGAGGATATAGCCAAAATACAATAGGTTTGACCCCCTCACACAAATTCAATGGAAAACCTAACCCTCATTGTCGAACTTAACCCAAGAATTGTTTCAAGTGATCAAACTTTTATGTCTTTTATGCAATCCATTTATATCATGTTCCATTCCTAAAAAGTTATACATTCATAAAAATAAAATTGGTTCTATCATTACTCATGGTATACCACTTCCCTTTCATTTATGATTTGTTAGACTACATTTTTTAGCATAGTGTATAATAGATATATAACCTATTTTTTTAATTTGAATTGTTATTTTATATTTTCATTTTGTAGGCACTTACAACCTAATTTAATTAAAATAATATCTAAATCCCAAATTGGAGGTTAATTAATCAATTTTCACTCAAGGAAATATTGTACCACCTTTGGTGGACTCTCGCCTAACCTTGTAAATTTTCTATGGTCTTTCTGTTGTGGTAAGACTAGATTAGTATTGCTTGTTTTTCTACTAATTCCACAACACTTATAATCTCATATTTAGGTTGGAAATATTATTATTAGCTTTGGCCATAATTTTTTTAATTTTCTCTAATTTTTCTCCTCTAAAGGTAGGAGCATTGATCTCATACTTTAGCATGTGTCGCTTCTAAAATATTGACACCTATAGTTTGAACAACATGAATAATTTCATCAAAATATTAATAGGTTTTGAATTATACTTTTTCCTATAACCACCTAAGAAATATTTGATACAATAATCCTATGAGTTCATTTGTAGGAAACTTTTGGGTCATTTTTTAAAATAGTCTTGAATCTAAACATGGTGCATAAAGTGGTAGTTTTATTTGAACCTTGTCTTAGATCATAAATGTAAAGGTGACTGTCGTGTTGATGTCAATTGAAATTTGTAAAATAAACCCATCAACTAGTAATATAAAATAATGTACATATCCACAATCTAAAGTATATATTTAATCAAGAGTTCCATCAAACTCCCGTGAAATTTCTTTTTCAATTATTGATCATCATGCTCAAATTCTAAAAATAAGCATTAAATGTCTAAAATGGTTATATAGATCACATTTTACATTGTATAATTTAAATTTTGGAGAAATGAAATCTATATGGAAGGTAAATAAAGCACATTATAATCCAGGGATTAAGTAATATTTATTTGGTAGTGTTCGTATTACAAGGCTTTTGAGAACCTTGGGATAACAACTTAATATGACTTCAATTCATGCTTATTTTTGTCATAATATTCATTTCAGAAGGAAGAGAATCCATAGTAGAATATATTCTAGAATGAAAACAATAAGTAAAGGAGCAATGTGAGAAGTAAGATAAGTAGGTGGAAGACATTGATAATGGATTTAAGTGACATAGAAATCAATCAAATTATTTCGTTGTGTAAGAGGAGATGAACAATAGGACAAACATGAGGGGGAATAATGTTAGAATAAATATGATAAATTACTACATGAGAATATGTGATTCCTAAGTTTTGGATCATTACTAGAATTCAAATTTACATGGTTCACTTTGTGCGTACCCAAAATTGCATGTGCTACATTGTCGAAACGGATACAAAATATCCCCAATGATGATTCAAGTCCTTTCAAGAAGTGTTCGAGCTCCAAAACCCATTCACAGTGTATATTTGTAGCCTAGACATCCTTACTTATCCTTTCCACACTTTTTTTCCATCTCCTTGCTTCTTTCTGTGCATGTTTTGGCCTTTAGTGCCATGACCACCGCCATCCCGGCGGCGGTTTTGAGACCACCGCCTGCCAAGCAGTGCCGCCCTAAGAAATTTTCCAGATTTCGTCATGCGTGTTTTTAACATGTGACACTTCACTTAACTTCACTTTTAGGATGCATCCATGAGCCAAATTGTCTAAAAATAGTTTTGATTGCTTGGTTCTCCTTCCCTCTTCTATTTTTAAATAGATTTAATTAGTTGGAACTACTTCTTCTTGCCTTGTGCATGAAGGCACATCCCAACCCCAATTATTATATATTCCATGCTTGTGTTCAAGAAAATGGCCTTGAGAATTTTTGTATCTTGCATAGTATTGCTGCGCCACAATCCTACTAGAAATCGTATAAATAACCTCTCTTCACTTGTGTTATCTCTATTCCACCTACATTGCAACCACACCGCCTTCAAACTACCATTGCTCAAGATTCTTCTTATGTTTTTGTTTTTGTTCTTGTATTCCCAATTCCTTGGACTCATATGAACACATAAAGAAAGAAAGGAACAAATTGAGGGGACAGATATAGATACAACCAGATTTACAAAAGATATTGCTTATCCAGGTTGGAATTGTGTGTTTGCCTTCTTTATTTATCAAATTTTCAATTTCAAATCATTAGTTTCAATTACATATCAAATAGAGTAGAAAAATTGTTCATTTCAATTGATTAGGTAATTACAAGTAGATCAAATCATTAGAAAGCTTTCTTTGACATTACTAGGGAAGTTGTGGGGAAAAATAGCTCTTCTAGGGTTATGATTTGTTCTTCACCTCTGAGGTAGGGTTTGGAGGGTTTTTTATTAAATTAGGTTATTTTATTTATATTTAGATTCACATATCTACACAAGTAGTTAGCTACATCATCGCCGATTATTTTATTTAGTTTCTTTATCGATTAGATGCATTGCTTAAAACAAAAAGGTCAAAAACATTTACTTTCATTAGATTAGTTTGCTTTCATTGTTTTGTTCTTGATATACTATGAAAACACCAAAAACATAGATTAGATTTCCTTTGATAGTTAGTTTTCTTATTAAAATCATTCCAACTCATTCTAGCATGACCATCAATGGTCCATAACAAGAAAAGATGTATGGTTGCAGTATCCTCGTCCTATAACCCAACGGGCTAATTGATGATAATTGATAACTAACATTGATACAAGTTTTCGTTTGATATTTTTACACACACTTTCAAATTATGTCGAGATAATAGAACAAATATATCGCTAAACATTATTAATCAAGCCTACGATTATTGGACTACTCTAGCAACAGGTTTGATTACAAGCATCACCATACAAGGGCCACTGACCTCCTGAAGTCTTTGGTTATGATCCTTAGGTCCCACAACCCGGGCCTCAAGCTAACCAATTGGATATTGACACTATTTTGCATACAGTGGTATTTAGAACCTCACCACTTCCACCTAACATTATTTCACAATTTTTTGTATTGAACATATGATGCAATGATTAGGCTAAGAATTTTTGGACTAGACCGGAAAATCACCCATAGTCCCTGCGGCTCCATTACACCTCTCATTTTCACTTCCATGACCTTGTCTAGAAATCTATACGAGGCACCCACAGGTCACTTTCCGCATGTTCAGCAACCAGTAAAAAAAATCTTAGCAAAGCTTGACATTGTGTGGAGTCTCCGAGCAACTATCATATTAGATCAATCCATCACACCACTTCAGGTTAGGAGAGAATTCTTTTCCTTAGACTCGCAAATCCTAATATTACGTGTTGAAGATATAAGATTTCCCAATTAGCTTGTTCATCACCACCACACTCACTTCCATTTCCATTCTACACCGGTTGTCTCGGCACAACCTCGAGAGGTTAGAGTGCGAAGAAGGTCACGTGTTGATTTTCTATCATATAAAATTGGTGAACCCAACGTGAAGAGCTAGTCTCTAAACGTTTCCACTTTTCCATCCGCTTTCCATTTTCCCTTTATTCAGTGGGTATTCTTATACCCCGAATATGTTGGGATTCGATGAATATGGTTGACCCCTTCCGGGTTACGACATATACAATTATCAAACAGGTGGACAACAACAGTCACCTTCACTCTCAACATGGGAAGATAATCGTTCAAATGCTCAAAATCCTCTTCTTCAGGGAATCAATGTTGGTTCCTCTATACGTATCGAGGAGCTTAACCAAATTACACAGACATATCCACATGAACAATCAAGTTCTAACAACATGACTTTCACTGGGAAGCAAGTTCATCTCCTCAGGTATTGTTTTGACAACCCATTAGCATACAATTGGACTAGCTCCTACATCTAGATGAGGAATACTTATCATGGTATGCCAGAGTGAACAACGTTTCCAGATATGAATTGGGCTTTTGATAGGTTGCAAGGACACGGTGATGTCCTACTTCAAAATAATAACACTACCCCTCCAACAATGGAAAACATTGCCAATGAGGGGTGGCAGCATAGTGAACAATTCATAGCAAGATACCACACTCCTCAACAACCTCCAAAATTTCAACAACAAGCACCTAAACAAAACACCATCCCATCAACGGGGGATGTCATCTCGGCATTAGTATACAAAGTCAAAGAGTTAGAGCTTGCCCAAAATTCTCAAAGTTCATACGTAGGGCAAGCAAGAACTTCTCATTATCCACGAAATATGTATAGACAAACTCCTACTACATGAACCCTCTAATTTATATGAGTGCTCCGTGCCCGGAGATTTGTTAACTGGAACAGAACCTTGGGTATTCCCCCTCATGTCACATATGGATATCTATAACAGTGCACCACCATTGAAAGTGCATTCCCAAATGCCATACCAACCGGAAATGTAACGCGTTCCATGGCTTTGTGTCTTCACTCCATATCAAAGCAATCAACCCCTACGTACACATGTACTCTAAATCACTGCAGGGCATATGTAAACTCACTGGGTCCTTATGGACATCCACATGGGATGCCATAAGCCCCAATAAATGTTTAAGTTGTTCCATTTCAACAATCGATGCAACCTCCACCTCCCCAACAAGCATCTTCAATGGTTGAAACATATGCAATGGCGACTTATTCTGAATATCTAAAGGATCCTCTAGACTTTTCTATCTAGATAGTTATGCTCCCAAGAACCTTGGCCAATCCTCTAATGTTAAAAAGGGAGGCGATCTTGATTCTCATATTAAATCTTATGTAATGACCATTCGAGAGCTGCTCCCATGGGATACAATTATTGTGAAGATTTTCCCTAAGACGCTAGAAGGCATCGCTCTCGATTGGTACTATAGGATACTAGAGGCTTCAATACACTCCTTCAAACAACTTGTGTTAGAGTTTATTAAGGCTTTTGATATGAAAAAACTTTTAAGGACAAGAATCAAAGAATTCCTTCATATCAAACAAGAGCACAACAAGTCTGCAGCCCACTTCATTCAAAGGTGGCGACAGGTTCTTTACTCCTCTGCAAGTGCTCCAAACATGGATCAGATGGAACTTTGTGATTTTTCCTCCACTCCCTCAATAGGGAAATAAAGGAAGAAGTTCAAAATTTTCCACTAAGGAGCTATGAAGAAGTGCTAGAGGGTGCTCTCCGAATTGACCAAGTAGCCATTGATAGTGGTCATAAGACTTATGGAGAAAATGGAAAGTTAGTCACTCCTAACCAAAATAATCCTGGTTACTCCAACAACATGAGAAATAATCAAGGACCAAAGATCCTTAATAAGAATCATGGAGTTATGACCGACGGTGTGACTGACCAACCTAAGAAACCTAACGTTGTTAATTCTCCCAATACAAGTACTACAAATAAAACAACAACAATGACAATAATCGGAAAAATAACTTCTCACCCTCAAGAACATTGTGGATTTTAATCGTCCTCATAAACAACAACAACAACCTCACCATCAAGATAATCGCACCCAAGGCCCTAGTCAATACCTAGGTGGGTATCCAAACCAATTCCAAAACCAAGGGAAGGGTTCCAAAATTTAACTATAAAAATCATTAGACGAACACATAATTGTAATTTCATATCATAGCAAGGTACAAACCAAAGGCCTCAAGATTATGATCCTAATCTATATTGTGGTTTCCATAGGGTTCGCAGAGACATGACGCAAGAACATGTTGTGATTGCAACAAGTTTCTACAATGTTTTCTAAAGGATCAAAGATAGTTATTTGTTGATATGTTTTTGGAAAACCCAACCACACCAACTCAGAACACTTACATGGGACCGGTATCCCCATAGAACACACCACTTAGAATCTTTAATGATCCTCTCCCTACACACCCAAAGATGGTAGAATAGATCCCAACGGCTCAAATAAAGGTATTGTAATAGGAACCAATGATCGTGAAGCCTCAACTTCGTCAAACCCACAAGTGGCACCTCCTTTGGATGGTCGCCAACAAACAAAAATTGTGGGATTGGTGGAGTTGGACACTGAACCTCAAATTAACGCTACCACTAGAACCAAAGATTATTCTTCGCAACCAATCCCAATCTACCCGAATATATCAGATGATATTTGTGATACACTAGGCAAGACGGTATGATCTTATGACTTGATCAGTGACCTAACCAAGACCTTCTCTCACATTTCCTTCTTGGATTTGTTAAAGAATTCCCCTACTCACAGAGCCGCTCTATTAGAAGCACTAGGTCTTGGCCATTTGATTAATGTCACCCCTCCTCCAGAAGCACAAATAAACCACGTGGACTTTGATGTCTATCCTCCAGGAAGCCTAAAAGAGATGTTGGATTTGTATTCGACATCAACAAGATGCCCACGGATGCTTTGAAATAGCTCGTAGAGGTGATCCGGATTTGTTTTTACAAGTTTGGATTTACAACAACTATGTAAAGTGTGTGATGATTGATGATGGGGCAGCGGTTAACATAGTCCCCTTCTCTTTCCTTCAAAATTTAGGTTACGGAGAGACCAATTTCTCCTCAACACGAAACATGCTAAGAGGCTATGACAGCCTCAAGGCAACGTCAATCAAAACTATAGTATTGTCAGTCACCCTTGGGCCTAAGACAGGTGCTAACTAATTTTTATATTATAGACCAGAAACTAACTATAATAGATCCTTGGTCATCATTGGATCCATCGCATGAAGGCAATTCCCTCCACTTTTACAGGAAGTCGATTCCTACATTTAGGGAAGGTCTTTGTGGTGCAGGGTGATCAAAACCCTTCAACATACATTTGGCTAACTTAAAGAAGAGGCCAGGGGTCCATTTTGAATTTGAGATTCCTACGAATCAATTAAACAAACCTATAATTTCAGCACTAGAAGAAAATTTGGTCCCTACTGACGAGTTAGAGGTCACGGGACTGATTGAACGCATTCGACGATCCAAAGATGAAACCATCATCATAGAGATAGTATCGTTAGGAACCACAACAAATATTGTCAAGCTATTGGAAAAGGATTTACCTATTCTTCTTCCATTCAATTCTATGGGTATGGGACATACCCTGGGACTCGGTTCTCTTCCAGATAGATGAGGTTTGTATGGTTGAAGTAACTGAGGTAAAGGAGGAAGATTCAAAGGATGATCCAATATCCATTTTTCCGAGTAACTATTGGACTCTCCATTTTGATGGAGCCAAGTGTCATTTTGGTGTTGAGGCGGGTGTGATCCTTACTTATCCTAAGAGAATATTCTACCTTTTTCCTTCAAATTAAACTTTGAATGCACAAACAACAAGACTGAATATGAGGCTCTTCTCCTTGGTCTCATTGTGGCCAAAAGAATGGGTGCTCTTAAGATCAGGGTACTAGGTGATTCACAACTAGTCGCAAATCAAATATCTGAGGTGTATGAAACTAGAGCTGAGCATCTACAACTCTACAAGACATCAGTGCTAAATCTAACAAAGGGGTTTGACTTCATATCAATTGAAGCAATCCCACGTGAACAAAACCTTCACGTGGACTCTATAGCAACTTTTGATTCCCGCTTCACTCCGAGTAGTGAGTTGGAAGACACAAACTTCACGTTCTTGGTTCGTGTTGAACCTTTTCAAGTAAAACACCGAACCCCAATGTTGACATACATAGAAGCCAAGAACGAGCTTGTTACCACATATCACGTTAATAATGATGAAGCAACTATACGATATCTAAACACTTTTGCATAATTACATCTTTCGCATCACGAAGTTGATCTTTCTCTAATCCCACATTCTTCTTCCTATTTTGGAAATCCCATGGAATAATCTTCCCCGAGAAAGGATCTTGAAATTTATGAGGTAGGAGAAGAAGGGGATTTAGAGTTACCTCTAGCCCCACCTGAGTTTGAGGAAGGTAATGCCTCCTTAATCGAGGGAACGATTGATATAAACATTGGGACAGAGGAGGAACCAAAATCTTGAAGCTGGGATCCTCCCTAACTCCAGAGGAGGTAGAGATACATACCCAAGTCCTCAAGGAGCATCAAAATCCTTCGCAGCTTAGCTACAAGGAAATGACAGGAATTGCACCACACATTACAGTCCATAACCTCGTCACCAAGTTGGATTCTAAACCAATTAAACAAAAGTCAAGGCCCATGAAGCCAAAGGTGGCCCTCATGGTGAAGGAAGAAGTGATGAAACTCCTCTGGTAGGATTCATCAATCCAGTTGACTACTCACAATGGGTGTCTAATATCGTCCCTGTTCTCAAGAAGAATGGAAAGATCTGCATTTGCATAGACTTTTGGGATATCAACAAGGCTTGTCCCAAAGATGATTTCCCATTACCATCCATCAATGTTATTGTTGACGCAATAAATGGTTTTGAGTTTTTGTCTCTCATGGATGGGTTTTATAGGTATAGCCAAATCGGAATCTCGAGGAGGATCGAGGCCAAGGCGACATTCATAACTCCTTAGGGAACCTATTGTTATGTTGTCATGTCGTTTGGACTTAAGAATGTTGGTGCTACATACCAATGAGAAATGACGTATATATTCCATGATATTATCCATAAGATTGTGGAATCCTATGTGGATGACCTTCTGGCTAAGGCCAGAAAGCATTGTGATCACCCATAGGTGCTTCGTATCATCCTTTCTCACTTAATCGAATACGACGTCACGTTGAATCCAAAAAAATGTGTGTTTGGTGTAATAGGAGGCAAGATTTTGGGATACATCATATCTTCATGAGGATCGATATTAACTCCGACCAAAATCCAAGTTTGACCGAAATGATTCCACCGTCAGACAAGTTTGGCATCAAATATTTTCTTGGGAAACTCGGTGCAATCCAAAGATTTATCCCTAATTTCATGTTTTTGTTCACCCAATCAATAATTTTTTGAAAAAGGATTCTGCATTGATTAGATAGATGAATGCAATGAGGCATTCAAGTTAGTTAAAAGATTCTTATTTTATCCTCCCACACTCATGTCACCTAGGTCAGATCACCCCTTGATCTTGTATTCACGAGCTATGGATGTTTCGTTGGCCTACATGTTGGCTCAAGAAGATGATGATAAACGAGAGCGTGAAGTTTATTTCATTATTCGAACATTGCTTGATTATGAGACATGTTACACACAGGAAGAGAAGGAATGCCTTGCTATAGTCTTTGTGATAAAGTGTTTAAGACATTATATGTTGAATCAAGAAACGAGGGTTATTGTTAAAACAAATCACCTACATACATTCCTCACACAAGGATCCTTATCCAAGAAATTTGGGCGCTTCATAACTCTAATGGGTGAGTTTGAATTAACATTTGTAAATTAGAAATCCATCAAAGGAAAAATCATTACTAAGTGGTTGGCTGATAACCCATTAGATGGAGGTGGTCTAGTAAATCTAGACTTCCCTCGATGATTGTGTATACTTCATCGAAACTAGGCCCCCCATTTATGCATGTCCATGGTATATTGACATCATTAATTTTATAGTGGACCATACGTACCTAGAAGGGAAACATCACAACAAAGAAGGCGGTTATGCGTCATTGCTACTAAGTATGTTATTTTGGAACAAGTGCTCTATCATAGAGCCTTTGATGGAATGTTGTTAAGATGTGTTGACGTAGAAGAATCCAAAAATATTCTTTATAAATCACATAATGGAGTATATTAAGGTCACTTCGGTGGCCACACCACTGCTTGAAAGATACATCGGATGGGCTACTTCTTGGCACTCTAGAGCATGACATAGTAGAGTTTATGCGTAAATGCCATAAATGTCAAGAGTTCTCCCACGAGATCCACATACCGGCACAAGTTCTTGCAACCAATTGCAATGCCATGGCCCTTTTCCACATGGAGCCTAGATTTGATAGGGAAATTATCTCCCTCATCAACAAATGGTGATAACTTTATAATCACGGCCACATAATACTTTATTAAGTGGGTAGAAGCCATGCCTCTTACCACCGTGTCCGGATCTGTAATTGCTAAGTTCATCTTGAACCAGATCATTTGTAGGTACGAGGTCCCACAAGTCATTATCTCAGATAATGGCACATCTTTCAAAAACAATGAAGTGTGTGAGCTATGTGCAAAGTTCAAAATAAATCACCACACGTCTTCTCTTTATTATCCATAGGCCAATGGACAAGGCTGAGGCGTAAAGGGGAAAATTGCAAGTTTTCAAGCAAGAAAACTTTCTCCTATCTCAAAGTTTCCATGTTTTGATCATACTTGTTAACCAAAATAAGCTCCCTCTTATTTTGGGTTAACTAGCTTCCTTTTGTGCCTCAGTCAAATTTTTACACATTTTAGGCACTCAAAATTTTTTTGGGTATTGCTTCATCAGATAGAGAATTCTTTCCCCTTTCCAGAAAGGTAAGGAAGTCCTCCTAACTCCTTGTATTTTGCAAGTTATGGCTCGGCGGAGTTTGGAGGGGAAATTTTCCTAGGCGGGCCCATGAGGTAAGGAGGAAATTTTGCCAAGGAAATTGGTGGGTTGGCGGAGGCGTGGAGAGAAATTCGACACTTAGCCTTTTGGCTAAAAAACTCAAAGGTAAAAAGTTCACCATGAGCCCACAAAGGAGAATGGAGAAAAATTGATTAAGTCCCCACATTTAATCACAAGGCGCCAATGTCCATTCATCGGTGGGGATCGGGGCATTTGAAAGGATTTTGGTTTTTCAAAAACCATAAAAATGAATAAAAAATGGTGAAATGTTGGACCACATCTCCGCATTGAATCAAGGTGCCACGTGTCACATCAGCGGGAGGTCGGCGGAGGACTTTGGGAAAATTTTCCCTTGAGGCAAGGGAAAATGTTATTACTAAAGCCCATGCGGATGAACTAGAAAGTGCCACGTGTCATCGGGTTGGTGGGGGCGTGAGATTTTTGGGGAAAATTTTCCCAATTTGAAAAAAGAGGAAAAAGGTCAAATTTTGGCCCATGAGACCCGAATTTTGCCCTAATTTTGCCATTTTTTCCCTAAATCTTCAAGAGGCCATATCTTTCGATCTAGAGCTCATATTTTCACATTTTTGGTATCAATGGAAAGCTGGTGAAATTATCCACATGATGGACACTTCAATTTTAAATTTTGATGGATTTTTGTGGGAGAAAATCGAGAAAACGTCTCTAGCATGCAAAAAATGCAAAAAAATTTCCCCCGACTCCACTCCAATGTTCTCCTGCCACGTGGATGGCCCGATTTCAAAGCAATTAGGGAAAAGGATCAAACGTTCATATGTGAACTAGAAAATTGAAATATAAAACACATTTTTGCACATGCAGAAGCTCTTTTTGGGCTCGTCAGAAGTGTTTTCTTTGCGGCAGAGGAATCTGGAAGAGGGGAAATGATCAAATTTGTTTGTAATGGCTTTGGGTCGAATGATTTAATGGTTTTTTGAAGTCTTTGTGAAGGGAAAATCGAATTTGGAAACTGGAAGCACATTTTTGTGAACAAGAGGACAAAAATGATTGTTAGTCTTCTTCTATTCTCCTCCTCTGCATTTTTCTTCTATTCCCACTCGTTGTACAAGTTTCAACTCTAAGATCAATAAAAAAGGAAGGAATTTTATGTCCCCTCGATGGAAAAATCGATTGGTGCTTTGTGACCAGCGTGTTTTATTCTGTCTTGTGCTCAAAAATTGTAAATTTGTCTTTCTTCTATTAATTAATGCATGTAATGAAACTTCCAGTTGATGTGTGTGGGCATCTGACACTCTACCCACAACATTGATTTCCCCCTCCTTCATTCTCACTCCCTCCCCTTTCTCAGATCGATTTCTGCTATAGCAAGGAGTTTTATTATTTCCATAGGGACAGTGGAGTGTTCCTGTGGATCTCTGGTTGAAAAACCACCATAAATCCACTTTGGTTTTACATGCTAAACAATGGTAGCTGCACCATTCAAATGTAGAGGGACTTAGATTCCCATAGCGTTGGCCTGAAATCCACAAATTTGTCCACAAGACAAATTTTCTCACCAATGTTTTTGGCACCCACCGTGGGGAAAGTTGCAACATCTGCACCCAAAAATGACCACAAGGTTTTTAAAATATCATTAAGTTTTCCTTTGAAGTCTGAAATTCCTTGTGATCCAAAAATACAAAAAGATTCAAATAGAAGAGTTCTACAGATTGAGCAAGCCATATGAACTGCATGGATGTAACTCAAAATTCTTACAAATCCTTCTAGAAAACCTTCTTTGCTCTATCATATCCAAAGGAAATCATTTCAGACCTAAAAGAGGTTACTTGGCATATTTGGCAGAGTGTAAATCATCTCACCATTGCTTCTGAAATTTTGGGGTTGTGAAAGAAAGAAGACAATAAACTTTCAAGTTGGCTGATAGAAGGTATACTCACTAGCTGAGGCAAGGAGGAGTGATTGACCCTACTTTTGAGGAGTTGGAGAGAGAAGAAGTAGAGGTTATAGCTCGGTTTGATAGAGAGGAAGAGATTAGAGCTCAACTTGAAGAAATTGCAAGACTCCAAGCTGCAGCAGAGGAGAGAGAGGCAGCCTTAGCTGACCAAGAAACCAGAAATAGAAATAGAATGGGTGACCATGAACGTGAAGCACGTAGGCCTATTGTGCCATGGGGAGAAACACAGGCCCACTTTCCCTCCAACAACCTCTTCATGATCTGCCAAGAGGCTCTAGAAAGAATTTTCCCAAATTCAGGGGAGATGGTTCTCAACTCCCTGAAGAACATGTAGCAACATTCATCACTGCTTGTGGTGTATTAGGAGTTGAGAATGAAGATGTGTCAGTCAGACTATTTGTGGAATCACTTCAGGAAAAGGTTGTTGAATGGTTTTACATGCTTCCTACAAGATCTATTACTGGTTGGGAAGATATTAGAAGAGCATTTGAAAATAGATTCAAGAGCACTGAAGATGGTCAGAGCTTTATTGTGTAATTAGTCCAAATAAAGAAAGAAAGCTCTGAATCCATGAGGGACTTTGTAGCAAGGTTTGATAGATTGACAAGAAGAATCCCTGAAGATGTGCTACCTCTTGAGAACAACTTGAGAAGATTCTTCATCAATGCCTTGCCATCAGAAGTTGGTTTCTTCCTCAGAAGAGCCCAACCAAACACACTGAGGGAAGCTCAAGACTTTTCCATTGAAACTGATGATGACTTAATCCTCTCTGGAAAGGTGAAAGGCCCAAATGGGAAGTAGAAGGGTCAGAAGTTCAGCTTCAGTAACTACAGATCCTATGTTCCAAAAAATGGCAAATGATCTAGTTGCCTTGAAGAAACAATGTCCCCAAATGAATGACAATGAGAAATGCTCCAAGGAGGCCAAATTTCCCTGATAGACAAATAATTGCACCACCTCCTCACCAACTTTCCCTTGAAGCACCTCCTGTCAATGCTATCTGTGACACCAGAGAATCAAGAGAGGATGCTGAAATTGATGAACTTGAAGGAGAAATAGCAGAGGATTATGAAGGCTACCTCAAAATTGAAGAAGTTGATATGCACAATGGCTTGTTCGAGTTTGTTGATGATGGGGAAGAAGAAGAGGAAGCCCCAAGCTTCTCATGTGTTGTCTTCACTCAAGCTCAATCCAAGAAAGATGCTCTACCCTCTCGTGGCTCAAGAGGAAAAGAAAACTAAAGAAGATCCCTCCAGGCTGCCACACAAAAGAAGATCATCATGAGAGGCTCACCATTACCACCCTCGATGGATTGACCAAAAAATGAAACCAGGCCAAATGGCTGCTAGAGATCAGGCTGTTATATCTAGTAAGTCACCTTTTCCTTCTTCTAGCTCACAAGTTATTAAAAACACTCCTCCCTCTAATGAATTCTATTCTAAGTCAGCTAAAATTCAGACCATAGCTTCACCTTCACCTCCTTCTAAGCTGATGGCCTCACCCTCAGAAGACAATCCAATTTCCAAGTCAGCCAAAGTTCCTCAAAGACCCTTACCATGTAAACCTTCCCTCACTCTAGGAACTTCCCCCTCATCCAACATTGTCCCATTTGATTTTGTGGAACATGCAAGTAAGACCAAAGTGCAGCTCTCAGAGATTGAATACTTACAAACACACCCTGCTCAGTTTGATAGACTAATCAATGTTGTTTGGAGCAGCAGTTCTATACCCTCAAGTTCAAATTCTAAAGGTCTGCTCCCGACACCATCTACACCACCTACTCAAAACATGTTGGCCCTAAGTGCTTCCAAAATAGATAAGGTGGAACCCTTCTACTTGTCTCTTCTCATGAATGGTTTTGAGCTCAACAATTGCATCATTGACTCTGGAGCTTCTGATAACATAATGCCACTCAAAGTTGCCAATGCTCTCGGCCTGACACTAACCAGAGTTAACGGAGCTTGTTACTCAATGGAATCTAAGCAAGTACCACTAGTAGGAAGGATAAAAGATGCACAAGTGGCTTTGGCTGAATACCCTGATAAGAAAGTACTTCTAACCATCTTAGTGGTAGACATTCCAACATCTTTTGGCATGCTCTTGAGTAGAAGTTTTTGTAGAGACCTTGGTGGAGAGATAAAGATGGATTGGACCTCTACAACTATTCCAGTAAAGGGTGAGATGAAGAAGCTTGCTTCCGGTAAGAAAAATGAAGTTTACTGATGAAAGTTCCAGGTGACCCAGAGCTAATATCCTCTTTCAAGATTGTGGATTAGGAAACTATTTCCTTACTTCACAATAAGAAGAAGACTTGCCACTTTCCTCGGAATCAGAAAAAGATCAGGTCTGGACTATGGAGTTTGATGGAAGCCATTCCAAAGTAGGCTCAGGGGCTGGTGTTGTGTTGTACTCTCCTTCCAATGTGATGCATCCTTTTGCATACAAACTACAGTTTGACAACACCAACAATACAACAGAATATGAAGCTCTCCTCTTGGGCATAAGTGTAGCGGAAGACATGGGAATCAAAAAGTTGAGATGCCTTGGTGATGCAGAAGTGATAGTGAAGAAAATCCACCAGCAATACTAGGTGAAGAACCCAAGGCTCAGGCATTACAGGAATAGAGTGTGGGATTGCATTGAATTCTTTGATGCATTCTCTATTGAAGCCATCCCAAGACAACAAAATGAAAGAGTTGATTCTCTTGCAGTATCAACATCCCTATTGACTCCTCATCCTTCTTTTGGCAAGGAAAAAATAACCATTGAGATGGTTTTCAGACCAAGTGTACCTGATAACACAGATCACTGGCAAGTTTTCAATGACGACAATCATATTTTAGCCTTCTTGGAGCAAAGAGACAACTTCAATAATCTCTTCTTTGAGGAAGTGTTAATCCACATAGAGAATTTGTGGTTGAAGATGCATCGGATGAAATTGAAAGAGTGGATGATGAAGGCATGATCAGATTGAAAGGTAACAAGATCCCCAAAGGTCTAGTCTCTCTGGAGGACCTGTTTGACAAGCATGATAGATTTATTCATGAAAAATAAAAGCTATCTTCTCGTTGTCCATCTAATTTTGACAAGGAAAACATTGGGACTTCTGAAGATCCAAGGATGGTCAACATTGGAAAATGTTTCTCACCTGAAGAGAAAAGGAAGTTCGTTGCTTTGCTTAAAAATACTCTGATGTGCTGGCCTACTCTTACGATGAGCTCAAATCTTTTCAACCAAAGGAAATGCATCATTCCATTCCTCACGAAGCGGGATGCTAAGCCCTTGGTAGAAGCAAAGACCCTATAATCCAAAGATTTGATGTTATCAAGGAAGAAGTGAACAAGATGTTGAATGCCAAATCATTTTCCCCATTCACCACTCAACATGGGTGGCCAACATTATACCAGTCGAGAAAAAAAAATGGGGAGATCGAAATATGTGTAGATTTTAGAAATCTAATCGGGCATCTCTCGAGGACAATTACCCTCTTCCAATCATGGATCATATCCTACAAGTAGTTCTTGGATCTGAGATGCTCTCTTTGCTTGATGGCTTCTCGGGGTATAATCACATTAAAGTGGCGAAGAAGATTGTAGCAGATGGCTTTCACAACTCCTTGGGGCACTTTTGCTTACAAGGGATGCCTTTTGGCTTTGATCAATGTGGGAGCCACCTTCCAAAGCCATGGACCTAGCTTTCAAAGATCTCAAGCATTGCATTGTCATATACCTTGATGACTTAACCATGTTTTCAAAGAAGAAAGTGAGCATATCTTCCACTTGGAGCAGATTCTTGCAAGATGTAGAAAACATGGCATTTCTCTAAATCCCAAAAGTGTATCTTTGGAGTCACAGAAGGCAAAGTTGTTGGGACACATCATGAATAAGCATGGAGCACATATTGACCACTGAGAGGGTAAGTGTTATTCAAGCACTATCTCTTCCCACCACAAGAAAAAGGAGTGCACTCATTCTTTGGGAAGGTAAATTTTCTTCACCGCTTTGTCCCCGAATTTGCTGAACTAACAAAGCATATCACCTCTATGATGAAGCCTCAAACAAGTTTCAAATGGAGTAGTGAAGGAAAATCAGCATTTGAAGAAATCAAGAAGGCCATTGCCAAAGCTCCAATCGTTGGTATCTCCAGATTTCAGCAAGGAATTCATCATGTACTGTTATGCCTCGGAGCACACTCTTTCTGTTGTCCTAGTTCAGAAGAATGATGAAGGATTGGAAGCACCTATTGCTTTCATGAGCTGCCCTTTGAAGAAGCATGAACTAAATTACAGTCAATTGGAGAAGCATGCATATGCAGTGGTCAAGGCCATGAAGAATTTCAGATTTTACATACTCAACTCTCACACCATGGTGATGGTCCCCGGAAGTGCAATCAAGTCCATTTTGACACAACAAGATCCCAGAGCCAAAAGAGGAAATTGGATTACAAGGATCCAAGAGTATGACCTAGAGATTAAGCCCTCTAATCTGGTTAGAGGAAATGGTTTGTGCAAGTTGATTGCTGAAGATGAATCTCTCAAAGTTCAGCTTGGAGAAAGAGATGACACTTGCCCAACCTACTCAGAAGATTGCCCACAAGTTCTCTTTGTGAACACTACAGAGGAATGGTATGCAGACATCACTTTCTTTCTTACCTATGGGGACTTCCCTCCTCATTTAGATTACAAGTAAGTGAAGAACTCTCAGGCTGAAAGTAGCCAAATATGTGATTTGGAATCATGCACTCTACAAGAAAGGGATAGATGGTTGTTTTCTCAAGTGTGTTGACAAGGAACAACAAGAAAAACTCCTCAAAGCCTATCATGATCAAGCTTGTGGTGGACACTTTTCAGCCATGGTGACTTCCCACAAAATTCTCAGAGGTAGGTACTATTGGCCTTCTCTCTTTGTTGATGCACAAAACTAGGTTTCGAAATGCAAAGCATGCCAGTGATTTGTTGGAAAGCCTCAGCTAGCTGCCTTGCCACTCAGACCCATGGTGATTGAAGAACCATTTCAACAATGGGGGCTGGACTTTATCGGTGTTCTAAACCCTCATTCAAGTGTAGGGCATTCCTATGTGCTCACCACCATAGATTACTTCACTAAGTGGGTGGAGGCCATTCCAACCAAACAGGCTAGCTCTGAAGTTGTCTGTAATTTCATAAAAGAGAATATCATTGTTCATTTTGGAGTTCCTCAGAAGATTGTAGTAGACAACGCTACTTATTTCTCTTCGAAGGAATTGATCAGAATTCTGTTATGGCTTTGGGATTTCTCTTGCTCATTCTTCTAACTACTATCCTCGAGGAATGGTCAAGTTAGTCAAGCAACAAAAATATTGTGACCATTATCCATGAAGCTTGTTGATGAGAATCGGAAAGAATTGGCACAAAAAATTATATGATGCATTGTGGGCTGATAGGATCACTCTAAGAAGGCAATAGGCATGTCACCTTCAGCTTTGCTATATGGAGTTGAAGCGAGAGATTCCTATTACAATTGAAATGCCAGCTCTCAAGCTACTTCAAATAGTGGAAGACAACCAATACAGAGATTCAATTGACAAGAGGATCCTTTTCCTTGAGAAGCTAGAAGAGAGCAGATCCCAGGTAGTGGAAAGAATCAAAGAACATCAGCTGAAAGTGAAGAAGCTCTTTGACAGAAGAGCCAAAGCAAGGGAGTTCAGAGCTGGAGATTTGGTCCTACTTTGGGACAAGAGGAGAGAGCCAAAGGGCAGTCATGGTAAGTTAGATTCTTTGTGGTTGGGTCCATTTCAAATTTAGGAAGCTTGTGGTGAGAATGCCTTTCTCTTATCATACTTGGATGGAACTCCATTGGGATTGCCTAGAAGTGGGCAATATTTGAAGTTGTACCATCAGTGAAAGTGAGTTGTCCCTCACCCTGTACCATAGTTTTTGTTGTTTCCCCTTTTTTGTTGTGTGTGTTTTGGTTTGTTTTCTATTTTGGTGTGGTTTTGGTTTGTTGTGTTTTCCCCTCCTTCCTTCTTCCTTCCTTCAGTATTGTACATGACTCTGCAAGGCCCAATGGATAAGGCACTGGTCAACGTTATATGTTTTGAAACCTGTGATTCTAGATCCTCATGTCATGTCTTCACCTTGCTCAATCCATGCCATGTCCCCAAGCTAGAGCTAGTTGTTGTCTTGCAAATGTGTAAAGGGGAAAATTGCAAGTTTTCAAGCAAGACAACTTTCTCCTATCTCAAAGTTTCCATGTTTTGATCATACTTGTTAACCAAAATAAGCTCCCTCTTATTTTGGGTTAACTAGCTTCCTTTTGTGCCTCAGTCAAATTTTTACACATTTTAGGCACTCAAAATTTTCTAGGTATTGCTTCATCAGATAGATAATTCTTTCCCCTTTCCAGAAAGGTAAGGAAGTCCTCCTAACTCCTTGTATTTTTCAAGTTATGGCTCGGCGGAGTTTGGGGGGGAAATTTTCCTAGGCGGGCCCGCGGAGGTAAGGAGGAAATTTTGCCAAGGAAATTGGTGGGTTGGCGGAGGCACGGAGAGAAATTCAACACTTAGCCTTTTGGCTAAAAAAAACAAAGGTAAAAAATTTCCCCATAAGCCCATGAAAGGAGAATGGAGAAAAATTGATTAAGTCCCAGCATTTAATCACAGGTGCCAGTGTCCATTCATCGGCGGGGATCGGGGCATCGGGAAGGATTTTTGGTTTTTTTCCAAAACCATAAAAGTGCAAAGGTGAAATGTTGGACCACATCTCACATCGAATCAAAAGGTGCCACGTGTCCACATCGGGGGAGGTCGGGCGGTGCGGAGGGAGGACTTTGGGAAAAATTTCCCTTGTGGGAAAAAAGGGTGAAATGTTATTCTAAAGCCCGGATGAACCAGAAAGTGCCACGTGTCATCGGGTTGGTGGGGCATGGAGATTTTGGGAAAATTTTCCCAATTTGAAAAAAAGAGGAAAAAGGTCAAATTTTGGCCCATGAGACCCAAATTTTGCCCTAATTTTGCAGTTTTCCCTAAATCTTCAAGAGGCCATATCTTTCGATCTAGAGCTCAGATTTTCACATTTTTGGTATCAATGGAAAGTTGGTGAAATTCTCCACATGATGGACACTTCAATTTTAAATTTTGATGGAGTTTTGTGGGAGAAAATTGAGAAAACATCTCTGGCATGCAAAAAATGCAAAAAAAATTTCCCCCGACTCCGCTCCAATGTTCTCCTGCCACGTGGATGGCCCGATTTCAAAGCAATTAGGGCAAAGGATCAATGGTTCATATGTGAACTAGAAAATTGAAATATAAAACACATTTTTGCACATGCAAAACTCTTTTTGGGCTCGTCAGAAGCATTTTCTTTGCGGCAGAGGAATCTGGAAGAGGGAAATGATCAAATTTGTTTGTAATGGCTTTGGGTCGAATGATTTAATGGTTTTTCAAAGTCTTTGTGAAGGGGCAATCAAATTTGGAAACTGGAAGCATGTTTTTGTGAATAGAGGACAAAAAATGATTGTTAGTCTTCTTCTATTCTCCTCCTCTACATTTTTCTTCTATTCCCACTCATTGTACAAGTTTCACTCTAGAGATCAATAAAAAAGAAGGAATTTTATGTCCCCTCGATGGAAAAATCGATTGGTGCTTTGTGACCAGCGTGTTTTATTCTGTCTTGTGCTCAGAAATTACAAATTTGTCTTTCTTCTATTAATTAATGCATGTAATGAAACTTCCAGTTGATGTGTGTGGGCATCTGACACTCTACCCACAACATTGATTTCCCCCTCCTTCATTCTCACTCCCTCCCCTTTCTCGGAGATCATTTTGCTATATAGCAAGGAGTTGTTATTATTGCCATAGGGACAGTGGAGTGTTCCTGTGGATCTCTGGTTGAAAAACCACCATAAATCCACTTTGGTTTTACATGCTAAACAATGGGAGTTGCACCATTCAAATGTAGACCAAACATTTGCTCAAACACATCGGCCACTGTGTCACTTGATCCCTCGAGGTGCACGGCCACGTCTAGGGTTCCTACTATGACTCTGTGATGACGCCGAGAATGAACTCAATGATGTGAGTGCTCGTGGTGGCGGCCTGTCGGCCATGGTCTCACCGGGAATGGATTTGCCTCATCATTCACTCGATGCAGGTCTCATATCTAGCCACTTGGGTACAAAGGGAGGTCACCACCTCCTCTATCCTCCAAACATGTGCAAACACATCAAGTGTGTACTCGTTAGCTATTTCTTGAGTGGGTGCTTTGAGTCAATAAAGACTCGGAGAGGATCAACACGGTGTCTACGCACACCCATCGATAAGCTCGCCACTCATGTGCACCACATAAAAGAAGAATAAGCAAAGAAAACCACAAAACAAAACAAAAATAAGTACCAAACTAACATTCCCAATTAACAAGGTCAAGAGAAGAGTGTCAAAAATAATTGGATCTTCAGCATCTAGGTAGGGTCGGTGATCATATCTGTTGTTATTAGTGGTGGTTGTGAGGCCTCCCAAAGCTAGAGGAAAAATGTTGTCCTATCACAGACTCATCATCTCTCTCTCCATCTCAAGGAAGTGGTCCCTCCGAGACCAAGGTCTCTCTCTCCGCACTCACCTCCTCATGTGTCGCTCTCAGTATATCCTGAGTGTCATGCCACTCAGGGTCACTCTCCTCCTCCTCCATATGGGCTACCTTGCCCGCCCTCACCATATAATCCCTCATGCTTTGTCTCCTCTCCAACCGATCGCCCATGTAATATGACTACCCTGCATAAGTCGTGATAGGTAGTCCCTGTGGATGTCTGCACCTGAAGCATATGTGCGTCCATGCCCCTCGATCTATGTAATAATAGGAGCCCAACAATAGAGAAGGGTGTCACCTCCCTTTTCCCCGATCAATCATGAGGACAAGATGCCCATGATGGCTCTCTGGATGATAGGAATAGGAGTAGTGGCAATGGACCAAACCTTCATCCCTTTTTCTAACCAAATGAAACAATGATGTCTCCCATGTAGGTGGCCCACTAAGTCATCTCAATCCTAGATCCTGCTGTCTCTAGAGTCAATCTCCTCCCAAGTATTGGGAGCCCAAGAATGTGGTATACATCCTCCAGGGTGATGGTCCACTCACCCCGGCACTCTGGAAATTGAAATTGCTGGCTGCATCCCAAGTAAGAAAAAAATTCACACAATATGTGATGGGCAGGAGTGACATGGGGACCCCGTGCAATCCTCCAAGTACCCACCCTCTGCAGAGTGTCCATTTCAGCTAGGCAAATCGATCCAAAATCCTCGGGAGCCATTCACACTCCCTCTCATGACTCCAGCATATAATCCTCCTTCTGCATTCACCAAAACATAGAAAAAGAGCAAGTTAGTAACGTATATCAAAGGATAAGCTCACCAAAAACATGAAAAACATAAAAATCCAAAATAATGCAAGTTAACACATATTTTGGTCATTATGTTCGTAGAACCACACCCCAGCAGGTGTGACGGTCCTGTGACCACCGCCTCTACTTAGGGTGCGGTCCCGACCGATTTTCCAAATACGTCTTTAACCCTAAAAATGCTCAAAAACACAAAAAATGACCATTTCGACAAAACAAAATATTTCCTATGTGCGCCCCTAGAGACTCATTTAAGACAACAAATTTTGAAAATGATCCCCCTTAGGCAAACTTTTCAAACATTTTACATTTTAGGTATGAAAAGGCAAAAGTGAAAAGAACCAACCTTAGACCAAGATGGCTGGTCGATCTCCCGTCATGGAGGCACGATCACAATCTTAATGTGCTTTTGGTTGTACCCTATTCGAAATGGTCACCATGGGTCCAGAGCTCCAAATTCACCAAATCAAATATGCACAAATGAATTAACAAATGAGTTATTTTGATATATATATGATGTTTTGACCTCGTTTTGAGTGTATGTGTTTATAGGGTTAGAGTGTTGGCATAGGTATATCTCTATATCCCCACACAAATGGTAAGTCCTCTTATCGTTTTGATTTAGTGTTTATTTTTTGATATTTTATCTATCTACACTTGAGTCTTCTCTTCCTCTTGTAGGTAGTGGGAGTTTGGATGGCAACATTTCGACACACAGGCATGTCAAGTATAGCTTCTAACTCCCCATTTCGGGAATGTCATACTCGGACTCTACGTTTTACACCTTTTTATGGCTAAGACGCTTCTCAGGGGGAAATATGTACGCACCAAAAATTGCATGTGCTACATCATTGTGGAAAACGATTCAAAAATATCCCCAATGATGATTCAAATCCTTTCAAGAAGGTGTTTGAGCTCCAAAACCCATTCGCAATGTATATTTATAGCCTAGATATCCTTACTTAGCCTTTCCACACTTTTTCTAGCTCCCCACTTCTTTTTGTGCATGTTTTGGCCTTTAGTGCTAACACCGCCGCCAAGCCAGGCGGCGATCCCGAGTGATTTTTCAGATTTCGCCATGCATGTTTTTAACATGCAATACTTCACTTAACTTCACTTTTAGGATGCATCCATGAGCCAAATTGTCTAAAAATAGTTTTGATTGCTTGGTTCTCCTTCCCTCTTCTATTTTTAAATAGATTTAATTAGTTAGAACTACTTCTTCTTGCCTTGTGCATGAAGGCACATCCCAACCCCAATTCTTATATATTCCATGCTTGTGTTCAAGAAAATGGCTGAGAATTTTGTGTATCTTATATAGTATTGTTGCCACAATCCTGTTGGAAATCACATAGCCAAGCTCTGTTCACTTGTGTTATCTCTCTTCCACCGCATTACAACCTGAATGCCTTTCAAGCTACCATTGCTCAAGCGTTTTCTTATGTTGTTGTTCTTGCATTCCCAATTCCTTGGACTCATATGAACACACAAAGAAAGAAAGAAAGGAGCAAATTGAGGGGACAGATACAGATATAACTAGATTTTCCAAAGCTCTTGCTTATCCAGGTTAGAATTGTGTGTTTTCCTTCTTTATTTATCAAATTTTCAATTTCAAATCATTAGTTTCAATTACATATCAAATAGAGTAGCAAAATTGTTCATTTCAATTAATTAGGTAATTACAAGTAGATCAGATCATTAGAAAGCTTGCTCTTTGACATTACTAGGGAAGTTATGGGAACAATAGCTCTTCTGGGGTTATGATTTGTTCTTCACCTATGAGGTAAGGTTTGGAGGGTTTTTATTAAATTAGGTTATTTGCTTTAGATTTAGATTCACGTATCCACACAAGTAATTAGCTACATCCGGCTAATCATTTGTATTTAGTTTTTTTATTAGATTAGATGCGTTGTTTAAAAACAGAAAAGGTCAAAAACATTTACTTTCATTAGATTATTTTGCTTTAATTGATGTGTTCTTCATATATTGTGAAAATACCAAAAACATAGATTAGATTTCATTTGATAGTTAGCTTTCTTATTAAAATCATTCCAACTCATTCCGTGTGACCATCAACGTTCTACAACAAGAAAAAGGACGTATGGTCATGATCCTCTTGGTCCCACAACCCAACGGCCGAATTGATAATTGACATTTCTACAAGTTTACGTTTGACGCTTTACGCACACCGCAACTTATGCCGAGAAAATAGAACTAAACACACTAAACATCATTGTTAATCAAGCCTTCACAATTATCGACTACTCCAAAGAACAAGGTTTGATTACGCGCATCACCATACAAGGGCCACATCCTCCACGAGTATTTGGTTTTGATCCTCAAGTCCCATAACCCAACGAACTCTAACCAATTGGATATTGACACTAGTTTACGTACATTGGTATTTAGAACCTCACCACTTCCACCAGACATTATTGCACAATTTTCCGTATTGAACATAAAGAACCGATCGTGATAAGACTTTCTCGACTAGAACGAAACATTTCCATAGTCCCTCGTGGCTCCATTACGCCTCTCGTTTTCACTTCTATGACCTTGTCTGGAAATCTATACGAGGCGCTCGCGGGTCACTTTACACGTGTTCAACAACCAATAAACGAGAATCTCAAAGAGCTCGACATTGACTGAGTCTCCAAGAAGCTATCATATCATATCAATCCATCACACCACTTCAGGTTAGGAGAGCATTCTTTGCCTTAGACTCGCAGATCCCGATATTGCATGTCGAAGATATAAGATTTACCAATTAGCTTTTTCATCACCACCACACTCACTTCCATTTCCATTCTACACTGGTTGTCTAGGCACAACCTCGGGAGGTCAGGTACGAAGAAGGTCACGTGTTGATTTTCTATCATACATTCATCTTATAGGTATTCTATTGAATAACAAAACCACCTTGTTAGTGAATTCACCTTGATTTTGGAATTGAACCTCTAGTTAGACATTTGACAAGTCATTTTTTCATTAGGAACTTTCAAAATATGTTTTTGAAGTCAAATAATCCTTAGATTGTCATTTGATCATCTAGTGCGGTCTCTTTCCCTTTACTACATTGACCTACATTAGGAACTTAAGAACCATGCAAAGTATTATCATGCATATGAGTCTCAAAGTGGGATGAATTTGTGTAATTTCAAGATCAACATGAGTACCATTGAGACTCGTCATTTTATTTTCTGCACAAGCTCTCAAATTAATTAAGGGAATTTCTACAAGATCAATCGGTTTGAATTTAACCTAACACTTCTTCTAGTTACAGTCTTGGATCTAATCAATTTGGATGGCATAAAATATGTAACATGTAAGAGAATAATATGCACCAATATAACACACAATATCTAGGATTGAAAGATTAGAACAAATGAAACAAACCCTAAAACAATTAATTATATTACTAAAAGGAAAGTGAATCCCTAGAAGCTTATAACTAATGTGGGTTCACACGAATCTTAGAAGTTAGAACCCTATATTTGGGTGATTGATATAAACACCGATTCCCAAAAAATGAGAACCGTAAAGGTTATGATGTTTGATGCATCTCGATTCACCAAAATTGGATTTGGAAAGTGGTTTACACTAAGGAATTTGCTTTATAGTAGTGATGATATATGTGTAATAAGATGTACCTAGATATAATTCGGTAGATCATACCTAATTATAGAAATAAATCTAACTCTACAAGTGTAGGAAATCTAGAAATAATTTAAATGCTTGCAGATACTCTAAATTAAGGTTTCTAGAATGATACTCAATTTTTCGTTGATTAAGAGACAATAGTTAACAACAAATAATGGGAGACATGTCCAAACAACATGGTGAAAAAACCCAAAAAGGATAATAGAATCCATCCACCTTGACTAGAGCCATACAAGTATTGGAATTGCCTTGACTAAGATAATATGAGTAAGCTCTTGCACCATGTTGTAGCTTATAAATCAATCTTTCGATTTTCTACTTCTCATCTCAAAAAACCTCACCCGATTTTCTATAGTTTGTTGTGAGTAAGTTGGAAATTATTCTCCTTCCTCTAAACCCTAATCTTTCCTCAACACCTTGCAAAAACAATAAAAAAACAAGGTGTAAATTCAGGGAGCCTACCTTAATCAAACCTCCTTTGAGGAAAAAATCTTGAAATTAACACTTAAAGCAAGGCATCAAGAAGTCGATTGTATGCAAATGTCCCCACCCTTATCTTTTCAATGAATGTAACAAATAGTAAATGCTGATGCTCTCTAAATGCTTGAACTATGTTTTTCGCACAAGGACGCTCTTGAAACCAATAAATTCTCTATTCTTACAACGTTAATATAACTCTTGTGTGAATGTGATCAATATTCATGGGTCCAAAATGATGTATTGCACTTATGTATATATATATACTTCTTGAATTCAAGTAAATACCCTATTAGTATGCAAGATGACATATAATGAGCGAGAAATGCCCATAAAAAGAGGCACAAAAACATGCGGGAGCCAAATTAAGGGTCAAAAGGGATCATGAAAAAGTATCGAACCGTATAAGTATATTTCAACAAAAATGTATAATTTATACAAAACACAAAGGAAACAAGTTAAAAGTAAAACAAAACATATGTGCCAACAAAACCCAACTTAAACCAATAATCAACAAACATAAATATATTCGACAATAACAATTCACTAGTCCATACCAAAACTAGGTCCATAACAAAACTAGGTGTCTATATAGTGTATTATGTATTTTATCTTGTCTATATATCTCCTAAGGTATATGTAGAGAATTTAGGCTAGGCTAGGTCCCGATTCGAGCCGGATGCATAACTACCATATCTATATATGAAGGTCGATAAATAGAGATAGGGACGGAGAGTCCCGAGACCTCGAATAGATAACTACATATCCATCGATATGCAGAGATTGGTTCACATGTCACTTGAGTTGAGATCAAATAAGCCAATCAATTACAAAACCTCCAAACACAACCAATATATATACGAACCCCTTTTACTTGCAAAAGTATATCGTGGATTTGTCAATTGTGTTATGGTCGGAGTACAACTCATATTAACTTAATCTAAGGGCGCCGAACGAAGACGTGTCGAAGCGAAAGCCCCTGGGATTATCGAACGTAAATCCGTGCACGAACCTCTGCAAACAGGGTTAAAAGCGGTGGATAGCCTGGTTCCTATATAGGAGAGCACCATATAATCGTGCACCTAACTTTAGGGGCACCTAGATATATGTAGGTATGTCGATAGCGTAAAAAAATTATATCATCATGTAGCGTATAATCGTGCCATATCAACATTTTCGCTTTCACGTGTTTATTTGGAGAGAAAAGTAATTTTTGAATTGATTTAATATGAAGAAAATTAATATAAAACATTTGAAAGAGGGACCAATGATCAAGCACCCTATGTGTCACATTCTCATTGACTCTTAAAAAGTGTCATTAACCAAAAAGTGAACAATTATTGGTACTTTTGTCAACAACCTTTGGTGAAAAGAAAGAAATGTACATACTTTGGTGCATGCATGCACCGTTATAGGGTCCTCTCCCTAAACGGTGGTCAATAAAACTTGAGCTTTTCTCATTATAGAAGCTTAGATAAAATGTAAAATACATGGCACTTTTGTGACCTGACCTAGCCGGCTACAAATCAAGCATGGGAGGACATCAAATTCGAGTTAAGGCTCTACTTATGTTAGTTGTCTATAAAATTCTAAACTAGTAATGGAATCAGGATGATAAACTAGTAATGGAATTAGTTGTCTATAAAATATATACGTGCATGATTATGAGGAATCAGGGTGATCAACGACCCCTTTGGACCCTTTTAATTATTAAAAGAACATACCCTTATGCAATGGAACTATAGTCAACGCATAATGACTTCACGCATGCTTCGAGGTCGGCGAAATACCAATAAGAGGCCAAGCGCCAATGCCATCATAGTGTTCACATGCGACGGTAAAACTAAACATAATTATTTGAAGTCCATTCTTTATAAAATATTGAATGGACAGCATTGCCTTCATGTCTCCTCCTTTTAAGCAATGGGTGGTTCAATGAATGTCACCGACGTATATTTTATGAACCACACCAAGGGCACAATCATGTCCATTCTTTAACACTAGAGTTTAGCATCTCTTGATTCCACACCTTATTCATTGGTTCGAGTGACTAAAGCAATACAAGACATGATGGCCATGTGATCGCTTTATGTTCTTTTTTTAACTCAAGACGTTAGCATAGGTTGATTTCGCACCCCTCTATATATACACATGATGTAGTGAGTTTAGGTTGATTTCACTCTTCTCTCTCTCTATCTATATATATATACATATGATTTAGTAAGTTTAGAATTGATAGGTTGGTAAAGTAGGTTGGTTGTTTTCCACTCTACACAGGTATAATTTTTAATAGACGCGTGTTGTGTTGGGCCAAATGATTTAGAAGTGAGACCAATTATGGTTGAACTGGTGTAAATTTGGGTTGTTTACAGTTGATTAAAGCGAATTTGAAGTCAACATTCGTTGAATGTAATATATGTTCATAGCTCTAGTCAAAGCATTTATGAATCAAAAAACAAATTTAAAATTACAAAGATATTTAGTCTTCATATTTTTAAGCGCAATCTATTTAGAATTACATAGATGTTTGGTCTTTATAACATTGGGCAACCTAAAGTCATCCATGATTTAAGGAATGGTTTTGACCTTACCAATTTAATTCTTTGTCTTAGATATTTAGAAGAATTTTGCTTCATTAGACGGTTTAACAAATAATCATCCTCATTAGTTAAATTATAACCCCTTTCAATCTTTTTTAGATATTGGTTGTTATAATTTAAGTAATAAATATGGCCACGTGTTGATTATATGCCTTCTCATGCATTGATTACCGTAACGTTAACAATAAAAGACACGACGACCATAAAATAAATTTGATAGTTGTATGAACATATAAGGGAAAAAAATTGGTCGATCACAAAGGAAGGTTATAAAAAAATAGCAGTTCTCATGAATTATAATAGATATATATTTAGTTTGTGATGTTTCATCAGTGTCTCTAGACACATAAATTTGGCAATGACAACTTTGAGTTCATCCCTACACAATGACTTGTGCATGCATCCCAAGCCTAGGTGTCGTATTCCCATTCTCATCGCATGAATTTCTCTACTGCACACTCTACCTAGTCATGAATATACTCAATTACATTAATTCAAAGCAGAACACAACTCCAAGGCATCTCCCTAAAACTCCAAATTAATCGTGCATGAACTACCTATTCAAAACCATATGATCTTGGGTTGATCCATACTATGGATTGGGTCGACCTATACGGCCTTGTCCTTTTGCATCCAAAAATTATTTTCTTAATTTGTTATCTTTCTTTAGTTGTTTCATATCTCCCGGGCGTCTTTAGGGTTAATTAGTAATCACGAACACTGTATAAGCAATTTCGATTCACCATTTGAACTCACCTAGTGCTTTGAAGAACACTCTTGCAGATTAAATTCCAAAACACTCTCAAGCTCTCCTCTCTCCATCTACAACAATAGCACATCCTTAGGAGCAACCCATACATCAAGTTTGAAGCACTCAACCAAGTCAAAGAGTCTAGCTTCCCTATCCACAAGCCAAGCCATAGTCAATGTAAAGCCAAGGTTGCAAATTTCCAAACATCTAAAAGGGTCAAGAGCATTCATTCTAGGTTTTCATACACTAGCACTATATACACAATCATGAAGGGTATATTGTAGTCTATATGTAGATATGCTTGTTATGTTTGGGTTAAGAGACTCGAGAGAGCACATTAGGGGTTGTCTTAGATTTAAATTCACACTTGTACTTACACTAGGAGAACTATGAGAGGTTTGTCACTTAAGGGGATGTAATGTAATTCATACACCATTTCTATAGGGCTTGACCACTAGGGTAAGACCAACTTCACCACACATTGATTTCTCCTTTTTTAACTAATGGTCGTATGAAGTTTGTCATGCGGTATCTAGGTTTTTCTACTTGTTGTAGGTCATTACATGTAGTGTCACATTTATGTGATATCTAATCCTCGACAACGAATCATATATCTAAACCATAGGTGAGAACTAAAAGTTGCATAACCCCGGTCCAAAACTATAAAATAGAAGACTGGGTCTTAGTCCACTACAGCCCCAACTTATACCTCCCGCTTCTTGTTTCTAGAACTAAGCATTTCCACATCTTCATAAGTATGTGCAACCAATGTGCACATCTAGGTTATCTTATGTACTTTGTATCAATTAAATGGACTCTTTCTTGTCATTTAAGTAATTGTATCTTATTGTTTATTACTTAGAGCTATATTATAATTTCCATGTTGACTATGTAATTAATAAATATGAATGTGCAACCTTCGTTACAAACCCCTTTTAATAAGAATAACCTACCAATTTTGGTTAAATTAGTGTCCTATATCTTTTGAAAGGTGAATTTGAATTAATTCCCATTATAATTTTTACTTGATGCAATCACAAATTTAATCCATAATGAAGGAAAACTCCCCACTTAGATTTAATCCATTAAATAATGAGAAACTCTTGCACTACAAGTCAAGTTTATGCCATGGAAAACTATATTATATTTGAGATGGTAGGTTCATTGATTCATTATAGTTGATCTCCAATATAAATATTTAATATCAAAGAGGGTGTTTTTTCTTTCAATCTTTGAAAGGTATTGAAAATGTGTAATTGATAAGAATGTTTAGGCTTCCATAGTCTGTGATATTAAAGAATAACACTTCGAAAATATTGTTATTGAAATTAATAGATCAACCTTTCAACATACATATCATTAATAATCGAATTAAAAATAAAATGCATTGCAAACCTATCCCCTCAAGTTATAGGTGAACACATTTACTTTCTCTATATCATTTATTTACATGAGGAATACACTTTGGAGGGGTGTTGTGTATAGTTTTTGCAACATTGTGCTAAACGGAATACTCTTTAGGGATGTGTAACAAACATCAAGTATAATGTTGTTTTGTGGACTTCTGCAAGGCACTAAAGTGGTTCTTTGGTACTTACTTGTTAGTAGGCTTAAGGATTTGGGTCTTCCATCCTTGGTAGTTTCGTTTACAACAAAAATTTAAGAGATAATTTTTGAAAAGCTACAAACGAGGGACATTGATATAGAGGATGTCTATAGTACTATAGATGTTAAACAAGGTCTCCTATTCTCTCCTAAACTTTTTGGAATTTACATAGATGAGTTAGAAGTGAATGATGAGAAAAAGATAGGTTCCTAGCTAGGTTCTCAAACATGTTAGGATTCAATCTAATTCCTAACACACGATGTAGATAAAAAGGTGGTTAAGGAGCACTAGTTTCATAATTCTAGATGATAGTGACCTTAACCCTAGGATAACTATAGGTTTCTAAGGCCTATATCTAAGATAAAGATAGGTATCCTACTAGGATTCAAAATAAGAGTAACCAAGAGGTGGATAAAGCCAAGGGGTGTAATATAATAAGACAATGCAATAGATCAAAGCAAACATACATCTACTCTAGTCTATAACAATGAATGACCAACAAACAACATACATGTGCAAGATAAAAGACTAGAAGGGTTAGAGATACTCACCAGCTTATATGTGTGTGTGACCACTGATGCATAATCCTCCCTAGAGACAACAACACCGAGAGATAATCATTATGGGTGGAGAAGGGGAAATCTCAATAAGAAGATCTCCAGTCCTAACTCACTATGGTGACCCAAATGCACAAAGGTAAGCTCTAAGACTCCAAGTCCAACAAGTAGGTGTGAAATAGTGTGAAAATATGTGATCTATAAGTTCCTTCATGTATGAAAAATGATTGTTTGGTGGTGGTTTATCAAAAAGAAGGAAAAATATATATATTTGATCCCATCACACCCACAATGATGATGTCACCATGGAAAATCCAAAACCAACACCATCACCCACGACATGATGTTAGCCTTAGAAGTACCCTAAGGTAAAAAGGTGAATAACATGTGAGATGGATGATATAAGATAGATAGAGATGAATGATAAAGGTACAGGGGTGATCGAAAGCGGGGATAATAAATGTGATAAGTAGAAATAAGTAGAAAAATGAGTCAAGTGGACATACTGGGTATAATGTCGGAACAAAAGGAAGAAACAAGGCAAGGGCAAGGTAACTATGGAATAATAATTACATCTCTCAAATGATGCGGTTTATCCTACGTGACCATGTCTCGATCGTAGAACAATCGTGATAGGCCCCTTAAGGCACCCGCTCAAGAGGAAGTTGCTTCAGCAGCCCCTGCACAAAAGAAATGGTTAACAAGCATAAAACATGAGGTGTGTACAAGAGGAAATTAATTTAGAAACACTAGGGAAAATATATGCTTACTTACTTTGATATAGCCCTCACACTTCACAATACACACTTGATACTTCAATTTTGGCTCATGGTTGACATAGAGAAATAATATAGATGACTTTATAGTTTTCGTAGTTTTTTTGTTGTGATTGGTTCTCTAAGGAATATAATAATGCAATTTTTTCTTTGAACCTTCTTAGAGTGAGATATTATAATATACGAAGATGCGCCTAATATATTAGGGTGTGTTTGTATTTATATATGACCATTTCATATGATTTCCCACTCAACCGACCTAAAATCACCACCTAGTTTGGCTAAGCTAAGTTACCTTTTTGAAAAATTTGCCATTAGGAAAGGGACAAGTTTGTATATGTCGAATGGATGCCCGTGTGAACAAAAATGTAAAGGGAAAATCAAGTTCTTGTGGTAGGATGGCTTAAAAGATGTAGACTAGAGAGAAGTGAGCTTCACTAGGTAATAATGTGGTTTATCCAAAGTGTGGGATATAGCTTTAGGTGTTAATTAGTGTATGATTCTTGAATGGTATTTTAAAGGATTTTATTGAGAATATTTTTTGTTAATTTCCTTATAACGCATAAAGCAACCAAGGTTAAACAAGTGACCATTAAACAAAACCAAACTTCAAGTATTACCAAAGCACCCCCATCAATTCCCATAAATCACAACGAAAGATTGATGCGAGGCTACATTATGGATTCAAAAGTTTACTTTTAAGAGTTCAAGAAGTTTTGTTTCATTACTAGAGAGGAACGAGTATCTATGGACTAACCCCAAAATATGATCACTCGATGAGTGGTTACCAAATTTATCACTATCAAAATCTTATCACCAATTATGATTCTAAGATGAAATAGTTAGATTATTATAAATGTTTCACAATTTATTACCAAGAAGACACCCCATACCAAGAATGGAGATCGAAACAATTTACCCGAAAATAACCGTCAAAGCATAAACTTGATACCAATGGGTTTACAACATAGTATACTTCAAAACCAACCTAAGAGGGTAATACACGCGCGCGCACACGCACACGCACACACATACACACACAAAAAATATGCACACACGCACATGCACGCACATGCACACACACACACACACATCAATGGGTCCTCATGACCAAAATAGGCACATTTATTTAATCACGAAGATTGAAGGAACTTAAGTATATCCATATTTACCAAAGGAATTTTACAATCCAAAATTTTGATCTTCTCCCAAAGAAGACTAATGCTACCAAGTTATAAAATGCAATAGGCCTATCTATGAATTCCTCATCTCCCAAAAGTGCACTATCCTCCAAAGAAACCATAACTATGAAAGAGTGAACCATCCCACACATAATCCATAAATCCTAATTGATTACCATATCCATCTCAACGGTGAATAATATCATCATAGAATTGCAAATTATATTGGTGAATGTTTTTCATGCTGTTATAACTGCTGGAATGAAAGCAAACATGTTAAGGGAAACTCTGATCTTAAAGGAATGTGTTTCTAACTTGGATTCTTGCATGCTGTGATTTATTGTATAGGACAACAATTATTGTACTTGCGTGTTTGCTAATGTGACGACAAATTGTCGTATATTTGCTATACTCTCGTTACTGATTGACAACATACCTTGAATCAATTCCATTGATCCAAGTATGCTGAGGTCCTCTTGTGATTTCTGTGTCGATTCACACTGAACCGAACCCGGGATTGTTATGAGCGTGCAGCGCCTGATTGCAGTTTTGGGCAGCTGGCACGTAGATACCAACGACAGAGGTTCGATTCTTGAACCCTGTACTGTCGAACTTGGGACCTCGTGAGGCAAGAACCGCCTGGACGCGGTGGCCTTGGCACGTGATCCAAAGGACGGAACGTCCTGCTCTGCATTAACGTGAATGTCTGTAGGAGGGCAGGATGGAAGTTGATTAGTGTTAGTGGTTAGTATAAATTAAAAACCCTAAACTAATCCTAAGTCCTAACATGCATCCTACACTATTATCCTAAGTGGATTTTTAAATTACAAAAAAAAAAAAGAGGGAAAATAAACCAAAACCTAAGGCTAAACTAAGACCTAGGTTGAACACTTTATACAACCTAAACTAATCCTAATCTAAAAGGGCGCGCAGACCCTTGGAAGGAAAGGGATAAGGATGGAAAGGGCATTCATTGGCATTTAATAAATAGTCCATACGTGGACAGCGCCAGTTTTGGCGGGGCAGGTAGGAAATAGAGGCATCTATTTGGAGATAGAGCCAAATTCGGTTTTCGCATGGGAATTTTGAAAGATTGAGTTCGCCAACCCAAGTGGCGGTGGCGTGGAAAGTAAGGAAAAGGCAGAGCCTTAATTGCATTGATTATTCTTGGTCCTCGCGACCAGTTCACCTTGGAAAGTGTATGAGGGAATTTGATTTTTCATTGTTTCGATTTGGCTTTTGCAAAGTTGCTCTGCATTTGGTTTTTCTGGTCTGGTTCAGTCGAACCAGCTCTTGGAATTTGACACTTTGCTTGGAGATTTTTAAGGCTGTTGCTAAGCCTGAAGAAGAAAGGGTGCTGGGAAGTTTGTGTTGTCACTGTGGAAGGAAATAACGCGGCAAACGAAGCTTTCTTCGAGCTCGGAAAAGAGATTTCAGGCATGTTAAGCCCTTCTCTTTAAAAATCTTTGCTTTGATTAAGTGTTTCATTAAAACAACCCTGCTCTTGGGTTTTGATTCTGTGACTGTTGTCGAGTCGATTCGAATTGGGTTTCATCGATTCTTGCTTCTTTTGTTTGGAAAATGATATGATGAATCGTTTTTGGTTGCTCGGTTTTGATTTGTTTTTGCTCGAATCAAGTTGGAAATGAATTACTGCATCGGTTGTAACTGTATGGTGGTTGGATATAGATATTCCCTTCTCTGTTCGTGTTGTGTGGAAATTGGAACAGGTTGTGTAATCGTTCCTTGTTGTTGTGTCTGGGACTGCCTTTGCATGTAAATGGAGGTTGAATATGGTTGGGTTGTGTGCCATGATTTGGGTTCGTCGACCCTTGCTGTTCCTTTTCTTTTGAAATGATAAGAAAGTCGTTTCTCTGTGCTGTGTTTAACTGCCTTGCTCTTCTTGCATAGAATACCTCCATGCTGTGTTGGTTGTTGATGATTAGACGGGGTTTCAAACTGGTTTTCTTGCAAAAAAAAAAAGATGATAGGAAACTGTGCAGGTAGTGTTGGTCATCTTATTGCTGTATGATTGTCTTTTGTCACATGAACTTGGTGATAAGATAGTGAAAGTTGTGTGTGCGACTTGATGTCGATTCTGTGCTGAAGTTTTCTTGCTGAAAGAAATAGAACTTTTCTCTTCCTTCTGCTGTTTCGGGATTATAAGGAAATGGCATTTGTATTTTAAAAGAATGGGCATTGGAATTTTATATGAGTGCTCGTGAAAGTTAGAAAAGAAATAGTTTCTCCTTCTGAACTTATAGTATAATATATTGTTTTCTTGCTGAAGAAGGTAAGATGAATTGTGGTGTTTAAATGATGATCGCTCAATCCTCTAGTTCGGACTGTTTTATGAATGCGTATTTGACTTTAAATTGCTGTGCGAAAGAAGTGATGCATGGGAATTCTGTCTTGTTGTTGGGTTTGTCTTAACTGTATCTGACTTACGCATTTAGCTCCCTATACGGGTTTACTTCAAAAAGAGGTATTGATAACTGAATATTGCATTCCGAAGTCTTGCATATTATTATGGACTCAACCAAAGGGGGATTCGGGCAGAATGCTTGTTGGCAGTAAGCACGTTTTGGGTGTTTTCTTTTCTTCTGAACAAATGATTGTTCTTACTGATATCATGGAAATTAGCTCTCCCTCTTCTGCTAATTGATTTCGAAAGAGATAGTAATTAAATTATTTTCTAAATGTTGTACCTTCTGTGCAAATGAAATATTTAAATATTTCGTGTGGCATTCCGAGTTTGGTACTGTCATTTGGTAGAATTGAAATCAGCTGAACAATTCTTGAAGAGTTCGAAGAAGATGATTGTTTTCTTAGTGAGGGTCAAGGACAGGAAATGTTCTCTGTTGCTTTTGAATTCTGGAGATAGCATTAGGGGCTTACTGTGCTTTATAATTGAATTTGCTGTAGGTAACAACAATGAATAAAATGTTATTTTGAACGGGATATGCTCATAGGATTAGGAAATCATGTGATTAATTGACTGCATGATTGAAATACTGTTTGTCTGTTTAGCATACGGTGAAAGAAATATGGTTTCTTTTAGTATGGTAAATATATGGTACGCAACCTTATATTGTTTGATCTTGGATGAACATAATGTTGTACTAACCTGTTTCGGATCTTTATATGAGTCTGATTCAAATGAAGTATGGATATGGATGATGAATTCTTCCCTGTTTTCATTTAAAGCTGATTATAAATGAAATCATTCTTGCTGACTTAAAAGTGAATTCCGAATGGATTTTGTAAGTTTCACTCAACTCATTATCTTGATTTGTCTCTCGCTTTGGATTCCATTGTTCGAATAGTCATGTGGAAAGAAATAGAGATATGGATGAATAACTTGGAAAAATGATCTCTTCTTCTTTCATTCAGTTGGAAATCTGTAATTCGTGAATAATGAATTTTTATAGTGCTAAGATGGGAGCAACTATATGCATTGTTGTTTGCTTTCTTGTCTATACTTGATTGTTTGGAATCTAATGTGATGCACGAACGGAAAGGAAAGTAATGGATTTACATTTCAGTTAGTTTCATCCTTTGCATTTATTATTAATGAAAGGCGAGGAAATGATAACAGAATGTTTAAGGTTATGTGGAAACGGGACAGCAGTCCTCTGGCTGATTGTGATGATATTTTGATAGTTCAGTTGTTATGCTGATCTTTCTTTTGTGCCTATTTCGTGATTGATGTTTTATCGCGTTTCATAAAAGCAGGGTTCTTTTATTGAGACAGCTTAGTCAAGCACCTTATTTTAAGGATAAGTGCTTAATATGCTCGGGCCTTCATCAATCGACCGTGCAAATCATTTTGCAGATGGAATTTGATTAGAATGAAGACATGGTTGTTTTCTCGATGCTTCTTGATTAGTCAGAAATGAATTGTAATTGTTACTTTTATTTCTCTTCGAGGAATTGTGAAAAGAAGAAAATATATTCTTCTGTCCATGAGTTGTATGGATGATTTATGTAAACCATGCCCAATCAGCTGGATTGGCTATTGTATGGATTATGACATAAAATATTGAATCCAATTACATGTGTATTATTTTAATAATTATATCAGTTTGATTTTGTTGTCTAAATTGGAAATATAATGTTATTTCTTGATTTGGATTTGTTTATTGTCCTTGGATGGACGCTAAATGGAAACTGATATCTATTCTTACTTAAATGCAACTTTTAAGTTGAAAAATGCAATTAATTCATACTTGGGTAAAGATGAATTTTTAATTGACATTAAAAGGATTAAGAAGAATATGATTCCATAATTGGAAGGTATTCAGGATTAGCTTAGGAGCTAAGGAATATCAATTAACTTTGGAATAATCGAACTTCATTTTCGAATTCCGTTAATGATCTCGTATGCTGAATTCAGAATAAAGGATATAGGATAAGTATATCCATAACTAATGGACCTTAACCATATAACGTTAAGGAGAACAAATGAATACTGTTCTTGGGAATTAGACCTCGCTTAAATGACGCTAATAAGTTAGAATTCTCAATTCAATATAAGCGTGCTTGAGAAAATCTTGGCTAAGTTTAATAGGTTAAACTTATCACGTCCGTCGAATACGGAGGTGCACGGATCGCTTAATCCATTGATTAAGAAGTGAACCAAGTAGGGAAATGCAGCCCTTCGACACGAAGGAGAAGATGCATAGCAAGTTAATGGACGGATTTAGTCCCTCTTAGCTCTGTACAACTGTAACGGAAACGAGGATCAAGGGATCAGCGTGGATGCTGAAGGTCGATTTTAATTATTAAATCGTATCCAAATCACTTGAGCAGGATATGCATTCTCGATGGGAGAATTCTGTAGGACATTGGCATACGCCAGCTACAGCAATGTGTCTCCATGAAGACGGGGTCTTCATGACGACACAATGTTGCAGCTGACATATTGCAATGCCCTCCCGAATTAAAACATCAAGAATACATAGGCTGAATGTGTAGCTCTTAACAGGGGATAGGATATGATTTGGTATACGGAGTGACTCCGGAACACTAAGGATAACTAGACACACGGAGTCGTGGGGAACGACACCGTATGTCTGCGTATCTTTAGTTACCAGGAGTGCCTTCCTATACCCGTTCATATTACTAGTTGGAATTGGAAGTTTAAAACTGAACTTAAACGAAGAGGACTGGTAGGAACCAGGAAAGACCATTCTAGATAACAGGTGAAGTGAGGTGAAGGACGTATTCCGTAGATGTGTATAACATCCAGGAATATGATCATGCAAAGCATGTGAAAATCTTTGGCCAAAGTATCGCAATTGCTGGTTGCGTTGTCCTTATCACTTAATTTAAGATGCAGGATGTCAGATGAATATCAGTAACAGATATTCAGATAGGCTTCTTAAATGGATCACTTCGATAACCGGAATCGGTTATGAGAACAGGTATATATAATATACCATGCATAAACAAACATGAAGGATCGGTTGTTGCACGATCATGAACATGAAGGATCATGAAGTCATGAAATGAAGGATCGTTGAAACTCCGAGCCATGAAAATGGAAGATCGGCAGCCTCGAGTCATTTACAAGCAGAGATATAGAATCATTATAAGATTGAATGGCATTGAATGTGTGTTCCATATTGTAAATATGCGAACAGGGAACATTCGTTTAAAAAAAAATTGTGTGATCCAAACTGTGTTGTTTGGGCAGAGAACAATTATTAAAACTTGAACGTGTGTTTGAATTTTGTAATTCATAACAGAGAACGTTATCAAAAAAAAAAAAAAAATTCTCTTGTTCTGGTATTTTAAAATGGGGAAAGAATGTTCGACCAATCTCCAAATATTTTCCCTAACAATCTCTCGAGTGTCACCCAAGCACCTTTCCCATAAGTTGCCCCAAGAAAATGACTAATCATAAGAGATGTTTTCTATCGAGTAGTCCCCATTCTAAGACCATAGCCAATAACTAGAAACCCACAAATCAACATACTTCACAAAGACTTTATACCAAGCCAAAAGGAGATCATAGGAGCTCCCTAATGCCCATGCCTTTCCCGCCAACTAGAATCGACACAACATGACGAGTACAAACAACCCAAAGCTAAATTACCCTAGAGGTTCAAGTGTTTGAACCTCACTATGATACCAACTGTCATGCTAAGAAATTTGACCCAAAAGTAACCATTAAGCTAGTTTGTCAAGCCAATAAAAATTTGGTAAATTTTTTAATAGTTATATATTAGGTGTTTAAACCATTATTATCACTCCCTACCATGACTCCAAGAAATAAAATAATTTATATAACCACATTTGCTAAACGGATTAGGGATGCACCTAATACCCATATCATTAGTTCCACGATTCAACCTTCCTGTATAGGGGCGTGCCTTCCCACCAAGTAATCCAAATGGTCCAAACCATGAATCTGATAATGTATAAGCTAGTGAATTCGGTTTAATAGGATCAATAAAGTGTCATGGCCACTCATTTCGACCCACAATGACCCATAAGATAAATCCATTATCCCATAATGATTGTGGACATTTTTTTAAATTTATAAACATTGATTACGAAATAATTATATATGTATTTTTCTTCCCATCAATATTTTCCTACGGGGTACTAAATTGGTTAAAGTCATACTTGCTCCTCTTTTTCAATCACACCAAAGAGGTATTATCTAAGCCATAACAATCCAAACCCTCATAAGATATGATAAGTAACGTCCAATTATAAGAAAACAAAAGGGATAATCCATCACTTAACCCTCGTTAAGGAGTATTTAGCAAGATCAAAACCCCTAGAACAAATGATACTTTTATACTTGAGCTTGAGGTTGTTAGATAAGTTTCAAAAAGGTTTTGTTGAGTGGGGAGGATAACCGTAAAATCCACTCGTAATAAGGTCTTCTAGGTTATTCATCATTGTTAACTACGATCTCGTTATTATATTAAGATAATAGATTTAATCAAGACGTAAATATGAAGTCTTCCGAGCCTTGCAATCTAGATACGTCCAATTAGATTAATGTTGCTTTCCTTACCAATGATCATTTCATCCATGAAGGTCGGGTGGGGGAATAACTCATTTTATCGAGGGTTATCTAATGCGAAAACCACAACAATTAATTTAATAAGTTCACTTACAAAACAAAAGAACAAGTCCATGAGGGGACACCTTATTTCTCAAGAGGTTGCAAAATCGTAACAATTAGCTTAGTATAGTAATTGGGCCCATGTAACCATTACATTACAATCAACATTTACGCAGGACCTAAGATTTCCTACATATATTTTTTCTTTTTCCAAAAGTTACCTTAGACTTAATTTTATAATTTTAAACCGTACCCTTAGAAATTTTTCCCAAAACCCCTCGCATATTATGTTAAGGGGATAATCTCATTTTAAATTTATAAAATCTAATTATGAGGCCACTAGGAAAATAAAGTAGACAAAGGTTGAGATTAAGTCTAGGCCTTAGGATCCATTGGACCTAGGCCATTAATCTTAAATTTTAAAGAAAAACCCTAAAATTTCTCTAAACATATGTGCCCTCCTCTCCTTTTCTTCATCCATAAGCTTATATGAAATATAGAAGAGTTTCTCTTAGTTTTCATCACAATATCATTATATTAAGGCAATATATATGCAAGAGACAATATAAGAGATGCCAAATCCACTCCAAATCCCCTTATAATCTACATTCGGAACAAAGCTCATAAGAACATTACACTTTTACAATACAACTTCCAACACTAAAATGCAAGAGTAACAAGTAGTAGATCTTCACTACATTACAACTTTAATTTACATTCTAACTTATTTACAACTTAGTAAGACACCACACAAATATTAAAATACAAGAGGACAAGCCTCCTAAATAGGGAACAACGTGCGAAATTTCAAATAATTCTTTCCTCCAACAATGTATACTTTAAGTAAGGCTCCAAGGATTGTGTTCCTTCTTTGAAGGAACATTTGAAACCACAAGGAAAGATGCTTGGTTGTCCACCCAACCAATAGGCATCATTACATGTCACTTCCCCAAAAGGAGGGCATGCTAGCCTCCCTCCAAGCCCATGGGAAAGAGAGGGAACATGCCTCCAAAATGCACAAGGTGAGTGGGAAAAAGATAAGACACCAACCATGAAAATTTATAACAAAACACTAACACCATATATAAAACACAATAATTTTCCAAAAGGGAAGAGGGGGAAAGATTAGCTCCAAGCTATCCATATTTCCATGCAACCAAAAGAGTTCCAACCCATGCCAAATGACTCCAAGTCACCTAAGCCTTCTAAACCCCTCCAAAATCATATTTCCCATACCTCCCAAAAGGAGGGGAAATCAAATATGAAAAGTAAGGAAAATAAACAACATTCCAACCCTTTATTACTTATCCCATTGACCTTGAAAACATAACCAAACAAACAAACATTTTACCAAGCAAAATCATAAAAGGAGTTGAGAGGCTTACCTCTCAAGCTAAACATCCCAAGTCCCACATTTTATGACCAACCTCCATAAGCTTCATTCCTTCTTCCAAAGCTTTCCATAGCTCCCAAGTAAGAAAGAGAAATCACCAAGTCCCTCCAAGCTTCTAGCTCTTCCAAGTTCTCTCCCCAAACTCTCCATGCAAAAATGAAACAAAAAAGTCTCTCCAAGCTTCAAAGTGGAGGTATATGAAGAGAAACCCCAAGGATTCTCACCAATGAGAGGGTGACATACAAGACTCCCATAAGTCCCTATCATACAAAAGAAAAAGACATATTGGAGGAATATCCCCAAAAATCTAAATTAAAATTAAACTAAATTTCCTCCACTACCAAGGTGGCTCAAATAACACAAGCACATTAATAATGATGTGGACAAGAGGGGCTCAAATGGGAGGGAAAATCCCATTTGAGCCTTGAAAAAGACTCCCTACCCATAGGTAGGGTCCAAGGGGTCCATTTTGGTGAAAATGAGACCCCCAACACAAAAACAACACTTACAAATTCCACTTTTAACCCAAATTCATAATTAATGTGCTTGTGCAAATTGGAGGTGCATCTATGAGTCTCATGTTCTCCTGTGGTGAACTTGTATCTTGCACACTCGATTCACACGTCATCATACCCGCTCAATATAATAAACCAAATGAAACAATTCTACATACATCCAATTGATCAAATCAAATTTCAAGTTAAAACATCAATTAATATCCATACGAAGATAATAACCAAAATTATATACATCCATAACATACAAAACATAACCCATTTAAATCTTATTTCCATAACATCCATATCCCCCAAAAATCCAAATTAAAATTAAACTAAATTTCCTCCACTACCAAGGTGGCTCAAATAAATAAGCACATTAATAATGATGTGGACAAGAGGGGCTCAAATGAGAGGAAAATCCCATTTGATCCTTGAAAGGACTTCCTACCCATAGGTAGGGTCCAAGGGGTCCATTTTGGTGAAAATGAGACCCCAACACAAAAAGCAACACTTACAATTTCCACTTTTAACCCAAATTCGGGTTTGGGAAAAGTGGCACACATGGAGAGGTGGTGGGGCCCACCCAACTCATGTTTAAGTGGTCCCACACCTCTAAGAACAAGGTTAACAATAATAAATCACCCCTAACACAAGTAGGAACCATTAGGCCCTTAAACTCACTTAGAACAAGGGTTAAACAAATTAATACAACAAGGGTCAAGAGGGAACCACTAAGGGTGTCCGCAATAATCACAACATCAACACAAGGCTAATAAAAAATCAAGCAAGGGTAGGATTTTGGCCTAGTCAATCTGCTTGTGCAAATTGGAGGTGTATCTTTGAGTCTCATGTTCTCCTGTGGTGAACTTGTATCTTGCACACTCGATTCACACGTCATCATACCCGCTCAATATAATAAACCAAATGAAACGATTCTACATACATCAAAATTCAAGTTAAAACATCAATTAACATCCATATGAAGATAATAACCAAAATTATATACATCCATAACATACAAAACATAACCCATTTAAATCTTATTTCCATAACATCCATATCAACAACACCAAACAAGCAATAATGGAAACAATATTGGCACTCAGGCCTCATACACCACATGTTAAGATAGGTTAACACATTCCAAATAGAGATGACAAATTAATAGACATATATTTGAACAATTAACCTTTATAAACATTAACCAAAATACAACTCGTGTAAACCCTAGATCAATAATACCCATAACACTATATCAAAACCAAGTGGTAAGGATAAGGTGGTAAATTGGCTTCACGAGTCCCATATATCATCCTACCAAGGACAAGATGACAACAAGAGATAATATAACAACCAAATCATTGTAATTTAATTCAAATAAATCATGATATTATCCACTTAAATGTCTCAAACATGAATCTATCACGAGTCAATCGTTAAGCAAATGAGCAAAATCTGGGGCACTACACAATCTTATAGATGTAATCAAAACCATTTCATTTGAATATAATAGAAGGAAATGATACATCCTTCTAGACCTAGAATTTCAAATTATTTCTACTGTTAAATTAAATTTTGTTGACGATTTAATTTTTTTCATGTGATTTGTAAATTCTAATTTTTCTTATACTTATTTTTATGATTTCTTCCTATAGATTTACATATTTTCATATATTTATAGAAGATTATTTTAAAAATTGACTGATTTAAAAATTGTTTTTTTTTTAATAATTCAAAGTATTGGTAACCAACCTAGGACCGCCAGCGTCACTAACGAAGCAAGCGCCCGACACGAGGAGGCCCCAGGCCTGCCCCACTAATCCCTCGGAGGAGACAACTAGTCAACTTCCCAAGATACATCCAAGTAGAAAGAATCGACCTCGAAACATATATGAAAGAATCGACCTTGGACAATTTTATAAATTTTTAACCAAATTTTTTTTTTCCCTATAATTTATGGCCAAAATAAAAAAGCCGGCCCACATCCTATCAATTTCCAGGCCTACCATCTTGCCCGTGAGGGTACATTTACTAACAAAACAAGTTGGACCAAGTTCCTTAACTAGTATTCCTCTTTGGCGTGTATTAGGGTATTGGTCAACGCTTAATTCAAACCAAGGGACCACAACTTTTAAGGACAATCGGGGACTTTTTAGTCACAAAAATTGAACAACTGTTACCACTTTTGACTTAAACGTTAAACATCTTCGCTCATGGGATACCTAACATATTTATCCCGGAACCAACCAGATAAAGACCTGTTGCACGCCCCCTCACCCTAACATCATGTTGCAGAGGGCTTCTAATTTATAAGATCCAACCCAAAACGACACGATGAGCCCTTTATTAGGTACAGGCTACACTTACAGGCTACAGCGTCACCAATTCTAGGGCGGCACCGCCTAACTGTGGGCCCACTTACAATCAACTCACCTTCCACGGTTGAATTAATTTCCAACACATGCGCCTCCAACTTTAGACTGCGCGGACAACTCGTGTTCGACGGTCGGGCCCACACCTAACCCAGCACAGGTGCGTAGACTAGCGCTGCCCTTTTTGAATAAAATATAAGAAAAGCAGCCTTTTAATTTTTTAACCGGGGTGGCGATGTGGACTGTTCCATCACGAGCGGACTCTCTATTTTGGAAGTGGCGCCGAATTAAAAACATTCTGCCAACTGAACTCTCCTTTTCTCGCTTCTAATTTTAGCAGTTATAGAGAACAGCGTATAATTTTAGCGATAGCTGTGCAATTTTAGAGAACAGCGTACTCGTGACCAGCGTTTGAAAGTTGACACCCAAAGCGGCGGGTGAGAAAACGATGGAGAAACCATAATATTATTGAGATTATTTTAGAATATGCAACAAGCATATGCTGTTTTGACATCAGATACGGAATGGACCCAGCGTGCTCGCGATTTGGATTCAGGCGAGGAGGCAGCGGAACATGTGAGGAAGCAGGGGTGGACCCTTCCGCTTCCATTTCCTTCGTCTTTTTCTCTTCCGTAATCGCATTATCTTCTGGAACGATTGCGACGAAGAACCTCACAGTCTGTTTTCCCCATTTTTATAATTTGCAGGTAAATCGAAAGGGGTTCCCGGTGAGGAGATTCGAACCTTGAACATGGGGGCCGCAAGTCACAACTGGTTTAACGGCCCAACCTGCGGCGCGAATTTAAGAGACGAACAGATGTCGGTGGAGGACAGCCATTTCACCTACTCCAGCGGCATGCTGCCTTCGTTAGGCGCCAGAAGTAATCGCCGAGTCAAGCTGGGAAGATTCATTATTTCTCCTTACGACCCCCGTTACAGGTATTTTAGTTGATTTTTGTTTTTTGAGAAAAGAAAAGAAGTAAACATTATGTACGTCTGTTGAAAAATAGCGCTTTCGTAGGCATTTACGGCGGAAAAATATGTGCAGTACACCTGTTAAGCATGCATTGCAGTTAAATTTTATTGCTCGAGTCACATTTCGCGGTCCAAATTAGTTGTTCAGATTCTTAAGCAGCGATGAATTTAGCGCAATGAGCATATATTTAGGTTAAATCCAGCCAAGAGCAGATGCAAGTGATAAATTTAGCGCAATGAGCATTTATTTACGTTAAATCCAGCCAAGAACAGATGCAAGCGATAAATTTAGCGCAATGAGCATTTATTTAGGTTAAATCCAGTAAAGAACAGAGGCGTTTCATCTAAAAACCGTGTTTTTCTTGCCAGGGTTTTAATCCGACTTTACCGTACGCACAGTTATTCTTTTCCAGCAGATTTCACCGATGACTGGAAATTTCAAATCACTTTTTCTTTTTTCGTGGTCATTACAACCTTAGTCTGAAGAATTCAAGCCGTGTTTTTTAGTTATTCATTTTGTTTAAACAGACCCTCAGAGCAGATTTGCTTTGAATCCTCTGCGCGTTAAATTGTCTATCATTTCGCACGCGTAAAACAGGAAAAATGTTTACGATATCCTCGCCACATTACATCCACACGCGTCTTTTCAGTGGGAAATGTTTAACTCGCATTATCTTTACAGTAAATGAAATGCGGTGGAAGCAATACGACTGAATATTACGGGGCTTCTTCCTCACAGTCAAATACGTTTAAAGACGTTAAAAGCACAAACTGTTCCATTTTGTGAGGTCCCGGGAATTTTAAAACGGTTTTACACGGGATTGGGTTTGATTTGTCCATAAAGTTCTCCTTAAAAGGCGTATTAGGTGAATTCGAAGGTATCCTAACAATTATTTTTGAAACGTGTTAGGTTTGAATTTCAACATCGATTAAAGTGGGTGGATGCGATTGCGGTTGACACGTTTTATATGTTTTTATATATAAATAATAAATTATTATAAACACTTTGAAAAACGGTACTAAAAATTTTAGTTACTCAAAAATATTTTGACAATTAGAAATTACCGTTAAAAAATTGTTTGACAGCTATAAAACACCGTCAAATTTAAACCCTTTTTAACTATTCTTCCGCGTCCAATTGACTGCATTAGTTACTGTTAGACTGTTAGTCACCTCCTATAATCCTTACTATTCTTACCCCATCAGCTTGCGTGGATCCTCATGAAACAAAATGGAGAATAAAATAGTAGCGAGCGATACCTATGCAAAAGTGTCTCCTAAGGATAAGTAACATGTCACGCATCATTCGGGTGACATGTGCGCGAGTGGGGCATTTTTAAAGGGTTTATGATGTGGTTTTATGAAAGGGGTTTGCTTATGAAATTTGAATAATATAATTATATACATAATTTGGATGTCTCTATAGTAGAATTTTATTGTTTATATTTTAACAAATATCTATAGATATTATGTTGGTTTGATTTTTTAAAATGTTTATATGACACTTGATTAATATTTGTTTTTGAGATATAAAAATTTGATAAAAATATGGACTATTTGTTTAAAAATAATTCTTATAATTTTTTTTTCTAAAATTATTAAACACAAAAATAAAATAATTTTGATAAAAATTAAAAATGATTTCTACATTTTGACAACAAGTCGAGGCTTAAATTTTTAGTTAGACTACACAAAACACCCTAGACCCCCTCGTACCAAGGGTGGTACGTGCTAGGTACTACTACGTTGTGGGTACTCAGGATACGTACCCAGGGCCCGGCACGGAAATCTATACCCGAGACGTACCCAATGCCTGTGGGTATGTATCCACATGGTTTTTCTAAATTTTTAAGTGCAAAAATAAATAAAACTTGAGGGTTTTGACTGGAATTGAATCTTGAAAAGTTCGTGTGAGATTCAATATTGCCAATAGGCTCCTAAGGGTCAAGAGAGATGAAAATGACTTCATTTGGTTGACTTACTATCCGGGGGCTTGCTTGTTGCTCCTCATGGTTCCTTTATTCTTCGGTCAATTTGGAAGGTTGGGAACAAGTGAAGCACTTGGTGGTTGGGCGAGTGTGTCTTCTCTTCATTTGACATTGGGTGCCAAGCCTACAAATCGATTTCGTCGAATCGAAATATAATGGCAAGATCCTTCCCTTGACAAGAGGTTGTTCTGCCCTCCTTTGGTTTGAGAAAGGAATTAAAATATTTCATGACTTGTACAAATTTGGGAAGTGGATGGAATGGACAGACCTTAAAGCTTTCTATAAGCTTCCTCAATCTCAGTTCAAAATGTATAAAATGCTCAGAAATTCTTTCACAGAGCCTTCTACTGGACTAATTATGGAGGATGAGATGTCTAACTCTAGCTTAAGGCATTAATAATGAATTATCAAATCTATAATACAATCTATGTTATTAACTATTATGTTTTGAACATTATGAATCAATACAAACTCAAGTCTCAATTCTCAAAGTATTGAAAATTTGTTTTCATGTTCTATGAACGATTTTAAGTTGTATGAGTATTACATTTCAATAAGTATGCAAATGCTTATATATATACCCAAAAGCATATCGTACTGAGGTTTTAAAACATTTGTCGTTTCAAAGATACCGAACTCGTACCCGTACTAAAACCGTCTAGTTTTTAATATGCCCTTTATATTGGACTATAGCCTTAATCTATTCTTCCTAAACTTCAATTTTTAGTTTGGAAGAGACTCTTTTGAAGTGGTATCACAATATAAGTATTTCTAATTTGAAAGAGACTCTCTAGACATGGTATTAGAATGTATAAGTATCTTGGTTCTAGGTTCATATTTAGATTACTTATCATAGGTTAATATTACTTCAAGTTTTAAATCTAAATTAGGATGCTAATTCTCTATGGAATATTCCTAGGAGAAACATTCACTTCCCATTAAAGGTAATTATTGTGATTCACTTACTATATTACTTGAAAATATAGAAAACATAAATATCCGAGAAAAAGAGTTGCACAAGGAATAAATTGGGTGTTAGTTTTAACAAATGTCCAAATTTAGAAAAAAATCTAAAATTATGTGAATAGAAAGTTTAGAATAATCACATGGAAAAGTAAAATATGTAGACACCAATAACATTATCTTACGAATTTCAAATTGACATATGAGCATTAGGAAATAGACATATACAAATGCTGAAATCAAATAGAAATATAGGATGCTCATATCTCAAACAAGGACTGGTTTCCATATGTTTAGATGTGAGACAGTAGATAGAGTGACCCTCAAAATGTCACCTTTTAGAGGTAATTTTATGACACATTATGAGTTTTGGGAGATTTTGCACACATTTGTATTTCAAAAGAATACAACTTGAATCTTTTGATGGTAATTTTTGTTTTGTTTTGACTTTTATATATTGAGTGCTATTTTGAACCATTGGAAAGATATTAAAGAGACTTGTCAAATTTTCTTATTACCTATATGATATTATGTTGGTGTGAGTCTTGACCCCTTATATATAACTATTTTATAATTATAGTTAATTACTAAAATAATATTGAATTATCTAATTAATAATTTTAAAATTTTTACAACTAAAATTAATATAACCTAATTATATTATATTATCTATTATATAAAATTAAACTTTGTAATAAGAATTTTATAAATATTGGAGGTCATTATTTTGAAGTGCTTGCATCCCCATAAATATCATGTTCCAACAATTCACAACTATAACCTAAAAGGGTCTATACCAATTCATAGTTTATAAAGTTAAATCTTATAAATATAATTATAACGGTAGTTACATGACACAAGGACAAATAACATTTAAAAAAATAGGAAACAAATATTTATATATAGAAAATTGTATATGTATTAAATATGCATAAATTGTAGATAAAACAATATTTTATTTATATGATTTTAGAGAAAACTATATTATAAAACATAATATAATCTAAAAATATAAAATAATTTTTCAAAATAAAATATTAAATATTAAATGTGTATGTATATAATAAAATAAATATATAATACCTATTTTATATATAAAATAGCAGAAATAATATTAAATAATATAATAAAATAAAATATTAATAATTTTTAAAATAAAAATAATTAAATATTGATTAAAATTATAAATTAAAAATAATTATATTAGTGTTTATTTTTGATAAATTATTATATTCAAATTTAAGAGAGTTTTCTTTAAAAATAACTTGCAATAGAGATTTCCAAGTACCAGTCTCAAAATACATTTTATTTTTCAAGAAACAAACAAGTTTTCGTCCACCAACGATTAAGATCGTTTTATTCCATTTTATTTCTTATTTGCAAATGAACTCAAAATCCTCGCCTTTTCCCTATTTTTAGTATAACAATAACCTTTCTTTCTCGAATCCAGCTTTGTTGTATCCTTTTCCTTTTATCCATTACTAAGATAATTTGTCCGTTTTATAAACTATTATGTCGTTTATCTTTGGCTTGAGCGCAGGGACCCCAACGTCACGGCGCGCACAGCTTTGACACTTATGTGATGACAAACAAAACTCCATTTCCTTTTTCATTTTAGTTTTCCAAGCGGTTGGCGCACCTACAGATGCCCGCCGTTTATCCTCTACATACTCTCTATTTTTGGATCTATATAGTGGTTTTTTTAACGAAATTTAAGAATTTGAAAGAAAAATTTTGTGCCAGGGAATATTATAATAAAGGTGATTGGTGTATAAATTTTTGTTAGAAAGTGTATTATAATTTTATAGGAGATAATATTTAATATTATTATTTTTATGTCAAAGTTTTTTATAATGGTAGGTAAGATTGTAATGAAGTGTGTTGTTCACTTTTAATCTGGATATTAAATTTGACATTCATTTGATTTTTATTGGACTAGTAAAAATCGAACCTTAAAATTGATATTTATAAATCTATTTTATATAGATACATTTATTATAATATATTTATTTTTTAATTGTTATTTTTTTGGTATATTTATATTACTTTTGTATAATTAAATAGGTGGCTCATTATTGATCTCTCCCCATATTTTAGATATATTTAAGATATCTATACTTAGTATATTTATTTGTGAGAAATTTACTTATAAATTAATATGTGGTATATAAGATCTTTCTATATAAATAAGAATATATAAAATATAAAATTATTTTTACTAATTCAAATTTTCTATTTTAAAATTTATTTAAAATAAATATTTATCTATTCTAAATTAAAAAAGTTAAAAATCTAAATTTAAAAAGATAAAAATTGGAAAAAATAAAATAAAATCCCAAAAGTGGAATCTTTAATAAAGTCGTATCGCTAATGAACCGGTTACAATAATAATATGAAATTTCATGTTAAAATTCTTTTATAAAACATTTTTACACATAAGGTAGGTTCCATGGAGTGAGTAAACTACACATTTTTATGTTGATACTACAATTAAATTTTAGGAGGATTTTAGCAAGAAAGTGGTTTATATTTTTAAATAATCTAAGATAGTTTCAAAATTTTAGGGATTGAAATAAATATGATAATATTTTTATTTGTAAAATACAATTAAAAAATTTAACTCCACTAATATTTGGCAAAAAAATCCTAAAATCTATTTGTAGCTGGTGTAAATTATCGTTTTCCACAATTAACTACAGTTTAGGTTGCAGTTCCACATGAAAGCAAAGTTAAATTTTTTTAAGAAGGTGAGAGAGAGAATTTTTTTTTTTTTTTTTAGCATTAATAGGGTCCCATGAATTTTTATTTTTATCACAGACAAAATAGGAGTCTAAGCTTAAATTGAAATGCCAAGTGTCACAAAAGCTCCTTAAAATTTATAAGCCCCTGCTTTCTGTTTGTGCCCCCAACTATTTAAAGGGCTGGGAATCGTCTCCCTAAAATTTTTGTTGAGTTTTAATACCAACAATAATTTTTTTAACATAGAGACCACATTTCCTATATAAATAAGAGCAGTAGCCCCAACATGGGACCACCCTTTATAAACATGCTCCAAAAATTCTATTATTTACAGTTCTGTAATAAATTTTTTTATAGAACCACATGCAACATTGCAGGGCCTTCCATGGAACCGCTACCTAATTTATTTCAAAAATCATTTTATTTTATTTGAAAGAGAACGAAAATAATTTTAAAAATAAAATTAATCAACCGGAATCCCTTCCATAGAAATCCATCCTCAACAGATAAACGAGTTACAAACATGCCAAAGACGAGTTAACATTTGTTTCATTATAACCTGCATAGTTTACTTTGAAACATTTTTTCTCTTTATTATTTAGATATCTACTTATGGCGATCCAGACATGTACTGCACAAATGACGGACCAGTTGATACAGTTTTCTTACTTAGAAGTCATTGAATCCCACCGAATTAAGAATGACCATACCGTAGACCACGCAGTATCTGGCCTGGGTAGAAATCCCAAATTTTCTAAAAACTGATTCGGTTGATTGGAGGAATGATGAACTCAGCACGACTTTTGTTATGCGTGTGCGAAGATTTGCGCGAAGCTGAACACTTTGTAAACACTGCAGGGCATGGGAAACGTTCTTGATCGTGCTCGTCATTTATTCAGCGTGGGTTTCACCCTTTGAGTTTTCATTTATTGACGAGCCAAAAGGATCACTATTGATTGCGGACCTTTTTGTGGATGGATTTTTCGCAATGGATATAGTCATGACCTTCTTCGTGGCCTTCCTGGACAGAAACACATACCTGCTACAGGACGATCTCAAGAGCATTGCTAAAAGGTCAGTTTCAAGCATTTATGGATTTTCTCTATGCTCCCCTTTTTAAATTTTGAATGGAAAAATTGGAAGTTATATCCTTTCTGTAATGCAGATATATTTGCACATGGTTCATTTTCGACGTCTCTTCAACTGTACCGTTCGAGGCAATTAGTTTCATTATGAAAAGCAAGTTCAGGACAAACTTATCTTATGGCGTTCTTAATATGCTGCGGCTCTGGCGTCTAAGGAGAGTCAGTGCTCTTTTTGCAAGGTAATCCCCTTTACTCGTTCATGTCCATATTTCCTGGTTGTTATATGCTTCTTTTCAATCACAATTGAGTGACTTCTTCCAAGTGTTCGACAAAATGATAAATGTTTTGATCCTCCCAGACTAGAGAAAGACATCCGATTCAACTATTTCTGGACACGGTGTGCAAAATTAATCTGTGTAAGTGAACAAGAACTAGTCAATTAAAGCCCAAACTGGGTAAGACTAAAGACTAAAAATCCACTTGTACCAGCACAAGGGTATTGACTTTATATAAATTTGAAGCTGCATTTGGCTTCACTGTGCAGGTTACTCTGTTTGCAGTTCACTGTGCCGGATGCTTTAATTATTTACTTGCAGCTCGGTACCCTGATGGGAGGAGGACATGGATTGGAGCTGTAATACCAAATTTTGAAACAAAAAGTCTCTGGATTCGTTATGTTGCTGCAATTTACTGGTCCATTACTACCCTTACCACTGTTGGGTATGGAGACTTACATGCTCAGAACACAAGGAGATGGTGTTTGATATTTTCTACATGTTATTTAATCTGGGTTTGACTGCATACTTGATAGGAACATGACAAACTTAGTTGTGCATGGTACAAGCCGCACTATGAGATTTGTAAGTAAATCTCTTGACAATGGTGCTTTTGCTCACTTTCATTGGCCCATTTCACTTGGCAATACTCAAATACAACTTTCTCTTATGCTTGCAGAGGGACACTATTCAAGCAGCCTCAACATTTGGATTTCGAATCGCCTGCCACCGCTTTTGCAAGATCAAATGCTAGCACATCTCTGCCTTAAATTCTGAACAGAGGGCTTGCAGCAACAACAAACCTTGGATGATCTCCCAAAGGCCATCCGTTCAAGCATTGCAAAACACTTGTTTTGGGAAGATGTTGAAAAAGTTTATCTGTTCGAAGGAGTATTGTATGATTTTCTTTTCCAGCTGGTTAGTACTGTCTTTTTATGGTAATGAGAGTAGTAGGATTGCTTCTTTTAGTTTTTTAAGAGGTTTTCGTAAGGAATCTCGTAGAATAATTTGCTTGTTCTAAATGTTATTTTCAAAAGGTTTCGGAGATGAAGCAGAGTATTACCCTCCAAAAGAGGATGTCATTTTGCAAAATGAGGCACCCACAGTTTTTTATGTGTTAGTCTCAAGTGCTCTGGTAGGTCATCTTCTTGACAGTAAAAGCTTTCAATGCAAATAATTCTAATTAGTCTTTTTTCTCAAAGAACGAACAGTAGAGCTGATTGCTAATGTTCATTTAGAGCTAAGGTACCATTACATTTTCATTTTATCCTGCAGGATGTAATAGCATATAAGGCTGGAACACACCAGGTAAACTGAAGCCTTTTTTTGTTTTGTATTTGAAAATGATCTGTCACTCTCTCTCTTTCTCTCTTTGTGATATAGAAGAAAGTCCAAATGGGGCAGTTAAAGACACCGAATCAATGTGTTCTTCTTAAGCCACAGGCAGCATCTGCAATCTCTGCTCTTTTGCTTGCTATGTCTTCAAAATCAGAATTCCAGATAATCATAAGACTATTCTTCTAATGTGTAAACTTATTTTCTACTACATATTATCAGATTCTTCGACAGTTACACGCAGGAGATGTTTTTGGAGAAATTGGAGTGCTCTGTTACAGACCACAACCGTACACAGTTCGTACAAGGAAGCTTTCTCAACTTTTGCGATTAAACCGCAGTTCTTTCATGAATATCGTGCAATCCAATATTGCCGATGGAACAATTATCATGAACAACCTTCTCAAGGTTTTTAGCTTTCAGTCCCTGTCTCTACTCTTGTCCAATGAAAATATAATCTCAATTTCAGCACAGTGGAGGTTTTGAACTTCAGATGTAATTTTTCTTCTTTGTTCCAAATGAAGATAATAAACTATGAAGTTTTAATTAAATAACTTGCCTAGCTGAGCCAATTTAAGATATTCAACTGAATGCCATGGTTTTAATCTCAGTGTTCAAAAGAAACAAATCACCGTTCTTACAGTTGGCTTGGAGGTCAGGAAATCTAAACAATGAACATATATGCAACACAGAGCATGAACTATGCCAAACTAAAAATAAAAATAACACTAACACACTATCTAGAGGTAGCCTAGTCACTGACTTATTCTTTGGCAGGTGGGTGCCTAGACTTAAAATAACTGGGATACTCAGAAACCCTGGGGCACCCCCATAATGGTGTTGGGACATACCCAGTAGGGGTATGGGCACTGATATGCGCCGAAAGCTATTCTCCCCACAAAATGCACCGCATGTTTAAGACTGACCCATAAAAAAATACCATACACATGCATGTGCATGCATGGGTGGGACCCATGCATCAAGTGGTCACATCATTCTTTTCTTGTTTTTGAATAAACCGGATTGAAATTAGATAGGGGCATGTGGCAGGTAGTAGGCGGATTGGTAGGAGCTTGTGTTTGGAACCCGCAGGTCGTGGGTTCAAATCCTATTGGGCACTTGCAATGTGTTTTCAACGCAACGTGGCAGCGAATGGCATGATGGTCACGATGATGCATTGCACTATGTTTTTCAACACAACGTGGCAGCAGATGGCATGATGGTTGCGATGATGCATTGCATGGGTAGTTTTATGTATGCGGTGCATTTTGTGGGGAGAATAGCTCTCGCTCTGATATGCCCCAGTATGTGCCAAGACATACCGGCGGTGATGTCTTTTTTAAAAAGAAAAAAAAACACTCTCAAACAAAAAAAACAACCCTAACCCTAATCTACCTACCCAACCGCTTAATGACACTATCCAAAAGCTATATAAGCACCTCTTTGATCCATTTCAAAACACACTTTCAGATTTTCAGCATTTGCAAAGATAGGAGCTTGAAAGAGCAGTTTGAAGGAGGTTAGGAACATATGAAAATTGAAGCAAGTAGAATGTTTTGAGCTTTCATGAACACAAAATATTTGATCTTTTATAAACATAAAATTAGTATGCATTTAGCCATGCGGTTCCTGTGCCCCAACATTCAAAAAAAAAAAAAAATTGGCGTTTCCGCATTTCTAACCCATACCCGTACCCGTACCCATTTCCTAGCAGCTTAGTAAAATAAGATTAGGAATTGTGCATGGGAGTGTTATTACATATTTCAGCATCTCCACGAGTAAACTCCAGACAACAAGAATTTGAGCACACCATATGTAGTTGGATCTCCATCTCAATGCAAGGCACAATTTTGTCAGTTAATGTTTGCTATCTCTTTCATATTCTCTGAATGCCACAGTCAAGAGGCCAGTTATCAAATACTGTGTCCCTTCGTAGTATTGCACTGCTGGAGAACTCCTGATGCATCCACACTTTAAAATACTCAAATAAATCATCAAGCACATAGACACTTACAGTTACAGGAGTTCTGGCATCAATTGAAAAAGTATCATCCCTCACCTCTAGCTAATGGCTTTTAACTTTTTAGTCGACTGTTCAGTAATTTCAGCTCCAGGTTCATTTTTAATCAAGCAACAAAACAAGAACACATACTATTCAAACAATAATAAGATGAACATTTAGATCTTGTGCCAATTTGATAGCATTGGAAACTACTTGAACTTTCTAAATAATGGCAACCCTCACTAGAACATAATCTTGCATCTGTCAAACACTGTGCATAACATCAAATTTCTAGGCTTCTTGCAAACTGAAATGGCTATTAAGGTTAATCCTGGTAAATACATTGGAAAACAAGTTAGGAATTGGCTCATTTAATCTTTAAGATTTAAATCCATTGGTTAGTCTCGCAGGAAGTCTAATCTTCTTTGTATCACTGCAGAGCTTAAAGGAACAGAATGACCCGGATTTCAGGGAAATTTCGAGAGAGACAGAACAGTTGCTAGCAAAAGGAAGAATGGATATGCCCGTCAGTCTCTGTTTTGCTGCTTCAAGAGGCGATTTTCTGCTTATGAAGCAATTACTGAAAAGAGGGATGGATCCCAATGAATCAGACAACAGCAGCCGTACACCTTTGGTAAATTTTGTGACAATCTGTGTTATATTGTGATCGTAATAGTATAATAGGCTTTCATCTCAAGTGTATTCTTACCCCTTCCTATGAGTTTGCCATGCTGACATTTTAATTATTCAAAAGGCATAACCAAATTTTTTACGTGGAAACAAATGACAATTTGACCATTTTTCTGATATTCTTTGTTCAGCACATTGCAACAGCAAATGGCTATAAAGACTGTGTGTCCCTCCTCCTAGAATCTGGGGCAGAAGTCAATAGCAAAGGTACCCTTAGATACTTGTTTGTTTGTTTGCTCATTCTAGAAGAGCAATGTTGAGTTCTGAATGTTGTCTTTGATTGCTTATCAATTATTATCATCTGAAAGGGGTTTCAAATCTAAACATTGATGTCCAATTGCAAAAGCTTGGACAATCCAATATCTTTTCTGTTTTCCGAACTGTTCAATTTAACAAAATAAAGGACTTGACCAAATTTTGCTAAATCAAAACAGATGAAGAAGGAAGTGTTCCTCTGTGGGAGGCGATTCTCGGGCGACATGAATCAATAGCAAAACTGCTCAGGGTTAATGGAGCGAATCTTAAGTCTGGCAATGTTGTGAGTTTCATATTGACTGCTGCAACGGAGGGCGATATGGAAATGCTAAAGGATTTACAAAGTTACGGAGCAGATATAAATGCAACAAATGAGGAGGGATCTACAGCCCTTCATCTTGCCACTAATGATGGATCCACAAATGTGGTGAAATATCTTCTAGAGCAAGGAGCAAACATGAACAAAGTGGATGGTAATGGTTTGACACCCATGGCAATCGCAGAACAACAAAGCCAGGAAGACATAGTAGCATTATTCCAGGAAAAATCTCAGCCAACCGACACACATTTGTGTATACCCATTAAAGATCCATCTGTTCCATCTTTCCCAGATGAGAAAAATCATAGAGAAATTACTAACCCTTTAGAATCTCCCCAGGAAATCAGTTTTCATCATTTTGGAAATCCAGTTTCTACTTGGTCTTCTGGGATGCAGAGGAGAAAAAGAGTTAACAATTTTCAAAATTCTCTGTTTGGTATTGTCACAATGCATTCTCACAGTAACCTAAGCCTTGGTGGAAAGAGTATTGATGACACGAAATGCTTGCAGACAAACCCTTCTCATCCTACAAGAATAACAATCCACAGACATCACCCAACATATGGGAAAACATGCAAGCAATTAGGGAAGTTGATACTTCTACCAGACTCGATTCAGGAACTTCTGAGAATAGGAGGCAAGTATTGTATTCTTATAAATTCCATTTTTCACTAGGACTGATGTTTCTTCTTTGATAAGCTACATTGGAATTTTGTAGAAGATGCTGAAAGTAGCCATTAACATAGTTGGCATTGTTGCAGGTCAAAAATTTGAATTTTCTCCTGTGAAAGTCTTAAGTGAAGAATTTGCTGAAATAGATGATACTGATATCCTCAGAGATGGTGATCATTTATTCCTTGTTGACAGCGATGAGCTTGAAGAAGCAAGTAACAAGGATATGAGAGAGAGCCATAATGTTTTTGAGGATGGCTTTTGTGAAATGAAATAAGGTGTCTCGCAAAATTATGTTTCATCATTGCTATTTTATTTAGAATACAGTTTCTGAGAGTTCTAATCGGCAACATCTCACTGAATAGCCCAAAGGGATTGTTTGGTAGCAACGTGCCCAAGGGACAAACATTAATCAGAACATAACAAAGCATATTTCCACCCTGCAAATTAGGTTAGAATGGGTTTTAGTTTGACTTTCATCTGATACTTACTGTTGCTCACAATCCAACTTATCCTTGCCGATGCATTCAACTAACCCCTGCTGGCATTCACCTCGAGGCTTTTTCATCAGAACATAAGACGTTTTGCTTTTCTCTCTAATAAAGTAAAACATTTCTTCAATGTCAAATTTACGATTGAGGGCTTCTGGGAAAGTTGGGGACCAAGCTTTTGATTAGTTCAAGACAAATAAAACGGTACATGGCCTGGTCTTAATGCGATATGCAGCAGAGATGGGCGTTGCTTAACATTGAGCAAATGGATGGGAGATGTAAATATTATTTTTGAATGAGAATTATGTAAATAAATACATTGTAGTGCTTGTTCTATGATTCAAATCTAAAAGTAGGCAAATTTGACAAATAGCCATCATAAGGCATATATGACAGACCAAAAATATGATAATGCTGACTGGGAGTGGCTATTTAGGTGAAAATTTGATCGACATCACTCATTCCCAAATTTGCCCATATGGAGCAATTTATCGTGAATGCTAAAGCTGGCCCCAACAGCAGTAATCCCAATGCAAACGTGAAACACCCATTTTCTCAGTTTTTTTGTTACTGGTCCATCAATTTTTTTTTTTGAAGATAAACATCTCAACCTTTTCAAACTTTAAGCATCCATTGGTATCCGGTGCATAAATAATCAACTTTTTCCTACTTGATGAGAAGACTGAGGGGATTACATTCTGCCAAATTTACCGCAAATGTAGTGTTCCATAAATTCAGAGTTTATTCTATAACAAACATTCACTTCCCACTTGCCATTAAAAATAGTTGAAAGATCAAAAGAATTGGTTGAGACGCAGTAGTAATGAACATCACTTATACGAGTCTTAATGGTGATGAATTCAATTATTCTTTTTGTTAAGTGGAAATCTTTGCGGATCCGTCCAGTAATTTAGGAACAAAGTTCAAACGCCATAGAAGTTACTCACGATGATCATGAAACTATCAAAGCATGTTGGAGTTGATCCTTCTTCTAAACTTGTTGGTGTTATGATGATCTCGGAATTATGACATTTTGGGGAAGAAACAAATTTTCATGTTCGCAACTAATCCAATGTGGGCTTGATTGGTCGAGTTTTGGTGTATTAACAAGCTATCCATGCATGCGAGCCAACCACTTTGGCTAAATTACAAAGAAATTGATATAAGCTAGAAAAGAATAAGATTCATCCTTTATAGTATTATGCAAAAATCTTTACAATAAAAAATATTCCGTATTCACGAAGGTGCATTTTGTTGTTCTACATTGCCTTATGAATTAGTTTCCCATTTCAAATATTTAGGCTCGCACATCTCTAACTCATAATTTTGAAACTTTTGTTGAGAAGTAGTAATTTCCCGCTATCCATCCAATAATTTAGGAACAAAGCTCAAATGCTATAGAAGTTAGTCATGATGATCATGAAACTATCAAAGCATGTTGGAGTTGAACATTCTTCTAAACTTGTTGGTGTTATGATGACCTCAACAATTATGACATTCCGGGAAGAAGCAAATGTTCATGTTCACAACGAATCCAATATGGGCTTGATTGGTCGAGTTTTGGAAATGTATTGAAAAGCTATCCTTATAGTGCGTTCTCGAGCCAATCCCTTTGGCTAAATCACAAAGAAATTGATATAAGGTAGAAAAGAATAACATTCATCCTTATAGTATAGTTCTCGATCTTTGCTAGAGTGTCCTGTAAATCTTTGCAATAAAAGATATTCGTATTCACGAAGGTGCATTTGTTGTTCCTTCTTATTAGATATTGAGGTGGTTATTATTATTGTTGTCTTCTCATGTAAAACTCCAAAGAATTCTTCATTGCCTTCACAATATTCAAAAAATGTGAAGTACTTCTCAAGACTGCTGATACCTACACACTATTGCTTTGCATTACTACAAGGTATTATAAACATATTCCTAGATTATATTGAAATGTGGATGTTTCCTACATAGTCCATTTTTAACCTTCACCGACAACAATTTATTTGTTTACCTCTTAAATCTCATTTTTTGCAAAAGAAAATGGCGGCTACATGTTTTTTTATATTGGTCAATAATATGGTCATTCTATAAACACTAGAATTATCTTGTGCCTTCACGCCTACACATTTATGATCATGCTTTGAAAGATGACATTTTTATGATTACATCTCTTAACAATGATGCACCCAAAAGATTCAATGGTTAGACCAGAGAGTGAAAAGATTTGCATTATTTTGACAAGATAAAAACTTAGATGTTATAATTAGAGCAAGGATTCCACATTCAAAACATGCAAGCCATGTAGTGAACTCTCATGATATATGGTTATTACAACTCCATTGGTTCCCAAGGTCCTATTACTCAAGGTATTATAAACATGGATTATCTCAATTACCTCTTGCATTTTTCTAGCTACATGTTTTGGTCAAAGGTCATTCTATAAACACTAGCTTTACTTGAGTTACATCTAAATTTGAACTATTTAATGGCAAGCAGGTTTCATTGCTTCTAAATTTGAACTATTTAATGGCAAGGGTAACCCTTAACATCACATCAAGGCTTTCTATGCTTTGTGTTTAGATTTTGTGTGTAACAAAAAAATGGTAACCATGCTCTTTACTTGAAGTCTCAAGGATTATGCCTTATATTGGTATCACATCCTACTATCGGGCTATTTTTTATAAGCATTAGCAAAAATTCTTGCTTTAGTAACTTATACAACTCAAACAAGGACATAGTGAGCCTATCAATGACTATGTACTTAAATCGAGGTCTTGTTTTCATAACTTTTACAACTCAAACAAAGACATAGCGAGCCTATCCATGACTATGTATTTAAATCCAAGTCTTGTTTTCATAACTTATACAACTCAAACAAGGACATAGTGAGCCTATCAATGACTATGTACTTAAAATCAAACATATGCTTATGAAGATGTAATACCCATTACACAATAGTAAATTACAAAATATTTTCACTCAAGCTTTATTTCAATATATCAAAAATAATTTGGTTTCTATCTACACTAAAAATTGGTAACTTGTCCTTTGCATGCCAAGTTTGACTATGTTCCCATGCTAAAACAAATGCTCACCTTCAAAATCCAATCAATATGTCTCTATAGCTCTTCCATGACTTGTTTATCTTTACACATTGTGTTGTTGATTCGAGGAATTTTATCAAATCAAAGTAGAAAGCAAACTTTGTTCTGTTTCACTTTTCATTTTCCTATCCAGGAATGTACAAAGGAGTTAGGATGTGGGGTCTGGTCTTGGCCGACATGTATGATAATACCCTTTTACATTCTTCGAATCTACTTTTGATGTTAATATTTTTATTAAGTCTTTTCATCTTCCTCTAGGGTCAAACTTATTAGAATATTTCACCTACAGAAGGCTATATAAGTAAGTCAATGTCACTTTATAACTCACATAACACTTTTACAAGTTCCTATTACAAATATCAATCTCAAAATCACTCAAGGGTTCTCTAAATCTGTTGAAACCAACTACACGTCAATTAGAGTAGTCCCTACTACAGGTCTGAAACACTCAACTAGGTCAAAGAGTCTAGCTTTCTCCATTTCCAAGCATGCAAAGGTCATAGAGCCATGTCTTAGCAAGAACAAATTCACTCCAAGCATTGTTCAAGGGTTTCAAGGAAAAAGAGTTAAAGTGACGTAGATGAGGCACACCACATCACACTACTATTGTGTTGGGTACATTCTATACTATACAATTAGCTTGATATCTTGGTGTCACGAGACTTGAGGGCACCCCTAAGGGGTTGATTAATTTGCACTCACACTTTCTCAAACACCTTGAAGAAACATGAGGCTTGATACTATAACAAGGGCATGTAGTGCAATAATTAGATTGTTTCAACAACCAAGGTCTGACCACCAAGGGTAGTATAAGCCCCCCACACACATACGTTTTCTTCTTTTGGTTTGGTAATGTTTAGATGAAGGGTTCTTCATGTTTCTAAGGTTTCCCCTTTGTTGCAGGTGATTATAGGTCATCCCGAAGTTGTGTAAGAAAGTGCGACATATAGCGAAGGTCGTTTCCGGTGCCAACGAAGCACAAATGAAGTTAAGCCTAGACTAATGGAGATTCCAAGAGCATACGAATCCAACTCAAAAGTGTACATTTCTAGCATAGGCAGTACATTAGTTGTATGGTCATGTCGTTACTCATTTTCAAATTCCAAATCTTGTATTGAAACACTCATAGTCTCTAATCTCCTTTTTCACCTATCTACAAATCTAGATCCTCTCTATTCTGACATGAACAACTACGTCTCATTCTCCTCTCGTGCATTTGAGCTATTACTTAATTGTTTTATCAATCATTGCAAGTGTTAATGCATTATTCTAGTTGTGAATGGTTAACATTAGAAGCTAAATAACAACAACAATCCTTTGTACAAACCGTTACATCCTCTTTATTGTTGTGTACTTCCATAACTTTAGATTTTATTAGGGTGTAAATAGTTTAAAAAGTAATATTTTTGACAAAGTTTTTCATATGGTTAGAAATTATGAGATTCAACTCCTTATGGCAAGCATGATTAACTATGAGACTAATGCCTCTACATCTAATGAAGCCAAATATCGAAGTAAGACACCTTGATATAAACTTGGGTAGGAACATGTAGCTAGAAATAACTACATAATTTATTGTTTAAATTAATAACATGATTGTTCATGATACATCTTTGATTACATACCATATATTGTATCTAGGACCCAACAATCCAAACTACTAACCAACCTCCTACTTGTACAAGTACCATTAACTACTACCTAATGTTCAAATAATTCTAAATAACGCAAAAGGGGGTGTCTCACAAGGAGATGCTTGTGCCATACATAACACTAACAACTAATATACATAATTGGATCACTAGACCCAATGAACCCCCTAGATCCAAAGGGGACCAAAATATGATATGGAGAAAATGGTTTTAAAGCCATCCAACAATACTTACCCTACTTGCCAAAAAACATTGTGTACCTATGGGTGTTGATCAACCTATGTTGACACCCTATCTACTATTTTTCTATGCCCTAACCTCATGTGCCATATGCTTATTATTTCTCCTCAACCTAACTTGGAAAAAGATGAGCATCATCCTAGGCATACCCATGCACTCACATCATTTGAATGTGTACATCGGTATGAACATCATCATGGGAATACTCAACCATATCAATCCATGTCTCAATGATAATTCTTAACCTCATGCATGAAACTTTTTCTACAATGACCCAATAACTCGACCATTATGCAAGCACTCTATGGTGCTTACAAAATCTATCGATTATGTAAGCACTTGAAGTCCGATAGAAACCAAAACAACATTTCCCCTTATTAGAGGAGAGGTGAGAAGTATGCACAACAATAAACCACCAAAAAACTAGTATGCTCCTTGTCAATAATATCAAATAATGGAAAAACATTGTCCACATAGTAAAATTTGAAAAAACATAACCAAAATTACTACTAAACATTGTTCCTATCTTTGAACTAGCAATTAACTAAAGATGGATTTGTGCAAGTCTCTCGAGAAGACATTCCCGGGGCCTTTTGGATAAAGGGTTCAACAAGGTGAGATGCTTCTCTATAAGGCTATGATGACTCGAATTAGAAGAATAATTCCTACTAGACTCATCAACTTAATGTTAATGTGAATGTGTCTTCTTTTTATGCATGTAGGAATTATTTCTTGTGGGCCATTCATTAATGTAGTATCCCAAATGACCACATTATAACATTGCTCCTTTTACTTGGTTTTGATTTTGTGAGATGAATTGTGACTACTAGTATTGAAATATGAAGAAGAATCACTTTTCCAATTTGAATGCCAAGAAAAATGCTTACATTGGATAAAAGACTTATGTTTGGATGATTGTGGTAAATGCTTATTTTTCACATGTTTCTCCTCCACTTTGTGTTTACCTACTTGTATGAAATAAACATTATAATCTCACTTCTTCATAAATTGTCATTCATGGTGGGTCAAAACTTTTAGATTGAGTCAAATTTTACTTTATTAAGTGTGTCATTATGTTGCAACATTTCCAAAAAAATTGTATACTTAGAGTTAAGTCCTTTAAAAATAATAGAAATCATCATCTCATCATCAAGTTTACCACCTAGAGTATAATATTCTTGCTTTAAATTTCAACTTTGAAAACATATTCCAAAATATCTTCATCATAATTGAATTTAGTATTCAATAATTGTATTAATAAATCAATTTTCATATATGCAAATTGTTTGTCATAAGTCCTCAAGTGTTTTCAAGCCTTCCATGCTTAAGATCTAATGGTCTCTGTAAAATGACATAGGGAGAGTAAGAAGACCTTAATAATGTTGGAGCTATCTTATCTCATATTTGAAATTTAGGAAACTTAGTAACATCAACCGGGGTGTAGGTTTTTTCCAACAAAATCCCAAAGGCCATTGAAAACAAGAGTACTTTCCATGTTCATAGTCCAAGCTTCTTATTTCTTCATTTTCAATTTTCTAACTTTTGGGATGAGACATATTAATTTATCTATATTAAAACAAAACAATAATAAACTACAAAAATTAGGCATGCTACTAAGGTTTTGTCTTTACCTTATAGTAGATTCTTGTCATACTTCTTATCACTTTGAAAGTAGCTTTATGTTTTAATTGTTTTACACTTTGATTGAACCCGAAATGTAGAAAGGTGGATTAAAACCCTTAATATAGGATTGAAATCTAGAAGCGTTTTATATTCAACTTATTTACCTACCGAGAATGATTTGATCAAATAACTACATGATAATTATAGTAAAAAACTAGAGGAGAGATCCACTTATATTTTATGATACTTCACATGTTGATCTAGATATGGAATCTAAGCATAATAGGACATGACAGGGTTGAAGATGTGTTTGTCTCTCGAAACAAATTTTTAGAACCCTAAGGAAAATAACAAGTTAAAATACTAAAGTAGAACACTTATGTCCAATTTTTCCGATTCTATCTTAGACTTGTTTGCGCTTTTGTGATTATCTAGGTTTCTTCACCGCCTTTGATAATGTTTTCTTATACTCTCGCTTGTTCTATAAATCTTGTATGTACCCTTGCAATGATCTAACCCTAATTTCCTACATTAACACTCAAGCACACAATAGATAACAAAAAAGAGTGTATGATGATTGAGTTGGCTCGCCCTTAGTGGCCAACCCCTTGTTGATTCATGCTAAGAAATATACCACATTACCTAAATGAGGGTCCCAAACTCCATGTATTTTCCTAGTGCACGTGCATGAGTGAATGCAAGTCTAGAGTGCCCTACCCCATGGTTGTCATTGTATTTTGACACTAATAGTGGACTAGCTAAATACAATTTATATACACCCTCTTAAATGTTCGAATAGAATGTTAATTAGAAATACTTCTAGACATGAATAATTTTAAGAATGGACAACTGTACGTACCCAAAATTGAAGGGTACTGTACATCACTGAACAATGTTACACATACCCCAATGATGACATAGGTCACCTCACAAGGTGTTCGGATCCAGAGAATCTCACAAAGTATATGTTAGCATCCCAAATGCTTTATCCAAGTTCCTTGTGCCTTGTTTTATCCCTCGCCCCCTTTTAACAACGTTTTGACCTTTAGTGATTTAAACCACCGCCCTACTCGGGCGATGGTCCTTCACGCATTTTCCAGCACGTTCTTTTGATCACGACTTGCGTAATTTTCAACTTTCACCAGCTTTTCTCAACCGCCTTGGCTTGTATTAATGTTTTATGTTCCCTAGAATAGTGTTTCTTCATTGTTTAATGGTAAAAGAGTTCTAATAGGAATTACCTTTGGGTGAATGTGAAATCTATAAATAGCCAACTTGTTTTCAAGCAAATGGCCCCTCAATTTCTCATTTCCATTGTTCGTGTTTCAATTCATGCTTAGAATTCATTTTGTTCTCATATTTGCATCCATGCTAGTTTTTCCTTTGCTATTAGAAGCCATTCGATCTTCTTGCTTCAGTCTTGTTCATTGTTGTTCATACAAATTAGTTTAGAGCAGAGTAGTGTCATTTGTAGATTGCATCCATTAGAGTTGCAGGTTGTGTTCTTCATAGAAGGTAGATTCTAGAATCTCTTGATACACTTGTATTGTATTCCCGCAATAAATCCCACTAGGAATTGTATACGCCAAGCTTTGTCACTTGCGATGTCCCTCTCCTACTCGCATTATATTCGGTCTATATCCAAAGTGCCATTGTTCAAATACCTTCTTCTATTGATGCTACCATATACACGCTCTTCTGGATTCACGTGAACACGAAGGAATGAGGAGATCATTACGAGGGGACAAAGTCATACACAACCGGATTCACCACTTTGTTCGCAAATTCCGTGTTTTATCTCACAAAGTTCTAGTTAAAACATATCAAATAGAGTTGTGAATTATTTCATTTCAGTTAAATTTCATTTTCGATATTGCCAGGGAAGCTGTGGGGATTGATAGTTTATGAGAAACTATGATTCATTCCTCACTTCTAAGGTAGGATCGAGAATCTTTCAATTAAGTTAATCAACTATCTAGTTATTTAGGATAAACTCACAACTGCATAGGAAAATAGCTACACCGGGCTACCTTGCTTGTTTTAATTTTGTTATTAGATTAGTTGTCATTTTATGAATATATTAGATTAGTTGCTCTTTCGATTCTGTTAAAATTCTATCAAAAATACAAAAATAGAATATATATATATATATATATATATATATATATATATATATATACGTAGATATATCTTGCATAATTAGTTTATTTCATTTTAGTTAGATTTATATTGATCTTGTATGACAATCGAGGGACTAGGGAGCCCAGAGAATACATTTTCGAGCCAATCGTGCCTCAACCAAATCTTGTTGCAACATTAACTAACATAGACCAAAATCTCGAATTCGGTCTTCCGATTAACAATAAACCTACAAGAAATTAGCACACGCTTAAGAGGATTAAACATAGAAGACGACAAAGCACACACGTTCTGGTCAAATCAGCCAAATTATAGACTGCCTTGATAGATATCCGTATGATTGTAGAAGGACACGAAAGAGATCAAACATTCGGTTGTGATCCACTAGTCCCACGTAGGCCTAGACGCATGAGACCTCCTCATCGATATAGACACTAGCTTACATATCCAAGTTGCCAGAACACCTATTAGGTACTCCGAGAAAATCGTGCAACTTCTAGTTCTAAACGAAGAGGTCGAAAATGCATACGATTACTGGATACTCGGGATCGGAAGAAGGGATTGATTCTTCACATGACCATAGGAGATCCACAAAGAACCACAAACTTACGGTTGTGATCCACAGGTCCCGCAACCCAATGGGCTAAAAATCAATCACATATTAACTCTAGCTTCCGAATGCTTGTGTTTAGATCCTCTCCACTTCCACCAAACATTATCACACAACTATCATTATTAAACATAGCAGCTAATCAAGCTAAAGATTTATGGACTAGACCAGAGAATCGTCCATAAAACACCAAAAGATCCACTACACATTTGACCATTCCATTTTCATGACCTTGTCGGAGATATATACGAAGCACCCACAGGTTATCTTCCACGTATCCCACAACCCATAGATCGGATCACGGTAGAGCTCGATATTGATTGGAGCCTTCGAGCAACTATCCTCACCAAACGATCTATCACACCGGTTTAGGTTAGGAGGGCCTTCTTTGCCTTAGATTCGCAGATCCCATTATTGCGTGTTGAAGACATAAGATTACCTAACTAGCTTATCTACACCCCATGTGTATTCCATCCCCACCGGCTGTCTCGGCACGACCTCGGGAGGTTGGGTGTGAGGAAGAGTCACTTGTAGATTCCCATGCTCACATGTCACTTTTCCATCGTATAAAATTGGTGAACCCAACGTGAAACTTCCTACCTTCTGGATTTGGAGTCATACTTCTACTTGTTCTTCCAGTTAGTATACTTTTCGTCTTTTCCACCTCATTAGCCTTCACATCAGCTTCACCAACAAAATTGGTGAAACTTACATAAAAGGAACAATTGCTTCACTTTCACACTCTTCTTTTAGTTTTATCCACCTTCGCTTCTTCCCATTATTCTGCGGGTATTTATATGCCCTCCGAATATGTCGGGATACGATGCATATGGCAGACCTCTCCTAGGTCTTGAAGCATACTACGATCAACTAAATAGACAACCATCACCCTTGCTCTCAACATGGGGTGACAACTATTCAACTAACCAATTATCAACATGAACTCCACCTCAAAGGACTAGATAGAGTTCTTCTTTCCAAATAGAGGAGTTGGATCAGCTCACTCAAACGTAACAACCGGAGCCTTCGGCTCAAACAACATGACGCTCACTTTGGAGAATCTAGTTCATCTCCTCAAGTTTTGCTTAGCCACAAATTAGTAGACAATCAGATCCATATCTTTTTAGATGATGAATACTTAGCACCTTATGCTTTGTAGTGAACAACGCTCTCAAAGTATGTACTCACCTATAGGAGGTTTACAAATGCACCCCGAGGTCTCGTTCCAATAAAATACCCCCATTCCTCCACCTATAGGAAATGCCCTCGGTGAAACTTGGCAGGGCAACGATCAGTTCATAGCAGGGTACCATATGCCTATACAACCTCAAGATATACAATAAACGCCACTAAGGAAAAATACTGTGTCTTCATAAAACGAAGTCATCTCAGCCTTAGTTGAGAAGGTTATAGGGTTGGAACTTGCTCAAGCGAATCAAAATTCACATTTCATGCAAGCAAGAACTTCCAATCCTCCACATCATCCTAGCCAAGTAGACCTCCTCCTCATAGAACAAACACGTTGGGTATGCCTCCTTAGTATTTACAAAAAATGCCAACTAGAACAACGTTTTCAAACGCCACTCCAGTTGAGAACATGATACCTCCCGGCTTAGCACAAAACAACCCATTCCTGAGCAATACTCCTCCATACTTAAACATGTATTCCAAGTCACCACAGGGAGATATGTTCTCTTCTCCCGACATGTTCACTCAACCACAGGGATTCCCTTATGCCCCTGCAAATACATATGCTAGGCCATATCAACAACCCATTCCACCTTCACCCCCTCAAAGAAGCACCATCAATGGTTGAAACTTATGCGATAGGGACTTATTCAGAATATTTGAAAGAACCTTTGGACTTCACTATACGAAGCATCATGCTTCCAAGACCTCTCCCCGATCTACCCAAGTACAAAGGAGAGGGAGACCCAAATGCACATATTAAGGCCTATGCCACAACCATTCGAGAACTACTCCCTTGGGATGGAGTTGTTGCTAAAATATTCCCAAAAACTTTAGAGGGTATCACCCTCGATTGGTATTACAGAATACCTGAAGCCTCAATACATTCATTTAAACAAATTGTTTCAGAGTTCATCAAGGCGTTCGACATGAACAAATTGTTGAGAATAGGAATCAGGGAATTCTTGCATATTAAATAAGAACACAATGAATCTATTGCTCATTTCATCCAAAGATGGCATACAGTCCTCTATTCTTCAGCAAGCACTCCAAACATGGATCAGATGGAACTATGAGATTTATTCCATCATTCTCTCAAGAGAGATAAAGGAAGAAGTCCAAAAGTTCCCACTAAGAACTTATGATGAGGTGCTCGAGGCGCTCTCTGAATAGATCAAGTTGTAATAGATAGCGGTCATGAAGACATATGGAACAAATGGGAGGTTAATCATCCCCAACTAAAAACTATGACTTATCTTACTACCACGAACACCAATCAAGGACCTAAAATCCTTAACAAAAACCGCGGAGTGACAACAGATGGAGTGGCTGACCAAACAAAAAAAGCAAACGTTGTAAATGTTCCACCACCAGTTAACAATCAATGAAACAACAATTTTACCCCAACAATCAACGCGATGGATTTTAATTGTCCACAACAACAACAACAATGACAACAACAAATCCAGACACTAGGTCCAAGTCGAACTCAACCGGGTATCAAAACTAAAGGCAACAAACACAAAACTTTAATCCTAATAGTCAACGGTTTAATAAGAGTTTTGGACCACAACACGTGCCCAATCAACAACTTAGGAGTTATAATCCTAACTCGTATTGTGGTTTCCACAAAATTCAAGGCCATGACACTAGGACTTGCCGTGATTACAATAAGTTCATGCAATGTTTGCCAGAGGAACAAAGACAACTCTTCATAGATATGTTCTTAATAGATTCTGTGATACCTATACCAAATACCTTCATAGGGGCAGTTTCCCCTCAAAACACACCTCTTAAGATCTTTAATGATCCACTTCCAAATCACAATAGCAATAATAAATTAAATCCAAATGGGATGGACAAAGGCATAATGACAGATATAACGATCATGAAGCCTCAACTTCACTAAATCCACCCGTCGCACCGTAATTAGGAAATAAGCCACGAACCAAGATAGTTGGTCTAGTGGAGTTAGATCTTGAGCTGCACGTAGAATCCATAACAAGAACATGAGAATATTCTTCTCAACCAAATCCATTCTATCCACTAGAACCGGATAACATTCAACAAACATTAGTAAAACCCGTGGGTGCTTATGATTTAATTAATGACTTAACAAAGACTTTCTCTCACATCTCCTTTTTGGACTTGTTGAAAAACTCTCCTGCCCATAGGGCTGCTCTTTTAGAAGCACTAGGTCTAGGTCATTTAATTAACATCACTCCACCTCCCGAAACACAAGTAAACCACATAGACTTCGATATCCACCCTCCAGGGCAGCTAGATAGGGATACCGAGTTTATATTCGACATAAAAAAATGCCAATAGATGCTGAAATTACACGTAGAGGCGATCCAACCTTGCATTTACAGGTGTGGGTTTACAATAATTACGTTAAACGTGCAATGGTTGATGATGGGACAGCAGTTAACATTGTCCCCTTCTCTTTCCTTCAAAAGTTAGGATACGAGAAACAAACTGTTCCACAACAAGAAATATGCTAAGAGGTTATGATAGCCTTAAGGCTACTTCAATTGGGACTATAATATTACCAATCACCTTAGGACAAAAGACAATCCTCACTGAGTTTTATATCATAGATCGGGAAACCAACTATAATATGATCCTCGGTCGACCATGGATACATCGCATGAAAGCAATCCCTTCTACGTTATTCCAGGAAATAAGATTCTTACACCTAGGAAAGACATTCATAGCAAAAGGTGACCCAAAACCATTCGACATACACCAAGTAGACTGGAAGAAAAGACCAAAGGCTTCACTCGAGTTTGAATTCCCAACAAACCAACTTAACAAACCAATCGACTCAAAACCAAAAGAAAAATTAATACCTACAATAGAACTAGAAATTACGAACCTAGTCAAGGGCATCCCACCCTCAAGGATGAAGCTAACATTGTAGAAACAATGTCATTAGGAACTACTTTAAAAATTGTCAAATTACCGGAATAAGATCTACCAATTTTCCTACCATTTGATTCCACAGTATGGGATGTACCCTAGGAGTTGGTTCTCTTCCAGTGAGAGGAACCGGTAAGAAAGAGACATAAAGAATGTCCCAACATCCATCTTTCCTAGTAAATATTGGACTTTCCATTTTGATGGAGCTAGATGTCGCTATTATGGAGCCGGGCGGTGTGATCTTCACTTCCCTAATGTAAGGATCATACCTTTTTCTTTTAAGTTAAACTTTCAATTTACAAACAACGACGTTGAGTACAGCCCTCCTCCTTGGCCTCATCATAGCCAAAAGGCTCGGTGTTAATGACATCAGAGTGTTAGGAGACTCCCAATTAGTTGCAAACCAAGTCTCTGAAGTATATGAGACTAGAGCCGAGCACTTACAACTCTATAAAACAGTGGTATTACATCTAAGAAAAAGATTCGACTTCATATCCATTGAGGCAATCCCACGAGAACGAACCTTCTCACAAATTCAATAGCACCTCGACTTGCGCTTTACCCCAAGTAATGAGTTAGAAGATACAAGTTTCAAAGTATCACTTCGTACTGAACCATTGGTGAAGAAAATGTCAACAAACCCTCTTCTAACACATACAGCTGAGAATGAATCCTCTATCTTACATCATGTTAACAATGATAAACTCACTCTCAAATATCTAAATGCCTATGCAGAGCTACACCTTGCTCACCCTATGGTTGATCTTTCCCTAATACCACACTCCTCTTCCTACTTTGGAAATCCCACGGTAGAGTCTCCTCCATAGAAAGATCTCGATATCTACGAGATAGAAAATGGAGAAAGCTTGGAACTACCTCCAGCCCCACCTGAATTTGAAGAAGGTAATGCTTCTTTGATAGAAGAAACCATTGACATAAATATTGGAAGGGAGGAAGAACCAAGAATTTTGAAGTTAGGATCCTCACTAACTCGGAAGAAATAGAAATACACACCCAAATCCTTAAAGAACATCAAAAGGCTTTTGCATTTAATTATAAAGAAATGACAGGTATCACACCACAAGTTGCGGTACATAATCTCGTCACTAAACCAGATGCGAAGCCAATTAAATAGAAGTCAAGACCAATGAAGCCAAAAGTGGCTCTCATGGTAAAAGAGGAAGTAATAAAACTTCTCCAAGTAGGATTCATCATCACAATGGGTGTCTAATATCATTCCCGTCCTCAAAAAGAATGGGAAGATATGCATTTGTATAGACTTTCGGGATATTAACAAAGTTTGTCCCAAGGATGATTTCCCATTACCATCCATTGACGTTATCGTTGATGCAACAACTGGATTTGAACTGATGTCCCTCATGGATGGGTTCTTAGGACACAATCAGATCAAAATATCTAAACAAGATCAATCCAAAACCACATCTATAACTCCCTGGGAACTTATTGTTATGTTATCATGCCATTTGGTCTTAAGAACGCCGGTGCTACGTATCAGTGGGCAATGACTTATATATTCCATGATCTTATCCATAAAATTGTGGAATCATATGTGGATGACTTGTTAGCCAAGGCCAAGAAATGTTGTGATCATCCGAAAGTACTCCGTATCATCCTCTCACAACTAATTGAGTATGGTGTCACATTAAACCTAGAGAAGTGTGTTTTCGGTGTAACAGGAGGCAAACTTTTAGGATACATTATATCTTCACGAGGGATTGATGTTGATCCGGCCAAAATATGGGTTGTTCTCAAATGATCCCACCTTCGGATGAGTCTGGAATCAGGTCATTTCTTGGGAAACTCGGTGCAATCCAAAGGTTCATCCTAGATTTAAGCTTTGTCATTCATCCAATCAACAATCTACTCAAGAAAGATTATAGTGTCGATTGGACTAAAGATTGCAATGAGGCCTTCAAAGTAGTTAAGTGCTTCTTGTTGTCACCACCCACGCTAATGCCTCCCAAGCCAGACCGCCCTTTGATCCTATACTCATGAGCCACTCATGTCTCGTTGGCTTGCATGCTGGCTCAAGAAGATGATGACAAATGAGAATGCGCGATCTATTTCATTAGCCAAACGTTGCTCGATTATGAAACACGTTACACAGCAGAGAGAGAATGCCTTGCCATAATTTTTGCAACAAAACATTTGAGACATTACATGTTAAACCAGGAAATAAGGGTCATTGTAAAGACAGACCATTTACGAACATTTCTCACACAAGGATCTTTATCTAAAAAAGCTGGCCGTTTCATAACCCTAATGGGAGAATTCGAGTTAACATTCGTAAACCAAAAATTTGTTAAAGGACAAATCGTTGCAGACTGGTTAGCTAACAATCCACTAGATGGAGGTGATCTAGTAGATTTAGAATTTCCCGATGAATGTATATACTTTGTCAAAACCAGACCCCCCATTTCTACATGTCCCTGGTATACTAATATCATCGATTTTATCATGGACCATACATACCCGGAAAGTGCCACGTCACAACAAAGAAGACATATTACGTATTATTACTTGCTAAATATGTTGTTTTAAACCAAGTGCTCTATTGTATAGCCTTCGATGGCATACTTCTAAGATGCGTCGACATAGAAGAATCCAAGAAGATTCTTCATGAATCCCATAGTGGGATATGTGGGGGCCACTTCGGTGGTCACGCCACCACTCGCAAAATACATCGGATGGGCTATTTTTTGCCCACTCTCGAACATGAGTGGAATTTGTACGTAAGTGCCACAAATGCCAAGAATTCTCTCACAAGATTCACATACCAGCACAATCCCTACAACCAATAGCAACTTTATGGCCCTTCTCCACTTGGGGCTTAGATTTGATAGGGAAATTCTCTCCCTCATCAACCGATGGCCATAATTTTATAATCACAACCACGAAATATTTTACCAAATGGGTGGAGGCCATGCCTCTCACCATTGTACCAGGTTCGGTGATTGCCAAATTCATTTTGAACCAAATTATCTGTAGGTATGGTGTCCCACAAGTCATTATCTCAGATAATGGCACGTCCTTTAAGAATGACGAAGTTCATGAGCTATGTAGCAAGTTCAAGATAAACCATCACATGGCCTCTCTTTACTACCCTCAAGCCAATGGGTAAGGCTGAGGTGACAAACAAGACGTTGAAAGCTATTATCCTCAAAATAGTCAAGGAGAACAAACGAGATTGGCATTTAAAACTATATCCGGCCTTGTGGGCCCACGAACCTCAATAAGAACACCAACAGGAGCAACTCCTTTCTCATGGGTATTCGAGGTAGAATCAGTTCTCCCACTTGAGGTTTAAATACCCGGTCCCCGCATCTCACTACAAGGGATTTTGGATGAAGAAGCTTACAGGGAGGCACAACTCTCTCAACTAGAAAGTCTAGATGAGGCCAGGTTAAACGTCGAACAACGGCATAGAGCCTATGCTGACTGGATGTGCCGGTAGTATAACAAAAAGGTCTATGAGTGAGAAATATATGAAGGAGATCTAGTTCTAAGACTAGATAGCCGGATCGATAAGAAAACCGGCGAAGGAAGAAAGTTCCAACAAAAATGGTTGGGCCCATATTGAGTCATGAAAGACTACGGTAATGGTGCTTATCTCTTGTGCACATTGGAGGGTGAGGAATTCAATGAATCAGTCAATTCCTTGCATCTTAAATAGTTTTACGCATGAAGCATAAGCACTATTTATATAATTATACCTACATTACATATTCATTTAGTTAAGTTCATTCTATTCGCTCACTTTATAAAACTTGGTGATCGAGGGACTTATTCTTAAGCAATTCATTACAAACTTCTGATAGTATTGGCAGGAGCTTTCAAATCATACTTCTTCATTTTCATAACATCGTCAATCATTTTTCAAATCATTTCATCAATTAAAGCTAGATACGACAAAGTCTTAACGGTAGCCATACCAAGGCCTGCATGCTTGTTCTCACTTTGGTTTCTTCCTAGGATAGGTGTCTTGCCTATGGTCTGTTCTAGAAGCTTCATGGTGTCACATCTATCCCATGTATATATCTCTTTGGAAATAAGAACATCCTGACATTTTGCTCAAGTAAGTCAAATATAGATCAAACAAAAAATTTACTTTTACACATTTCCTTGCCCTACCAACCTTCGGTGTTGAGCTTGCATCTCTTACTAGTGACGTAGGGTTGGGAAAGGATGGGAATGCCTTTACTCGCCTGTGCCTTGTCCATGGTGATAAGCCCATGTTTCCTACTAGTAGCATGGGGCAAGGTGTAGGGGGTCCACTTGATAGTAAACGTTGAAAGTCATAAGCAAATAGTTCAAACAAACCTTTGAAATCTTGAGTCAAAAACAAATGAATCGGATGTCCAAAATTCCACAAAACCCTAAGAACCAGATTTTTCAACCAAGTGGCCATCTATGGATCTAATTCTGGATAAACTACAAAGAAATTCGCATTCTAAACTATGGAGTCACTTGAGTAAGATAGGTTTATAGCATCCTAATTTGGTGCCACCAACTCTTTGTCTATCTCCCATCATTACCATTTCAACACACCTCATAGCTTGTGCCATTTCTAGCTCTCGGTGGTGAGCCCTCGCATCTTACTAGTTGCGTGGAGTTAGGGTGGCACAAGTTCATCATGTTTATCATACTAGTTCATCATCACATTTTGCCAAAACAATATGAAGTACTCGAAAAATTGCTTATGAAAGATAAAGTTCAAGATCACAAGTTCATTTACGTCATCATACATCAGCATCACGAAATACAAAAAGAAAACATTTGTGATATTTGTTCTCCATTGCATACATTCTAAAAAGCATATAAAATTATTTTTTTATAAACATCTAGTATACGTGTGAAAATGAATCACAAAACTCTAGGTACATAGAGATCTAGATCCAAAAAGAGATGTATATATATATATATATATAATCGGTTTTATGTACACTGCCATCATGCACTAGGCATGGTTAAAATGCTCAATGAGCCTAAAAATACAAAAATACTCGTATAAACAATCTAGCAAGAGTCACTACAAAAAGAGCCAAGTGGCCTCTCAATCCCTATGAGATCCCTTAGAAGGTGCATGACCATGTCTAGGACTCGGCTCGCCGGCTCTCGAGTGCACTGAGGGCTCATGGTCCCAATAGTAGCTATAGCCTCACTATGAGAGCGGCTCCTCCTCATCAGCGCTCTGCAGTCCTATACCCGGCTAACTTGGTATGGAGGGAAGTCACCATCTTGGCCACATGCCAGATGGAGGAAAAAACATCGGTATGCCTACCGATGCTGAAGGCTCCCCTGCATCCACGGATAGCTCGGCATGAGTCTTCTTTATGGGGAGCATCAGGGTATCAGTACATACTCGGTGAATCAAGTCTCGCCACTCATCAGCGGTCTCTGCAAGCAAGGGAGAAAACTAAGTAGAAAACAATCAAAAGGTAAAACCAAAAAAAAAAGAGGTAATAACTAAGGCAATTCTAGCTAAAATAAATATCAAAAGAAGAGTGGCAACTCACTCGGATCTCCGGCCTCCAAGAAGGATCTCTAGTATCCGTGCCTGCCATGGATGCCACCACTGACTGATGTCCTCCTCCTACATCTAGGACAACATGGCATCCTACCACGGACTCATCCTCTCCGCCTAGGTCTTGAGAAAGCAACTCCTTTAACACTAGAGTCACCCTCTCACGCTGCTCTCCGCCCTCTCAGCCTGTAAGATCTTCTGAGTGTCATGCCACTCAAGATCACTATCCTCTTCCCCACCCGACTCACTGATCTCCATATCCTCGGTCTCCTCCTCTGTCTCTCCCCCTGTGAACTCGGACTCGGAGTCTATATCATAGGGTCATCATTGCTATGGGCGGGACCAGCGATGGCAATCCGAGTAAAGGCACTGAGGAGCACCGAATCTCTCTCGGCGTGTACCACCCTCCCGGCTGCAATAGGGATGCCAGGAGTAACAACATCCAACCCCGGCCTCGGGGACCTCCCTAGCCTCCCGAAATTATCTCGAACACTGGAACCACTTGGGGAAGCATGTCAATGTAAGCCTAGGCCGAAACTACTGAGGCACTCGATCAAAGGGGTGTGTCTCTACCTTCCCCATCCTGTCCACAAGCTGCCCTATAGTAGAGTAGGAGATCAAAGTAAAGGTCTCCTCACCCCACAACCCTGTCATGGCTTGATAAGGTGTGGCCTCCATATCCTCAGTAGTCAGGGAAGCAACTAGCTAGTGGGGTGCTCTAAGCACCGTCATCTCTGTCCATCTAGTTGCCCTCATGGCCCCGGATCCTCCACCTCTATACCTCTCCCATAAGGGATGATGCGCTCATAGACCCAACTCATAACTAAGGTCGGATGGCTCGAGATAGTCCCTATAAACGAACCACCCTGTAAAGTCGTGATAAGTGGTCCCAAGTATATCGGCTCCTCAGGCATAAATCCAACCATGTGCCTCAATCTGTGTAATGATGGGGGCCCAGCAGTAGAGCAAAGTATCCCCTCCCTTGTCTCCGATCAATCTCGAAGCAAGAATGCCCATAATGGCTTTGACGGATCGAGAGGATGGGAAAGCCAGAATAGAAACGAATCTTCACCCCTTCTTGAAACCGGTGGAGAAATCGTGTCTCCCATATAGGTGGCCCACTGAGTCACCTGAGCTCTGGATACTACTGTATCAAATGAAAGTCTCCTCCCAATAATCGGGACTCCCAAAATGTGGTAGACATCCTCTAGGGTGATAGTCCACTCACCCCTAACACCTGGAAATCGGAAAGTGTTCCGATCTGCATCCCAGTAAGAAAATAAGTCACATAGTATGTGACTGGCAGGTGTAACATGGGGGACCCGTGCGATCCTCGATATACCTACCCTCCGAGTGTATCTCTGCTTCGGCCTAAGAGAGCATCTAACACTGCTGGAAGCCAATCACTCTCCCTCTCTCGGCTCCATCTAATGTACTCTTCCTTCTTCTGCAAAACACCCAAAAACACGCAAAAAGAAGCAAGTTAGCATCAAGATTGCATTAGAAAAATCATTAAAGCAAGTAAGAATACAAAAATGCAAATATAAACTTAAACTAGTGTTGTTTTGACACTTTGTAGAGGACTGTCGCCGCCGAGCGGGGGGCGGTTCCGTAACCACCACCTTTTAAGGCGGCGGTCCTGTAATCACCGCCCTACTCGGGCGGCGGTCTTGTCCCGCGTTTAAAAACGGGTCGCATGCCCTAAAATGCTTAAAAATACAAAAATTCAACCATTTTAGCTAAAACAAAAGCCTACCCATTAGGCGCCCCCCTAAGAGACACATTTAAAACTAACATTTCTAAAAATAACCCCCCCACGAAAAAGTTTTCATCATTTTTATATTTTGGGTACAAAAACGTTAAATCAAGAAGAACGAACCTGAGATCTCGTGGGTCAAGGATTTGCTCGCGGAGGCATGATCGCTATCTCGATATGAACGTTTTGATTATATTCTCGTTGAAAACCGTCACTCAGTGGGTCCCCGAGCTCAAAACTATAATATATATATATATATATAGCTATAAAATATATATATATATATATATATATATAGTGTTTTGACTCATTTCGAATGCCCCTTTTACAGGTTTAGAGCGCCGACGGAGGTAAGTTCTCATCCCCACGCTAATGGTAAGTCCTCATTTCATATTAATTTAGTATTTATTTTTTGATTTATGTTATCTATCTGCACTTGAGTCCTCTTTCCATTTTGCAGTAGCGAGAACTCGAATGGCGAAATTTTGACACACGGGCATGTCGGTATAATTTCTAAGCTATCCATTTTGGGACTACCATGCTCGGACCCACCATTTTACGCCTTTCATGGCTAAAACGCTTCTCTCGAGGAGGCAATATGTACGTACCCAAAATTGTAGGGTACTGTACCATCGAACAATGTTACACATACCCCAATGATGATACAGGTCACCTCGCAAGGTGTTCGAGATCCAGAGAAGCTCACAAAGTATATGTTAGCATCCCAAATGCTTTATCCAAGTTCCTTGTGCCTTGTTTTATCCTCACCCCACTTTTAATAGCGTTTTGACCTTTAGTGACCCAGGGCGGCGGTCCTGTAACCGTCGCCCTGGTCGGGTGGCGATCTGTGACCACCGTCCTACTCAAGGTGGTGGTCCTTGACGCGTTTTCAACACGTTCTTTTGATCACGACTTGCGTAATTTTTCAACTTTCACCAGCTTTTCTCAACCGCCTTGGCTTGTATTAATGTTTAATGTTCCCTGGAATAGTGTTTCTTCATTGTTTAATGGTAAAAGAGTTCTAATAGGAATTACCTTAGGGTGAATGTGAAATCTATAAATAGCCAGCTTGTTTTCAAGCAAATGGCCCCTCAACTTCTCATTTCCATTGTTTATTCTTTCAATTCATGCTTAGAATTCATTTTGTTCTCATATTTGCATCCATTCTAGTTTTCTTTTCTTTGTTAGAAGCCATTCAAACTTCTTGCTTGATCTTGTTCATTTGTTGTTCATACAAATTAGTTTAGAGCAGAGTAGTGTCATTTGTAGATTGCATCCATTAGAGTTGCAGGTTATGTTCTTCAAAGAAGGTAGATTATAGAATCTCTCGATACACTTGTATTGTATTCCCGCAATAAATCCCGCTAGGAATTGCATACGCCAAGCTCTATCACTTGCGTTATCCCTCTCCTACTCGCATTATATTCGGTCTATATCCAAAGTTGACATTGTTCAAATACCTTCTTCTATTGATGCTACCATATACACGCTCTTCTGGATTCACGTGAACACGAAGGAATGAGGAGATCATTCTGAGGGGACAAAGTCATACACTACCGGATTCGCCACTTTCTTGCAAAATTCCAAGTTTTATCTCACAAAGTTCTAGTTAAAACATATCAAATAGAGTTGTGAATTATTTCATTTCAGTTAAATTTCATTTTGATATTGTCGGGAAGGCTGTGGGGATTGATAGTTTATGAGAAACTATGATTCATTCCTCACTTCTGAGGTAGGATCGAGAATATTTCAATTAATTTAATCAGCTATCTAGTTATTTAGGAAAAACTCACAAGCGCACAGCAAGTAGCTACACTGGGCTACCTTGCTTGTTTTAATTTTTTTCTATAGTAGTTGTCATTTTCTAAATATATTAGATTAGTTGCTCTTTCGATTATGTTAAAATTCTATCAAAAATACAAAAATAGAGGAATATATATATATATATATATATATATGTTGTAGATATATCTTGCATAATTAGTTTATTTCGTTTCAGATTAGATTTATATTGATATTGTATGACAATCACGAGACCTAGGGAGCCCAGAGAATACATTTTTGAGCCAATCATGCCTCAACCAAATCTTGTTGCAGCATTAACTAACATAGACCAAAATCTCAGAATTCAGGTCTCCCGAACAACAACAGACCTACAAGAAATTAGCACACAGCTTAAGAGGATTAAACATAGAAGACGACAAAGCACACACGTTCTGGTCAAATTAGCCAAATTATAGACTGCCTTGATAGATATCCATATGACTGTAGAAGGACTGAAAGAGAGCAAACATTCGGTTGTGATCCACTAGTCCCACAACCGGATGCAAGAGACCTCCTCATCGATATAGACACTAGCTTACGTATCCAAGTTGCCAGAACACCTGTTAGGTACTCAAAAAAATCGTGTAACTTCTAGTTCTAAACGAAGAGGCCGAAAAGGCACACAATTACTAGATACTCGAGATCGGAGGAAGGGATTGATTCTTCACATGACCATAGGAGATCCACAAAGAACCACGAACTTACGGTTGTGATCCACAAGGTCCTACTACCCAACGGGCCTACAAATCAATCAAATATTGACTCCGACTTTATGAAACGCCGTGTTTTTAGATCCTCTCCACTTCCACCAAACATTATCACACAACTATCATTACTAAACATAGTAGCTAATCAAGCTAAAGATTTTTGGACTAGACCAAAGAATCGTCCATAAAACACCAAAAGATCCACTACACATTTGACCATTCCATTTTCATGACCTTGTCGGGAGATATATACGAAGAACCCATAGGTTATCTTCCACGTATCCCGCAACCCATAGATCGGATCACGACAGAGCTTGATATTGATTGGAGCCTTCGAGCAGCTATCCTCACCGAACAATCTATCACACTGGTTTAGGTTAGGAGGGCCTTCTTTGCCTTAAATTCGCAGATCCCATTATTGCGTGTTGAAGACATAAGATTACCCAACTAGCTTATCTGCACCCCACGTGTATTCCATCCCCACCGGTTGTCTCGGCACAACCTCGGGAGGTCGGGTGTGAGGAAGAGTCACTTGTAGATTCCCAAGCTCGCATGTCACTTTTCCATCGTATGCACACACCTACTTTTTTTTGTAATATCCTGATAAATCCTAAACAAAGGGTATAATTCCATTGGCTAATCTTTCAAAAAATCACCAAAAATTGTAAATTAATTAACTATTCCATTAGATCCTTTAAAAGAACCTTTTATTATCTGAAAATTAAATTTAATATTTTAAAAAGATATAATGACATCTCATCACTTTTGGAATATTTCTTGTGAAATTGACATCTATTATCTCTCTTTCTCTTTTAAATTTAGTTGTTCTCTTTTATTGCTTCATAAAAAACTAAAAGTTCTTTTTCAAAAATGTTAAACAAGAAAGTGACATAATTGAAAATTTTATGAAGGTGATTAACTCTTATCGAGTTTTAAGGTGTATATATACCTTTTGAGCATCTTCTATAATATAAATAATCCATTTAGGATTCTTAATTATCATTGACAAGTTGAATCCTCAATTGGGGATTTGCAATATCAAAACATTGTAATCAATTAGAGGTATGTTAGATTCAAGTACATCAACAATAATGAGATCAATAATAAGGATAATTTCAAGAATGAATCGTTAAAAATATCATTAATATTGTAGTAAATCCTTGATGACTAGTATAATTTCATTGACTAATATTTAGTTTAATCAATTTGCATGTGTAAAGTGATTGGCTATTCCATTAAAATTTCGAAAATAGTTACAACTAGAATTTATACAAGTTGCAAAGTATACTAAGAGGGAGGTCAATGTTTAGTTTACTTTTAATTTTCCAACATGTTTTGATTTTTTTGAATATATTGGATATTTTATTAAACAAGTGACATGCCTTTTGTATGCATCCACATTTTTCATACATATCTATAAAAGTGTTTGGAATAAAAATAACAAACCAATGTGGTATGAGGGTGGTTAAATTTCTAGAGTTCATTTATACACCCGCAAAATACATTTGCCTATAATTCTCCAAGACATTAAATGATTAACTATATACAAAGATTTCAAAATACTTGATCAAAAACATAACTTTCTTAAATCCTTAATACTAAAGTCTTGGACCTTGAGCCCTAAATCCTAAACCATTGTGAATATTAAGACTTGTTATTTCAAAGAAAGATTTCAAAATACTTGATCAAAAGCTTAACTTTCTTAAATCCTTAATACTAAAGTATTGAACCTTGAGCCCTAAATCCTAAACCATTGTAAATATTAAGACTTGTTATGTGGAGGCATTCCATATCTATAATATTTTTAAACCAAAATTATGGAAATGGGCTTTGATTACCAATCTATACACTTCACTCGTAATTATCAACAAAAATATGAAGAACCAAATTCCATTAAAAAAAGATAACATACATGTCAAATCAAACAAAAAAACAAAAATAAATAGTTACATATAAATTAAAAAAAACCCTCCAATAAATATAAATCTTATTAAATTTTTCCGTAAAGTAAAGCTAATGAACAAAATATGTGAGGTTATGATTAGACATGTAATTAATAAAATGTTGTAATATAAAACTTGAGGAGTGATAAATCTAGTGAAGTTGTGGTTGTTGATAAGAAAATATATGTAAAATAGTAGGACTAATAAAGAAAAATACAACATTACATAGAAAAAATAATTTGTATGTTTTTTTAGATAGTTAAATGCTTTTGACGAGAGCTTAGAACCGGGGGGTTGGCGGGACCCCACTCTTTACAAAAGATATAGACTTTGAAGATCCGTCAACAAAATTGACCCAAGAACAACTAGCAACGCTCCAAAAATGAAGGCCGATACACCCAACACGGTTAGCTTCCCTAAACGGAAACACCCTAAAAATGACCACCATGCCTCTCACACATTACCACCTCAAACAAGGATCGTGCATAAGGGGCGAAAGAAGTAGACTGAAACCAACAAACCACCAAAAGACAAGACTGGAGAAAGAAGGCTTCTCCATGTCGAATGAAACCAAACAAACAAAGCCTACTACTACAGAACACATCCAGGCTATCACCGCCACACCTACAACCAACAACACCATGCGCATGCCCAACACAGCCAGGGGCGAACCCCACCCATACAAAGTCTTGAAGCCAAGAAGCCACAAACCAGTAACATCCCCATTTTAAGATACTAGAACAAGGGAATTTTTTTATTTTTTATAAAACGTTCTCTGTTATGAATTATATAATTCAAACACACGTTCAAGTTTTAATAATTGTTCTCTGCCCAAACAATGCAGTTTGGAACACACAATTTCCTTTTAAAACTAATGTTCCCTGTTCACATATTTACAATATGGAACACACATTCAGTGCCATTCAATCATATAACAGATTCCATATGCTGCTGTAAATGACTCGAAGAACTGCCGATCTCCCATTTTCATGGCTCGGAGTTTCAACGATCTCTCATTTCATGACTCGGCAACTATCGATCCTTCATGTCCATTCATGCATAGTATAATATATATACAAAGTTCCCTTAACCGCTTTCCGGTTATCAAGTGATCCATTTAAGAAACCTATCTCGAATATCTATTACTAATATTCATCCGACATCCCGCATCTTAAATCAAGTGATTAGGACAACACAACCAAGATTGCGATACTTTGGCCAAAGATCCAAAGATTTTCACATGCTTTGCATGATCATATTCCCGGATGTGATACACACCAATGGAATACATCCTTCACCTCACTTCACCAAGTTATCTAGAATGGTCTTTCCTGGTTCCTACTAGTCCTTTCAATTTAAGGTCGATTCTAACTTCCAATTTCTAACTAGCAATATGAACGAATATAGGAAGGTACTCATGGTAACTAAAGATACATAGACATACGGTGTGTCGTTCCCAACGATTCTCGTATGTCTAGTTATCTTTAGTCCTCCGAGTCACTCCATATACGTGATCATACTCCTATCCCCAGCCAAGAACTTAATATTCAGCCTATGTATTCTTGATGATTTAATTCGGGAGGGCATTGTAATATGTCAGCTATAACATTGTGTCGTCATGAAGACCTCGCCTTCATGAAGACACCGTGCTGTAGCTGGCATATGTCAATGTCCTACGGAATCCTCTCATCGAGAGTACACATCCTACTCAAGTGATTTGGATATGATCTTAATATTTAAGATCAACTTTCAGCAACCATGTTGATCCTTTATCCTCGTTCCCGTTACAGTTGTATGGAGCTAAGAGAGACTAAATCCGCCTTCTAGCTTACGATGCATCTTCTCCTTCATACCGAAGGGTTGCATTTTCTCTACTTGGTTCTTTTCTTAATCATTGGATTAAGCAGCCCATTACCGACGGACGTGATAAGTTTAACCTATTAAACTTAACCAAGTTTTTCACAACTGTAACCCAATTCAGAATTCCAGCTTATTAGACATCATTTAAACGAGGTCTAATTCTCAATAAATGTATTCATTTATTCTCCTTAACCTTTCATAGTTAAGGTCTATTAGCCCTGGATATATTTTTCCCATATCCTTACTTTCTGAATTTAACATTCGAGGTTATTAACGGAGTCCGAAAATGAAGTTCGGTTGCTCCTAAGTTAATTGATATTCCTTAGCTTCCAAGCTAATCCTGAATACCTATCAGTTATGGAATCATGTTCTTCCTAATCCTTTTAATGTCAATTAAAAATTCATCTTTACCCAAGTATGAACTAATTGCACATTTCAACTTAAAAGTTGCATTTAGGTAAGAATAGATATCAATTCCTTTTTAAATCCATCCAAGGACAATTAAATAGTTCCAAACCAAGAAATAACATTATATTTCCAATTTAATCAACAATATCGAACTAATATAGTCATCAAAATATCACACTTGTATTCATTAACCCATTTCATAATCTATACAAATGCTAGTCAAATTACTGGACTTGTTTATATAAAACAACATTACAACTCATAGATAGAAGAATGTACTTTCTTCTTTTCACAATTCTCGTAGAGGAACAATAACTAACAAATACAATTCATCTTCGATAATCAAAAGAAGTATCGAAAAAAGCCATGTCTTCGCTTTTACTCAAATTCCATCTCGCAAAATTACTTGCACGGTCGGTTAATGAATCGAGCATATTAAGCACTTGTCATTAAAATGAGGTGCTTCTAAATAATGTCTCAATAAAAGAACCTGCTTTTATGAAATGACAGTATGAACATCAATCAAGAATTAAGTATCAAAAGAATGAACAGTATGACAACTGAACCATCTAAATACCATCCCAATCAGTCAAAGAATTACTGTCCTATTTTCCACATAACCATACAAGACGCAATTTCCTTCAACAGTTCTAGATTACAACATTTGTAAGAACTAGGAATATAAGTAAGCATACTGTTGTTATAACATAACTGCTATCAATTCCATTTCCTTTCATTAGTAATAAATGCAAAGGATAAAATCTAACTGAAATGTAAACCAATTATTTTCCTTTCAGTTCATGCAACTCATTTGATTTCTAGCAATCAAGTGCAGATGAGAAAAGCAAACAACAATACATATAGATGCTTAAACCCAGGCAATACAAAATTCGTTCTTAAACGATTACAGATTTCCAACTGTATGAGAGAAGAAAAGATCATTTTTCCAAGTTATCCATCCATATTCCTATTTCTTTCATCATGATTGTCCCAAAAATTGAATCCAAATGAAACACGAATCAAGATAACAGTTCAGAGTGAAACTTACAAAATCCATTCGGAATTCACTTTCCAACAGCAAGAAATAGTTCCGTTCATATTCAGCTTTAAATGAAAACAAGGATGAATTTATCGTCCTTATCAATACTTCATTTAAATCAGGCTCATATGAATACCATAACAGGTTAGTAAAACATCGTATTCATCATAGGACAAGCAGTATAAAGATGCATACTATGTACTTACTGTACTAGAAGATTCCATACTTCTTTCACTGTATTTTAACCAATAAAAATTATACAGCCACGTAATCACTTATTCACATGACCTTCATGAATGCATATAGTTCATAATAACAATTTGCACATTGTTGTTACCTACAGCAAGACCAATTCATAATGCACAGTAAAGCTCTAATGCTATTTCCAGAATTCAAACAACAGAAGAGAAGAATTCATTCCTTTAACTATTTCAATAAGAAAACAACCATTTTCTTCAAACTCAACAAGAATTACTCAGGTTGATTTCATTTCTTTTAAATGACTGTGCAAAATCAGAAACCGCATGAAACATTTAAATATTCCGTTTGTACAGAAAAACACAGCACTCAGGAAACCATCTAAATGCCACTGTCATCTCTATCAAGCTGAACCTATAGCGTACAATAAAATAGATTACCGTTTCTTTCAAAATTTACAACAGCAGAAAAAGGAAAAACTCGTTTCCTTCAACTTTCAGTAAAGAAACAATCATCTTCTTCCAAATGGAATAAAAACACCCAAATCGTGTTTATCTTAGCATGACAGCTCAACTCATAATGATAACAGAACAATCGTTCAACATTGAAAAGCAAACTCACATAGCCTGTACAGTTTCAATTCAATATACCATAAGCAATGAATGCCCAGTTCGAGTTCTATCTCGATCAACCATTAAATCCAAAAACAACATTCTCCTTTTTCCTAATGAGGTACAGAACTCAAAATACAATATTCATATATCAATACCTCTATCAAGGCAAACCCGTATAGGGTATTAGATACATAAGCTTGGTACAAAGACAGATGACTCAAACAAAGAAACCAAATTCCCATGTTTTTCCATTTATTTGCACACGAATCCCAAGCCAAGTCGTATTCACGAAGACATTCGAATCGAAAGATCAACCACATCCATAAAACACTATAAAATCAACTTTCCATCACAAAGAAGGAAAGAATATAATCATTTATAAGTTCAGAAGAAAAACAATTAACTTCTCCTACTTTTACGAATACCCAAAACGTATTCGTTCATTTCTTATACAAGAAAAAGGCACAACAATAAAAATATTACTATTACTTCCTTCAAATCGAGTTCATATGCTCAAATAAAACCCAAATGCTATTTCCCTCAAAATCCAAAACAGCAGAAGGAAAAGGATCTTATTTCCTTTTAAAAATTTCAGTATAGAAACAACGTCAAACAACTCGCACAGCCTGTAGAGATTTCATTCCATAAAATCATTTAAAAAGAATTACCCAGTTCGAATTCTTATCAACAAACATCTCAAAATTGATTTACGCACAGCTGAGTATTCATAAGCATAATTTCCTTATAATTTCAGTAAAGAACATCCTCAATACTGTCAAACAAACCAACACAGCATGACTGTATTTCCAACTCAAATATATATGCAAAGACAGTTCAAAACACAACAACAAGAAAACGATTCTACCCAAATCATTTCCAAAATGACAGCAAAATCGAATAAACCCAAAACCCATTCAGAAGAAGAAGAGCAGGGTTGTTTTAATGAGACGCTTAAGTAAAGCAAGTGTTTTAAAGAGAAGGGCTTAACATGCCTAGTATTCTTCCTCGAATGCTCGAAGAAAACCGCGTCTACAGGAAGTATTTCCTTCCACGGCGACAACAACAAGCTTTCCAAACAATCCCTTCCTCTACAGGCTCAGAAAATAGCCTTCAATTTCCAAAGAAACAGTGATAGAAACCAAACACAACTGGTTCGACTGAACCAAGCAAAAACCAAATGCAGAGCAACTTTCCAAAAATCCGAGCAAACACAAATGACCAACAAAAATTCCTCCATACTCTTTCCAAGGCGGACTGGTCGCGAAGACCAAAAAAATTAAATGCATTAAAGGCTCTGCCTTTTTCTATTTCCTCACGCCACCGCCTACTTGGGTTGGCGAACCACCAAATTCAAATTTTGCATGCAAACCAAGTTTAGTTCCATAACCAACTAGATACCTCTAGCTTTTCCTGTTCCCGCCAAACTTGGCGCTGTCCACGCAAGGACTCACATTAATTGCCATTAAATTTCCTTCCATCCTTATCCTTTCCCATGGGTCTGTGCGTCCCCTTCTAGGTTAGGATTAGTTTAGGATTAGCAATAGTGTTCAAACCTAGGTCACCACCTAGTCTTTAGGTTAATAGAACTTAGGTCTATTTTCACCATTTAGAATTTAAAAATCCACTTAGGATAGTAGTTTAGGATGTAAGGTAGAACTTAGGATTAGATTAGGATCTAATTCCCCCTAACACCTAATTAATCAACCTCCAATCCAGTCTTTCCGACTGTCATCAAATTTCAACACTGTGCAGGACATTTCGTCCTTCGTTAAACATACCTGAGCCACCCGTATCTAGGCATTTCTCGCCTTACGAGGTCTCACGTTATGACAGTGTATGGTTCGTGAATCGAACCTTTTCGTTGGCATCTACGTGCCAACTGTTCATACCCCAAATCGAGTCTTTGCACATTTATATCAACCTTCAGTCCGGTTTAAGAGTAAATCGACAAAGCGATTACAAGAAGGCCACAACAAATAGAGTTCAGCAAGCATACGACAAATTTGTCGTCACATCAGCAAACATACAAGCAATAATAACTGCTGTCCCATGTAAACAAATTACAGTATGCAAGAATCCAGATTAGCAACACATTCCCTTAAGATCAAAATATATATCTTAACATGTTTGCCTTCATTTCAGCAATTCTGACATTAAGAAAGTAATCACCATGATAACTTACAAAAATCGGGCGTTACACAAACTCAACTCCAAACTACCCTACACCCACAAACCGCCCCCACCACAATGAAGCACCGCATCCACACACACCGGGAGACCAAACCACAAAATAACCACAAACACCTCAAAAACATGAACGTGACAAATCTGCAATCCCCAACCACTAGTAAAGGATGGGTCAAACCAAATAGGAAACCTTATAGGAAAAATATGTCTTCCTGATACAACGCTTTGGAAAACAAGACAATTGATCTCTGAACAAAAAAGAATGAAAACAAAACAAACCCCCATCTAGACAAAAAAAAAAACTAGTATGGGGCCGATGCCCTTCACCCCTCTGTCACCTTCCCCTTGAAAAAGTGAACTCAAGAAGCGAGATAATGGGAGGAACAACCCCCACAACAGCCGCTCCATCTTCTGTGAAAAACCCCCAACCAAAATCGAACCGATACTCAAAACATTTCCAAACAGCTCTAAGGGACCTCCATTAAGCGTGAGATCTGAAAAGACCAGGTCCGTAGGTGGATCTGGAGTCATTTTCATCTCCTCCTCCACACCAAGATCCTCCACCCTAGGAAGATTCCCATAAACTCCGCACGACCCCTTCTCGAGGCTCAACATTCGACACTTCCTGCGACCGATGAAAACAAGAATAAAACTTGATGAAGGTTGACTCTAAATCCTCAAGTGGAAAATGTTTAATCGAGACAGGGCTAGGTCCACTCCTAAGAGCCAAGAAGGCCTTCACATCTTGACTAAGGAGGTAACTAGCAAACCGATAAGCTTCCTAAAAAAACCCTTTTTCCAAGCTATCCTCGAGTGGTCCGGTGCGAAGCAACAACCCTTCCATGCATCATTCAGCCAAACAATGGCTAAGAAACTCCAACTGAACCACCTCGTTGTACTCCTTCGCCAGTTCCCACAATTTTTCTCCATTGTCGCCGCCGCTTAGCCCTCATGACCTACTCAATCCAAAACCCTAGTTCTTCCATTCCCACCTCTGCGACTAAGGAAGCTCACCAACAGATTATGGTAATTACATCATCAAAATAATTTTTATGTTAAGCCCTCTTAAGTCAATATTTTTAGCAATAAAAAGAAAGAAGGGATGGTATTTACTAAAATAATAAACAATGCATTTTTAGAGTTAGCAAGTGAGAACATCGAAGAAGTCACGAAGCAAAATGTATGAGCCCAAGACCTTTAGGTGGTGGTCATGCAAGTGTATCATCTTATAAACCTCTCTTTGTCTTTAATGATAAAGGCAACTCTTTGAATAAGTTTTTCTCCCACCATTGAAACACATATAAACACATGCCCTACTTTTATACATTATTATATAAAAATGTGTTCTACAATTACAACCAACAAGGGGTGGTAGGATTTAATTCCATGGGTGTATTCACATTTAATTTCAAATTTAAATTTGATGTCAATTTTATTGTCACTATGAAATTTTCTATTTTGATTAGTAATGACGATAAAAAAATTGTAATATTTTTCCTATATAGTTAAGTTGACACATATATCACCATTCAATGAAAAATGTATTAAAGTAATTAATAATTGTAATATGATAAAAGTATCAAATAAGGACCTTGAATTAATCTCTCTTAATATTTTTCAAAAATATATATTTTAAACCCATATACTAGTTATTAGTCCATAACAAACATGAGATCCTCAAGCAAGCCCTTGTGATGCATGGACAATAATAACCAAGATTTACGACATGAATGATAATAACTAATGATATGGATAGCGATTAAATTCAATGAAGAATTGAGAGAACTAAATAATATTATAAAGAGATGGATAGTGTTATACTATTATAATACAAATTAGACTTTGGCTTAACGAAGATGGCGAGATCACATAATATAAGGTGTAAAGAGGCCTAACATTGTCATGATGTTGAATGGGAAGAGGTATGAAATTTCCTTGGTCATAAATATTAACCATGCAACTATCACATTGATGATGGGAGAAACACATGCCATCTCATTGATAGTGGAGGGAATTGGATCCACCATCAACCAAAAGTCTAGTCTTAAGTTTTGATTATACTCAATGTAGAAGTTTGCAACATAAATTTTGGCATCCACCATATTTTTTTCCTCTATGATTTTGCTTATGTTCCTTAGCAAACTAAATACCCACAACCAACAACATTGACATTGAAGTTGGCCGAGGTGGTAAGATTTCATTTCCTTCCTAAAATTATTTCTACTATCTAGACGTGTTTTTCATTGATTATTGTTGATGATTCTATATAGTTTGAAAATAAACTCTATCTCATTCTATAAACCTAATTCCCTACTATTTCAAATATTTTAATTACTCGATGTATATATTCCTAAAACTATCATTATTCATACAATTTAATCTAATTTATATTAGATTAAACTTGATTCCAAATATAATTGTATTTGTGTCGGGCATAATTTGTTAGTGCAAAAGCAATTTCCACACCTACATCTAATTGTTTGAGCCATCCACATTACTTTAATATAACGAACAAAATAGTTTCCCATCTACTTTCCTTTTAACAATTTTGTTTTGTTTTTGAATAAGCCAAAGTAGTCACAATTATATGTTACAACATGGTCCATCAGGGAATTTTTTTATCTTATTTCATCTAGACTCGAGACAACAAATATACACCTTTTCACAATAGTACTTAACCCACTTTAAAGTATTCGAACATATGAAAAATGATAAATATAAAAACATATGATGAGAGTATTGAAATTGAAAGGCTTCTAATAACCAATACAAACTCCACAAAATCCTCAAAAGTTTTAAATAAATGAAAAGTAGGTTGTTTGTACAAAAAAATTTCTCAAACGTATGAAAGATACTCAAACATACATTTACCAATGCAAATTCGTCTTACAATATTGCCCCCAAAACAAATGATAGTAAATTTTTATAACTTCCAAATTGCTGTCCATGAAGATATATTTGGTATTTTATTGAATAACTTCACCATTAATCAACATAAACTGATTTATGAATTGGATGAGAGGGAATTGGAATGGGGTTGACAATTCATGGTGTGTATTTAGCTTGTTTATGATTTATCCGAGACTAACCATTTGTAGTAACACCATTGGAGTTGGGCTTTAAAAAATTGGAAGGCTCGCATTAACAATGATCATATCTATTATCAAGAATACATAAAAGATAACATACACATTGTGATAATTTTTAATGATAACTACATAACCAATTGGTTGCATAAGTGTATTAAAATAATTTAAAATGCTTTGTACTTTTCTTTTCCTTTGGGTTGTTTTTGTCACAAAAATTGCAATCAATATAAATCACGAGGCCATCAATGTGGACAATTCCATAAATATTGCAATCCTTGTCTAGATGATCTTTCAAGGGTTGAGACCGGTATGACTCTTACATTTGATTTGGGCGAGACTTACAATGAATTGAAATTGGAAATGACATGATGAGATTTAATATCAATAGAAATAGGCTTGGCTTGACTCCCCCTTTACAATAATGAAAGTGAAGGTTAATATTAATATACAAATAGTACCTTGTTAATATTGATGTAAAAGACATAATGAATAAGAAACAAGCAATAAGTAGTGTTGAACAAATGGAAGTTGAAGAAAATGCCAAATTTTTCATTAAACTATTAACACAATTCTCCTTTTTCTTAAGAGAGGTCTCCATCAAAAGCACTGAAATTATTCTTAATTTACAATGACGAAAACAAATGGAAGTTGAAGAAAATGCCAAATTTTTCATAAAACTATTAACACAATTCTCCTTTTTCTTAAGAGAGGTCTCCATCAAAAAGCACTGAAATTATTCTTAATTTACAATGACGAAATGTTACCAAGGATTAAAAAAACAAAAATCTTAATACAGAAAATACAATTTGAAACACAATATATGAGAAACTTCTACTATTTCGTATTCCTAAAGTGGTGATTTATGTAATTAGGTCAACACTGAAATGTGATTTCTAAGTGGGATGACAACTCTTTTTAATCGTTATATTTTTTAAAAACAATTTAGAGACTAATATATTAATACAAAGAACCAAAAAAACATAAAAATTCTCATGCCAGAAGAATCATATAAATGACATTAAGAAAGAGAGAGAAAGATATTTCTAAACATTGGTTCGTCCATAAATATTATGAGAGGATTGACAAGCAGCTCTACTGCAATGGTTAGTCATTTTCACTCAGATAATTCAGCTCCACCAGATCCATCACTTCCTTCATCACTTTTTAGATATGAGTGACAAATTGACAATAATGATGCCTTAAGGAAAAAGAAACAAAATTTTAATTTGATAAATTTATTAGCTTTCTTAAGAAGTTTCCATCTTTTCAAGGAACTGAAGCCCATAAATGCGGCTACCTACTATTTAAAAATTGATTTTGTAGACATCTTCATTTCAATCTAATTCAAATGTGATTCAACCGCCTCGTCACCTCTCTCCAGATTTTTAAAAATAAAAATAAAAATTATATTTGTCTCCGTCAAAAAACTATAATGTATTCAACCCTACCTTATTCAAATTTTTTAATATTCAGGTAAGACATAACTATATTGAATTAATGTTGAGAGAATATATCTATACCAAATAGATTGGTCATTTGATAATGCATATATAGCTATTAATAACCAGTCCACGTGAAGCAAATCATGAATTATAAAAAACAAATCTTTCTCAACCTTTTTACTTTATTTATTGACTTCATAGTACATTAAAAACTAGCAATCACATGTGCACAATGTAATGTGAACGCCGAACGGTATATGTTATTTGATTTTAGAGGGATAGTTATTAGTTTTGTAGTTGATGTTGATAAGGGGTGTGATTGATTTTGTAAGTGTAGGAATATAGATGAAGCATTACATTTAAAGGTTCTATCTCTACATTTGAAATTTGTTACAAATTCATACATATACATTTGTAAATCTTATATCATGAGTGGTAGCGTTTTGCAGACTATTTTATTTGAACTAAACATGAATACATGAAAACTTCCGTACATTTGCAGATTTTATATCATGAGTGGTAGTCTTTTGTGGCCAAGTATTTTGGCACTAAACATGAATACATTTATACATTTGATACTTGCTTTGGATACAAGAAGTTTGAGTAAGGTAGTAGTGGAGGTGCTATCAAAGTAGAGGCTAGTATTTACGATGGGTTGATTTTGTTGAGTGATATTAGTCTCGAATGCTTTGGTTAATGATGAATTGACTTGGGAAGTCTATATGGAGTAGCCATGTGGATATGCAAAAGAGAGCAGAAAGCATCTAATGTGTTGCCTCAAAGAGGTGTTGTATAGATTGAAGTGTGCTCCCATAACCTAGTATGCTATGATTGATGACTATTTCTTGTAGAATGGGTTTCAAAAGTCTTCAAAAAATTCAAATATGTTCTTTTTTAAAATTTATGTTAAAAAATAATGATAAACAATAGGCCTCGTCGAGGCCAAATGCCTTGAGAGGCCAAATGCGAGACTTGCGAGTCTTGACACGAGACTCACTAAGTCTACCAAATTTTCCCCAAGCATTTGCACAATGTTTCATAAAGTTTGTGGATGCAAATTGAGGGCATGTATTTCTGGATGCCTAGAGAATTTCTTCCTTGAGTTTTAATTCAAGGAAGAACAGAGCAACAACAACCACTTTTTCAGCTCACAACCCAAGGAAATACATTCATAAAAACTTGATCAAATTTAAAGCCAGATGCAATACACCACAATGGTTGTTCATAGATTGAATACTGCTCCTAAAAATGAAGCATCCTTGCAATCAGAATCTTGTAGATCATGGTGGCTCTCAGGAAGTAGTGGGGACTTGTTGTCACTCTTTTCAGATCCTGCAAGAGTGTCTGAAGTCATCAATTATGTTGTGATGGATGTCCGCACCCTGTTCTAAAGCTCCCATTTTGGCACAGGTTGGGAGGATGCTTGACAAAGGTTGTGGAGTATGGAGTTATAGTTGACAATTGCATTTACTTAAAATCTTCAACAACCTTTTCAAAAAGCCCATTTTGTACATATCCTGCAATCATCGCATTCCATGAGACCACATCTCTTTGACACATTTTGTCGAACACTTCATGTGCATCGTGTATGCTTCCACATTTTGCATACATATCTATCAGGGCATTTGCAACTATAATATTTGACAGAAAACCACTTTTCATTATGCTTTGATGGACGTCCATAGCTTGTTCTACAACTCCTATTTTAGCACAGACAGGGAGGATGCTGACAAAAGTTATGGAGCTTGGCTTGAAACTTGCTGATTGCATTCATTTAAATGTTTTCAAAGCCTCTTCAACAAACCCATTTTGTGCATATCCTGTAATCATTGCAGTACATGAAATCACATCTCTTTGAAACATTTTGTCAAATAGTTGACGTGCCTTGTTAATGCTTCCACATTTTGCATACATATCTACCTGGGCACTTGCAAATGCAACATCTCACAAGAAACCCCTTTCAATCATTTTTTGATGGATGTCCATGCCATGTTCTACTAACCCATTTTGGCACACACTGGGAGGCTGTTGGAAAAGGTAGTGGAATTTGGCTTGATTCCTGCCAATTGCATTTGTTTAAAAGTTTTGAATGCCTTTTCAACAAACCCATTGTGTGCATAACTTATAGTCATTGTGGTCCATGTGACTACATTTCTTTCAGGCATTTTGTCAAACAATTCACGTGCTTGTATACTTCCACATTTTGCATACATATCTACTAGGGCACTCACAACTACAACATCTGACAAAAATCCCTTCTCCACTGTACTTTTGTGGATATCTATACCCTGTTTCAAATCAACTATTTTGGCACAAGCTAGGAGTATGCCAGAAAAGGTGAACTGATCAGGTTCAAACCTTGTTGGTTGCATTTGGTGAAACAATGTCAATGCTTGGTGAGGATGCCCGTGTCTTGTGTAAAATGCAATTATGATATTCCATGAGACGAGGTCTCGTTCAGTCATTTGGTCAAACACTTGGCGAACACCTGCTAAACTTCCACACTTTTCATACATGAGTATAACGGTATTTTGTAATAGTTTATTTGTGGCAAACTTAAATTCCCTCTGATTGCTATACGAGTGAATTTGCTTACCATCTGAAAGGGTTTTCTTGGAAATGCAGGTAAACAAAATGTGTAACGCCTCTTTCAACAGATCACCTCTACATAGTATTGTTAGACTGAGATTGAGATCCGAAGCGGATGGCATTGGAAATGTGCATTGTTTGTCAGTCTACTTCTACCACAATGACATTGTCATCATTTTCATACTCAAAATTAGTTTTATTGGTGTTTATTAATTATTTGTGTGAATTACAAAGAGCCAAAGAAGTGGATGTTGACAAAGAGATGCAGCGAACGAGCCCTGTTGTAGAAAAAAGAGATCTACTCGGGGTGTGATACAATTTGATCAAATAGTAAATCAGAATCCAGTTGATGAAGAAATGGCAGGAACAAAAGCCTTGTTATGCTACAAGAGTGTCTGAAGTCATCATTGAAATCCTCCAACAACACTTGATAACAAATGTTTCTTCAGATCCTTGAATTCCAGGGAGCAGACACACTCACCAGTGTCTGCAAATCCTTAAGCATTTTATAGCACACACCCACTATGACTCTCCCGAGCCCGTAAAATCCCATCCCATGAAAAATTCAATCCCTTTGACTATGGGCAGCAGTAATGTCAAACCCATCTTCCCACGAAAAATCCTTCACACTGGAAAACTTGATCCAGTAATTATAGAAATGAAAGACTTCACTCTACGGAGTTCCGAGGCTCCCAAACAATGGCCAGGGACAAAATTCTCGAGCCCCTTATCAACATCAACTACAAAACTAATAACTATCCCTCTAAAATCAAATAACATATACCATTCGGCGTTCACATTGCATTGTGCACATGCGATTGCTCTATTAGAATACAATTTATTATTCATTCAGTTGTTCGAGAGAGGTAAAAGAAAATGGGCATGTTGGCACGTCTTATAAGGAAAGGCACATATTTTGTTTTAGGAAAAAATAAATGGAATAAAGTGAAACATATAGACCAGCCTTTGGCAAGGAACTAATAATAAATAATGTCATGTTAAAAGATCAACCAACGAAGGTATTGCACCAACTTCTACTACCTCTAATTCATTTTCATGCCAATCTCAATGATAAAAGAAGTGACTTACTGCATCCATCTTTTCTCTTGTGGTTCCATTTCCAATAAGATCTACCAGGGCCAAAATGCAATTTAATACAAAAGTAATTATCTCCTACCTGTATATGGCATACTCTACAATGCAATCAAAAGTAATTACACATAATTTCGCGGAGAACTGTCATACCCATTAAATTTCTTGCATAAATTGCCAGGACCCGTACGAGTGGAGCTAAGGTTGTTTGCTTGCAGGGCAGATCATTGATTTTGTTTATGACCTCCTGAAACTCCATCACGTATTTCTATTAATGCATCCTGCTATTATCCTTCCCAATCGATGAGATTATTTGGATCGATTCTTTCAATTATCTGCACATATTTTATCTACAATGAAATAAGGAGAAACTTTAGTCAGAATATAATTCACCTCTTGCATTTCTTTCTGAAAAAGTAGATACTTGGTGGATTTCAACACCCTCAAAGTGAGTTCTATGGAATAAAAAACCTTCTCTCACGACTGCTCTTGTAGAGACGAAATAGATAGCAAACGAATACCCTCTAGAGATTGTGAATGTTAAAAACAACGTAAAACAGGCATACTGAAAATCGTGACTACATTAAAATGGTAAATTTTCCCTTCAAAACCCTTCGCGTCTTCAATATATTTGATGCTTAAAATCAGTGCGAATGCGGGTGCGAAATCCATGTGTTAGAAAAACAAGTAGAATCATAGCAGAAAATAGGTAAAATCCCGTCAAATTTAATCATTTTGAAAAAACATCCAAATCGGTATCAAGACGTCAAATTTAACATCGCTGCAAAAACGTCCGGAGGTCCTCTACCATAGGGGATCACCTTCGGCGTAATAATTACCATTAATTGTCTTTAAATATACGATGCATTATCATCCCAAATTAAGTATGATTCTTTAATATATTATAAAATTGTTTATACAACTCTAAAACCTTCATTCACCGTAAAAATTACTCCAATATTAGTATCTTAGTGCTAATAGAGGTAGGAAGATGAGTACGCTTACTTTCTTGGCCTTCTCCTCTCCTTGTTAATGGATTCATAATCATAAAAGTACTATACAATTGCTGCTCTAAATACACATCTTATTACACCAAGTCAAATATGCATATTGGAATTGCTTCTACAATTCTCAAATCCTCGTTCATATAGAAAATTTATCCCGCATTGGTTAATAGGATTGGTTTGCAAAAACATATAAACCCCAATATAACATGATCCTTATGCCAAAAGGAATAATTCCACAATAGAAGTGGTCTTCTTACTAACATAATAGCTTAATGGTTGTAGAATGAGTATATTTCCTTGCTTGGCTTTCCCTCCTCCTCCTTTGTGGATTCATAATTAAAAACACCAATTCAATGACTCTCAAATCCTTATATATGAATGCTTTGATAAATGTGGGTTTTTTTGGGATCCAGTGAGCACAACAGATTGAGCAAGGATGTGTGGATCTTAGGAGAGACATATTAAGGGCGTGTGGAAGGCTATGCAAAAATGGAATTTGTTGACCTATGTCACCAAATGCAACAAAACTTTTCTAACCCGATCCATCCACCGACGCCATCATAATGCACAAAATGAGCTTGTTAGAATGGCCTTGAAATAATTTGAGCATTTCCAATGGGTGGTTTAAAGCCAAACTCCGAACCCTAGTAGACGTGTGTAAAATATGGTAACATTCATAAGGCTTGGGAACCATTGAAAAAATGCCTAAAGAATATGCAAAATCATGGGAATTAGTATTTGTAGGTCTAGTAGGTGAGGGTTGTAAATACTTCAATGACATAGTGGCTCATTGTGTGGAGCCTATGATGGATCTTTATGTAAATACGGTTTCTCCTATTTGGGTTGTGTTCGATACAAATTTTGAGGAATATTTACATTCTATTATCAATGTTGAGTATATCAATCATCATTACATGGATGTGAGTACTTGGGGTTGTGTGCAAATGGATGCTCATGACTATAATGCCCGCTAAAAACAACCCACTTGAGACCCAAGAGCAACCTAGGATTAGTTAGGAAAATTATGGAATAATTTTTTTTTGTTGATTAAAAGAGTCTACAACTAGGTTACAAGACAACAGTCATCACAAGCAAGTTTCAAAGCCAATATACTATTAATAGCTTATAGCTTTGTTAATATGACAATTATAAAAGATCACAAGGTCCAAACTTAGGGTTAGATTAATCAATTAGGTTAAGAGGGTAATTTCTCACTATACCACTTTCTAACAAGCTTAAAAGATTCAACCTAATTTTTCTCAAAATTAACACACTCAAAACTTTCTAGAAACATTCCCATTAGATAGGAAATTTCCTCACCTTTTCGGTGATATAAAGAAGTCCTCCTAACTCCTCGTATTTCTCAAGTTATGGGCCGACGGACCTTGGGAGGAAAATTTTCCCAAGAGTGGGTCTGCAGTAGGCCTAGGGGAGAAAATTTTACCACACGTGGGCTTGCGGAATTTGGAGAGAATTTTTTCCTGGAGGAGGAATGCAGACCGGCGGGGCAGAGAAGTAAATTTTTACCATGCGCAGGCCGGCGGAGCAGGAAGAACTTTAGCGCTTTTTCCCTTTTTGGGACAAAAGCGCGATTTGCCTCATGCATGCACCACCGAGCAGCGAAAGGACACATGTCAACATTTCCCAACTTTGGTGGAAACTCGGTCGCTGGAGAATTTTTAGAATTTTATCCTTTTTGATGAAAAAGTGCTAAGGGATCAAAACGATCCGCGCCCCCGATGCCCAAGGCACCATGTGTTAGCCATCCATTGGTTGTGGGTCGGCAGAGCGGCGAGAGAACTTAGAAAAATTTTCCCAAAGAAATTTTTTTGAAGCACTAAGTTTTTTTAAGGGATCTGCTCCTCCTCCTGACGCCCCATGATGCCATGTGTGCAACACTTGATTGTTATGGGCCGAGAGAAAACTTAGAAAATTTTCCCAAAATTTTTCAAAGTGCTAAGTTTTTTTAAGGGATCTGCTCCTCCACCGATGCCCCATGATGCCACGTGGTAGCACCTAATTGGTTGCGGGCCGGCGGGGCCATGGAGAAAACTTAGAAAATTTTCCCAATATATTTTTTTTTACAGTTAGAATTATTTTTGAAGCCAAATGAAGGGAAACTTCAGAAGGCCATAACTTTTGATTGGGAACTCAGTTTTGAGAAAATGAGGACTTTTGGAAAGCTCTTGACGTCCTCTTTGCATAGGAATCATTAAATTTTTATTTTGATAAAGTTTAAGGGGTAAATTTCATGAAAACGATCTGCAGGCTTTAAAAAGGCAAACTGGTAAATTTTAACTTATGAATTTTTAATCAATTGATCTTCTTCCTCCCTCAACTTGTCCATTAAACATGGAGAATTGTTCTTAGATGGATTTAGGATGGATCTGGAAGGTAAGTTTTTTTGATTGAGCTCCAATTTGAAAATTTACAACTTTGACAACAAAACGACAATGAAAACGATTTGAGCCTGAGTTTGCTAAGTTTTCTAAGAAATTCCTTAAGTGTTAATGTCTAGATGAATTCGTTTAGATCTTATTATGTCCAATTTAATGTTTCATTTGTTATTTCTTTGTTGCAGGTTCGGTCTATGCATTTTGGATTAAATAATTGCTAGTTTGAAAATACAAAACAAAGATCAAATTTTAAAGGGTCTATTTGCCATTTTCTTCTTCCAAGTATTAGAATATGTTCCAATTCCAATATAATACATTTAGTTGATTCAAATCAAACTATTCAAAACCAAAATACAATTTTGATTTCAAATTTTACACATTTCAAAAGATAAAATTATGTATTTTTCTCACACTCATTTCTTCCTTTCAAACAAAGATTTCAAATACATTGAAATGATCAGATTCAATACAACAATGCAATTTGAGAAAGGTAATACATTCATTTATTGATTCCAAAAGACAACTTACAACTTCTTTCTTTCATTCCTCAAATTCATCATACAAAATACAATTCTTTCTTTCAAAAATAGAAACGGAGTATATCTCTTTCACATTTCAATTTACAACTTTCATATTCAATACAACATATTTCCATTACAAAACATATATGAGTTCATCCACTTCAAGTGGGAAGGTTACAATAAGATTTATCTCAACAAGGGTCTGTCAACTATTTTATTTCATTTTCCTTTGCTCCAGAATAACAACATGTAGATCTATCATTCTTCCAATTTTGATCACAACAAGAGCAAGGGAAAGGCAACGCTCTCCACCCAACCAAGACATCTAATGACAAGGAGAAGCCATCCTTCTTCATTGGCCCCCGAGCCCCAACCACAAAGCAATGGAAGATGTGATTCAACTCATGGAAACAACAGGCTTCCACAAACACACATGCAAATTTCACATTTAAAACACAATCCAAACATAATGTAGTTTGCAACTACATTAAAGCATGACAAACAACACTAAGGATTCATCTAGCAATCCAAAGGAGCAAGAAACGATGGGGAATGCTAATTATCCTCACAAAGGGGAAATGTGTATCACCACCTGATTTCAAAGCACCAAAACATAGTAAATCAAATCCCGACATGCCCTTATGCCTTACCCAAGTACCCCTTATTCCTCACATTTCCTTATGCCTCCCCAACCTCTTATGGCACCCCATAATGAGTAAAGAAATGCAAGCTATTTCTTTGTAAGGTGGAACCCAAATCCCAACTCCCTCCACACTTATACCTCCCCAAAACACTTGTTCCTCCCACAAAATGAATCCCATAGTCTTCTCCTACATCATACCTAGGCCATCTATTCAACATCCCACAAACATACCAAAACATTTACAATAATAACAATTTCATAAACAGAAAGAGAAGCATTACAAGAGCCAAGCTCCTACCTCTCCATGATGGAGTTGTTCCAAGTTCTAAAATAGCAAGCTTTATCCCAATGCAAGAAATCCCAATCAGCCAAGCACAAGCATGCAACAATCTTTCAAAAACTTCTCCAAGCAAGAGCTCCAAAACAACAAAGAATTCGCCCCCAAAAGGAGTTTCCAAAAGTGAAGCAACCCAAAACAAGGCAAGCAATTCGAATTTAATAGAAGAGGGAAGAGAAGAGGATGAGGTGGATCCATGTAGGATGCCACATCACACATCCTCAACCCCAACCCAAAAGTCAACTTCATTCTCCAATGCATAATAAATAGGTGGGTGAATAATATGATAGTTTACTTACATACTCAAATCCAACCCACACCCCAAAGGACTGAAATTAAACCATGTAAGAAAAGTGCAATTAAAACTTACAATTTATCTTCTCAAAAAATATTATAAAAGTCTAATTTCAACTCTCCAACCATAGGTATGGTTGGTAAATAAATTTAAGAGGTATGAGACAAGTTTAACTTATCCCACAAGCCTCCAAAATCAGCCTCCAAGGAAAATTCGAATTTCTAAGAAGGTGGAGTGTTTCACACTCAAAAGTTAACTTACACATCTCTTACAACACTTTAATTCAAGGCCAACAACTCTATTAATTACTTTCTTATGACATATTTTAATTGATTAACTTAACAACATTACTACTCACAATATTAGGCATCATTTAATGAATAATGAAAGGGTCAATGCACCACAAAATAAACACATGCAAACATAAACAAAGGAACCAATAAATAAATACACAACCCCTTGGTCACATTTAAAGGTGATCCCCCTCATGGGAATCCCTAACACACACAAAAAAATACAAGTTGCCATGGTGATCTTGTTGAATTCATCTAGAATTTCAATGTGGTTGGTCTCCAATCCCCTGATGTTTTTGTGATATTTTAACCTGCAAAACATGAATACCTCCTTCGCCTCGTGGCCATATTAGAACATCCAAAATAATATAAATAAAATTCCAAAATCATCTAGATATATGGATCACAACAACATCCAAGCAACCAACAAGATCATTTGCAATTTTACTCAACAATTATATCATCATCAAATAATTTTCATTTCTAGGTCTACTCACAATATCCAAATATCACATGTCCAAACAACATCCATAGTATAACCATGTCAAATAGTATATCAACATCAATATCCAAAATGTCTCTAATAATCATCATGCATCATAACCGAATCAAGTCAACAATAATCCATGATCTAACATCTAACATCATACTATAATAAAGTCCATAATCATGTCCATAATATAATCAACAATATCATGATCAATATCAAAAGGTGTCAAAGGGAAGTGGGCACTAAATGACTCCTTCATGGTCACGTGTTCCAACTCTATAATTTTTCTAGTTCGAATCGGAATGGATTTCTTCTCTCCTTATAGATTGATATTGTATGAACATTTTTTGTTTAGTTGAATAGAGTGCTATAAGTTCAATGGTATGTTTAAATAAAATGAACAAAAAAAATTTAGCTACCTATATTTGACCATAAAATGGCCTCTTTACCCATGTAATTGGATTATAAAACACTTTACTCGGTTATGTCGACAACAACCTATTGCTAAATTTTATCGAGGTAGAAAGTGACACATGGCACCTATGTAGAACTAGACTTAACCATTTTTACAAACTTTAGTGCTCTCATTGATGAATGAAAAGTGTTAGAAATTGGTTTTCATGTGCTCCACGAGCCTTTAAGTCCCACCTTAGCCTTCTAAATGTTTAGAGTGTCGATAGATTCTAAGTGGCATCAACCGATAAGGTTGAGACTATTGAGTGCCTTAAACTTTGTTCATTTTGCTTTCCCTAAAAATGAAAAGTGTCCCTAATAACAATGTGGCAACCATCAACCTACCCACTCCGTTTGAGTTGCACGATTGTTAACCAAGCAGTACAATCTTTGGTGACTACACCGATGTGCGTCAGTGGAAAGCATCGAAGTCCCTCACTATTTGAGGCTTGAGTTAAATCTCGATAGATTTTAGGTCATTGATGCATGACATAGATTAGATAGGACACATGTTACTAATTAACACTCCCAAACTTCATAGACTTGGTTGATAGATAAGCTCCTCCTCCCACAAATAAAACAAGACCGATGATTTCTATGTGGCATATGAATGGATAGATGTGTCAAAGCATATAAATTTGTCCCATATTGTGGATAAAAATATTTTAAAATCTAACGGTAAACAAGTACTTTAAAATACTTTAAAAACTTAAACAAATTAGGTAATTTATGGATGCACTATGCCTTAGTTTATTTAAGATCACGAGAAAACCATGTTTGGTGATTTTATACTTGTTTTGTCATGTTTTAGTTGTGGACCATATTTAGATGGAAGTACAAAAGTGTAAAAAAGTGGGACATTGTATATGCTTTAACCTAGATGTAAGCAATTGGTTTTCCCATGCCCTCCAAAATATTCCTACCTTGTATGTGTCCTCCACGTTCCCTTAAGGCACTTGATGTGAGATACATAAGGCAAGTGCATGTGGAAAATATATGTGAGATATGATTTAATTTAAATTTAATTAAATATAATTTTAGAGTAACTATTGTAAATAATGATGTACAAATGCTAATATACAAAAGAAGACACAAGCAAACAAACATGTACAATGTGAAACCCTAAGCAAGAGAGAGAGATAAGAAGACTTAGTTGATTTCCAAGCAAACTGGAAAGTGATTTGGGGAAGTGAATAGATGAAACAAACAGGTGAGCAATGTTGTCAAAGCTCGCTAGAGGTTCTAAAACTCATAACGATGTAGACGAAGCACTGTGGGAGGACAAGGGCACTTGGGTGCTAGTGACTGGATCTGGGAGTTGGTGGCCAAGAAAATGCTTTGAATATCTTATATCTTCTATGTCGAAAGGGGTTCATTGTTGATTCATGTTTATCGCTCGAGGTTCACTCTTTAATTGCAGAATGTACTTGTAACCTACAAAACAAGATGTCTACCTACACATATCCACAAACCACATCAAATATAATAAAAATATGTAGAATGTGGAGTCGAACTACCCGATGGTTGCACTGAAGAGTGAACTTACTTTCGCACTCGCACTACATCTCAACCTCATGTATTTCTATGTGAAAAGTGTATGTAATGATTCCTTTTTGCAAGTTGAACTAAGATAGCGAGCTAGATCTAGATTGCTCCAGATGCAAATGTGTGTAATGGAATAGAATAGAATTCCCTCCTATGATGTGTATGTAGAGTGATGCAACCCTTGTCCCTTGTATGGATGTGCTAGATGGATGTTTTATAATGCTCTTTTGCCTTTGAATGTAAGCTTAGGTGATAGTAAGTAGTGCTTTAGTGCTTAGTCCCCTTTTTGAGAAGTAACTAAGTATATATAGGATTTCCTTGTTTTAATTTCGTAATTGACAACTAGAAGGCTAGACCATAAGCGAAAAAGATTCCTAAAAGATAAAAGAGACCTAAAAGAGTGAGAAAGGGTGATAGAGGATCGGGAGTACCCAAGAGGGACAAAATCCCCTAGGAGGGACAAAAGCATATGAGAGTTGGTGTCCTAACCGAGTGCCGTGTCGCGGCCATCAAAGATAAATGAGTCAAGTTCCCATAGGGTTGTAAGATGTGTAAGACCAAAGAGACAGTAAGAAATAAAGAAAAGAGGCCAAAAATAGTTACCAACCGCTAGTTTTCTTTCTTAGGAATCATGTATACATTAGTATGTTTTAGGACCTATAAATGTACCCAAGTGCATAATTTTGTGTTTATATTTTCCCCCACTTTATGTTGTTAAGTGAATACTTGATAACATAAAGTAGATAGAAAATGTGTACCTTATGATCTTATAGACAAGAATTTTGTCAATAACATCCCGAGTGGATAAGTGAAGTGTGGAGTGATTCCAATGTGAAGCACAAAGACTAGGAAGGGGAAATAGACCCTAGGGGTGAAGTGAATTCGTTGTAGCATGTTGTTGGGAAATTGCGCCTGTTTTGTGAGTGAGTTGCTTCTTATTGTGTATAAGGATGGACCTATAAAATAAGAGCATAAAAGTAGTTCAAAGTTATGTATATGATAGATAAGAGAAACATGTGTATAAGTATGTAAAAGTGTAAAAGTGTGTAAAAGGAAAGTGTGCACCTGATGTATAAGAGATTAAAAGATAAGAAGTTGTCATGTTGTTTGGGGTTGTTGATTTTGAATGTTGATGGTGAGGTTTTTGGGTGATCTCACGCCAAGAGCAAGTTTGGGCAATCTCACACCAAGAGAAAGTTTTTCAGGTGATCTCACGCCGAGAGTGAGTTTTTTGGACGATCTCACACCAAGAGTGAGTTTTTTTGGGCAATCTCACACCAAGAGAGATTGTTGAGAGAGAGGTCTAGATTTTCTCTCCTTCCATGACTCTTCCCAATAAAGCACCACTACAGATGGTATGTCCCAATTTGTTTCGATTTTTTCAATTATACCGATCATTGTAACTAATTATAGGAGATAAAATGCAATCTGTGACTAGAGGTAAGTGTATGCTACTAGAAAATACACTTGTAAACTATTGATGACAATGTTGAACTGAGAAAATGATTGTTTCTTCCCATCGGGACATTAGCACCCAGGGAGGACACAAGTGTCCCACCGCTACTTTCTAATCTTGGGTGCTAGTGTCCACTCTGTGTGTGAGGTAAAAGTTTATTTCTTGGCCATTATTCAACTATATGTCCGTGATGATTGTATTGTATTGTGTCGTGTCGATTGTAGCTATGAGATGTTGTAGGGTGATTTTTCACCCAATATATGCCCCCTCATTTGGGGTGCATGCGACGACTGTAGGAGAATGTGGTCCAAAGGAGAGGACCCTAACTTACAATGGAGATTCTAGCAGGGGTAGGGATGTGCATGGTAGAAACCAAGGCACATGAAAACAAGAGAGGCTAGTACAAGTGTTAGTGCAAGAAAATATAATATGTAATAGAATACGATGTAACAAAAAACTAAAAATAAAATATAGACCAAGAAAAGTGGGTTTCATACATGGGACATCACTCACAATGTCACAAGATAATCAAGGCTAAAGCGGCCAAAAGCATACAATGATCAAACAAGACATAGGGCATAGCTCACAAAATAATAACAAATAATAGCAAAAAATGCATAAGATAACCATGGTTGTATATAGTCTTGCAAGGTAAATGCTACACATGAAGTGCCCCTTAGCATGTTAAAAATATAATTAGTATGTCAAAGCATGTATATATCAGTGAAAAGAAAGTTCTAGTAAGAAGAAGTAGTAAATGATGAAACAATAGAACTTGTAGTGTGTGAGAGTAGTCAAGGTAGATGCCCCCATGAGCCTCGACAGAGTGGAAAGGGATTCAATGTTGAGCATCATGCATTGTGTAAGGATTTGTAAGAGATCTGAATTCACTTCCAAAGACCAAGTGAACGCGCATGTGTATATGATAAAGATAATGACATACTAAGTATTTGTCTAGCATAGTAAGAAAAGTGCAAGATGTAAGTAGAATAAGCTAGCAAGAATAAATGCAACCAAGATATGAAAATTTTGTATGAGTGTGATGGTGTGATATGCAAGATGTGAAGATGGTAGGAGTAATGTTTCCCCCTAGTGGATGTGTATGAGATGAGGTTCATTTATAAATGCTCCCTCAATAGTCAAGAATGAACCATAGAACAAGAGTGCATCATCGAGAAATGAGTGTGTTACATGAGAGTAAATGCTAGAAATGATGTATCATGAAGCACTTGAGCATGAAAAATATGTGATGTGAGGTTCATTGATGAAGTAGACCCTCAACAATCAAGTGTGAATTGTAGCACTAGAGTGTGTCATCGAGTAATGTTGGTACAATGTTTTTACCAAAGGTGTAGGATTGCTTAGAAATATTATACGTGAAGCACGGAGTGTGAAGTGAAATAGTGGACACTAGAGAGAATTGGTAGTAGAATGGGAGGGGGAGAAAGTGTGATGCCCCCAAGTGTGTGATTGAGAAGGATCAAGTAAAATCATCTAGGAGATCATCGGTGTCAGGATCATAACCGATTGGATTTGGATTGGAGACTTGGTAAGAAATGGTGTGGGGTTGATCATATAAAGAGCATGTGCGACGTAAATTGTACATGCCCATAACATATTTTCATCAATAAAAGGAGGTTTTGGACAATCGTGTGCATACTAACGAGTGATATTTTGAGTATATCCAAGGAATGAATCATTGCAAATAGAGATGCAACCAAAAGGCATGGGAAATGTGATATCAATATGATTGGGATCTAGAATGCCACCAATGTAGTCAAGCCAAGACTTTCCAAGTGTGAGTGGAGAGGAACAATGAGTATGTGCAAGGAAGACCGATAAATGGAAGACACGGAGGCCATAGGTAGCGATAACAAGTACACATCCATGATAAAGGTGAGGAGAGTGAGGTAGGGGGAGGAGATCGAAAAGTGTGAATCCTAACTATGCTAAGCCATCATGTGTGCAAATAGTGTCAAAGAAAGTGGGGTCAAATGGAATATGAGGCCAATAAGAGTCATGTATGAAGAGAGTGCATGTGAAGGGATCAAGTTATGGTGTAGAGTGAACTTGGGGAGATGAAGTAGGTGGTATGATGTCCAAAGTGTGCACGCTCCCCTGGAAAGGTATCATGGCATTCCTGGAAGGAGGAGGTTGCTTGAATTGATATTCACCAGACCAATATCAAAAAATGTCTTGGAAGTAGGATTCATCTATTTCAAGAGGATTAAAGTAAAGATTACGTAATTTTTTTATTGGTAAGCTCAATGACATGGACCTCATTAGAATCATAATCATCGAGTTTGGCATTATCTTGTTGGATAACATTGTTAAGGATATTAGGAGTGGATCTAGATGTAGGATTGAGAGGAGAAGTGGTGGGTTGGATAGTGGTAGCTATAGAGGGAGACATGGTGGGTGATATGAGATCAAGTAGTATGTGTAGGGATGGAAAGGATGCATGTGGAGGTAGAATAAGGATTTAAAGCACTAGATTGACCAACATCATATGTATTGATATTATGATATGGAATAGGTTGTAGTGGAGGTATGGGCATGGCGGTGACTGGGTCTATGTGGTAAAAAACTTGAATGGAGTCAGGGTCAACAAAAATGGTATGTTCATAGCCATCATGTAGGAATTTAACACACCGATGAACCATGGAAGGGAGAAACATGCATAACATGAATCCATGGTCTACCAAGTAAGCAATTGAATTGAAATGATGTGTCAATGACATAGAATGGAGTGGGAAGGGTTTTAGGTCCAACTTGTAGAGGTAAGGTGATGGTACCAATGCATGTGTGAGTAGTGGAATCATAAACCATGAACACGAACATATGATTTTGGGATTAGACTATCAAGAATGTGCAATTGTGTGAGTAATAGAGAGAGAGCATAAGTTTATGGCAGAGCCATTGTCGATTAGTACATGCTTGATATAATGGGAGCCAATAGTAGCGGTGATAAGAAAAGGTGCAAAGGGATTGTTAGCAGCAGAGGGAGGGATATCCTCATCACTAAAGGATATGACATGTGGTATATTTTTTAGGGATTGAATGAGATGGGTGAAAGAAATAGGAAAATTATTACTTTCAATGTGGATGGAATGAAGGGAAGCCTCTAATGTATGATGACAATCGAGTGCACTACGTAAGAGATCATAAAGAGAGATTTTGGCTGGTGTATTCTTAAGCTGCTCAATGATATCATAACCTTTGGAGGTGGTGGTAGGAACTGTAGAAGTAATAGGTGGTGGGATAGAAACATGTGGAGTTGTAGAGGCTGGTTCGATGAGTGGTGACTACATTGATAGTTGGATCAAGCATTGGAATAATGAAGCGGGAGGATGTTGAATACATGCATGGATAAAATCAGCAACGGTGGTAGCCATGCCAAAAACCTTGGTGGGAGCATAGGATGGATAAGAAGATTGATCCATGAATTCAGAAGAAGGGGATATAATCCGATGCATTCTCAAAAGGTAGGGTTTGAGCAATAGGGTTCACCAAATGATTTAATTTAAATTGAATTAAATCTAATTTCAAAGTATCTTAATTAAATAATGATTTAAAAATGTTAATATATAGTAAGACACAAGAAAATAAGCATGTATAATGTGAAACCCTAAGCAAGAGAGGGAGATAGGAAGGCTTAACTTATTTCCAAGTAAACTGAAATGAATTGGTCTCTTCCTACTTGTGAATAGCTGAAATAGAGTCGTATAGTGTCATCAAAGCTTGTTAGGGGTTCAAACTCAAAAATATATAGGACAGGGAGCAACCACATGAGGAAAGGTCACTGACCCGGACTACAAGTGACTTGTATCTAGGTGCTAATGACCGTAAATTCTCAAGTTCATGGATCTTCTATGCCAAAAGGGGTTCGTTGTTGATTCATGTTTATCACTTGAGGTTCACTCTTTGATTATAATGTTTGAAGGTACCTTTGTAACCTATAAAATAAGATTTCTACCTCTTTATGCTGTCCACAAACCACATCAAATCTAATAAAAAGATGTAGAATGTGGAGTCGACGACTTCCGTGAGGTCACTAGAAGAGTGAACTTACTATCGGTGCGGTGCACTACATCTCGTCACCCCATGTAGTTCTATGTGAAAGTGTGTGTAATGACGCCCTTGTGCAAGTTTCACTTAGATAACGGGCTAGATATAGAATGCTAAATATATGTATATGTAAATGTGTGTAATTAAATATATTAGACTTCCCCTTATATGTTGTGTATACATAGTGATGTATCCATGTCCCTTGTATAGATGTGCTATATGGATGCTTTATAATGCTCTTATGCCTTCGAATGAAATCTTAGGTGATAATAAGTAATGCTAGTGCTTGGTCCTTTATTTTTGAGAATTAATTAAGTATATATATATATATATGATTCCTTTGTTTGAATTTTGTAATTGACAACTAGAAGGCCTGACACATAAGTGAAAAAGACACCCAAAAGATAAAAGAGACCCAAAAGAGTGAGAAAGGGTGAGAGAGGGGAGGAGCACCCACGGGAGGGACATAAGTGTCTAGGCGTTGGTGTCCTAACTAGGTGCGAGTGTGTGTAGCCATAAAAGATAAATAAGTCAATTTCTGATAGGGTTGTAAGTTATGTAAGATCAAAGAGACATAAGAAATAAAGAAAAGGGGCCAAACATAGTTGTCAACCACTAGTTTTATTTCTTAGGAATCATATATACATTAGTATGCTTTAGGACCTAGAAATGTACCCAAGTGTGTGATTTTGTGTCGACAAGATGAAATATTTTTGGTAGATCTCTTCACTAGATTAAATTTGACAGTTTTCTTATTGTATATTCAAGCTTCGATAATGTCTCATGGTGCATGAATGAGATATGTTATTTTTATCATAAATTTTAATTGAGACATCCTTTTAGGCTACATGTGGTATTGTTAGATAGGTCTATAAGGCAACTTCACTTAAAGTTGTGTTTCAATATAAATGGTGGAGTGATCAAAACAATGCCATGAATAGTTTTTGAGGTTGTCAATTTCTAAAAAGGTGTGTTAAAGTGACTTGCATTCGATTTCATATGTTTTTGAGTGGTTCCCCACTCTTTCTAGATGATTTCTCAAGCCTCTAATTACCTAGTGGTCCCACCCATGTGTAGATTGAGAGCTAATATCAGGTTGTTAGACATGGTGATGAGTTGTTTCCGGTGGTCCTAAGGTTGAAATCATGATTTAATGGCAAATGAAAACTTGATCTTTCCTTCTAACACATCCTGGGATCCAACTCAAATATTTGGTCTTATGCCTCTTGTTGAACCAAAAGAGAAGATATTTTATCATTTATCGTGGGTGAAGGCATCATTGAGGGTATAAAAAAAATCATCTCCATCATGTCATGAGGGTGTTTGAAGAGTTTTTTTGAGAAACATCTTCTAGGCTATTATTCATGGTTATGGATCATCATGAGCATTTGTATGTACCTTGAGAATATGTATGGGGTTTCTTGTGGAAAAATCATTCTAGTTTCACATCTTGGTGAGCCTCTACAAAGCTACAATAGAAGAGATAAACATGAAAATACATTCTAAAGAATATTTAGAACCCCTCTTACTTTTATCCCATTTTATACATGTAATGAGTTTCATTTGTGAAGGGATCCTTCCTTAAATGTAAAGTCATTTTTCCCTTTTAGTTCTAAACATTCTTGAGCTTATAGGCCTCGATTTTGGATTTGTAGATATATAAACACCTTAAATATTTATGACAGACGTGTGTATACATCATAAATTTTAATGTACTTGAGATTGTGGCTCATATTTTCCCTTCTTTCTCATGTTAATGGTTTTATGCCTCTCTATTATGGTTATAATTTATGTGTGTAATGTTTGTAAAGCTAGTCTCACCGTGTCATCTATACAATAAGTGAATAGTTTGATGAAATTATAGTGTCAATAGTGACTCTTTATGTCCTTTAATCTTAATGTTTTGTGACTTTATTCTTGTCTCAAGGGGATTGATGCCTATTTTCTCTAGTATATTACCATTTCTTATCCATTTTAGCTCCCCTTTCTTACCTTTACCTTGAAAAATTTTATAGTAGGATAGGTTAGTGAAAACACTTGAGTGATTTAGGTAGGAACAAACCTTTTCCTAAGGTTTGTATCAAGGGTCAAGTTATCAAACTTTGGAGACTATCCCATGTTTTTGCTAGAGTGTATCAATTCATCATAAACTAAGTTGATCTTGTATAGGTAAAATTATAAGCGGCAACAATTTTTGCACACCCGATGGGACCTGGTTTCTACCTTGTTTATATCTTGTGAAGTTACTCAAGTGTTCCTCTAGATTCTCTTGTGAAATGTAACTAAGATTTGGTGTGTTTTTAAGTTCCAATTGGTTTTTAAACCTACTTTTTAAACACCTAAAAATATATAAGTTATAATTTGCAAAGTCTAGTTTCCTTAGCACATGACAAGGAATGAAACAAGAATTAGTGCTACTAATGGAAATCCTCTGAGTTTGTATCTTTTTCACCCAAAAATATAAGAGCAATTCTCAATCAATTCTTGAAAATTTTCCTCATCCCCGTAGAGCCGGATATACTCCTCCACTTGGGGATTCCTCTCAAAATATGTAATATACCATTATATGCCTCAAAGTCATGGCTCATCCAAGGAAATTTTCATTTTTATCCTTCAATGTTTCCAGTCCTTTAGTCATTAATGTGTGGAATGACATACTCGTGGTTACTCTCAAAATCCTATCATACTTCACATTTGAGAAACATGTCAACCCCACTGACCATCTTAATTAAACCATCCATATGTACTCTGTTCACCACATAACCTATATGGATGTTAGAATGAGGCTCTTGTATTCTTCTCTAAAGGGAAAATATCTCGGTAAGGTATGAAAGTATTCTCCCCAACTCTATAAACACGTGGGATGAATTTGGAGATAGATTAGAGATGAAGCTATTAGAAAAGAGTGGTCACTTATCACTCATGGACAAACTTACAAATATTAAGAGGGCACCCAATGAAGATATCTCTAACTTCAACTTTAGATTCTAGAGACCTTGGGATAGGATCCCATTTTTGGAAAGGCTTTCTTCCCATTCTACATTCTTGTATTATCTTAGAGATCCGAATTCGAGACATAACTGTTATGATCCAATCAATGGGGGTTCTTACCTTATAGATGATTTTTAAATATCTATCCTTGTTGATAATAGCATGATACAAACACAAAATTTTATCCTAGATCCCCCATGCCTCTTTTCCTAGTGATGACACTCCCGATACACCTCAACCTTAGCTTATGGCCTTCCAAACCACTAATATCTATTCCCAACACTTTTATAAATAATATAGATGAGATGAAGACGCTACTAAGGAATGTTGTAAATGAAGTGACCAGTATGAAAATATAATAAGCCCCTCCTACTTCATAAACCTTGATATCCATCTAAACCTTCTTATCAACATAATAGAACTTAGTTTCATAATAAAATTTCTCTAACCATACCTATCCAATAACAATACTCTACTCTTACCAATCCTATAAGAGAAATGATCCATGTGAAAAAAAAATCTATCTAAGGATATGAGGTGGTGTTACCCTTGCTCCCAACCCCGTGATTCTAACACTTTCCTTTATGGATTTTCCTCACAATCTTTGACATTCCAAATTTTCAAAAGATCGTAGGCTTCTTCAATCACCCAGAGAAACTGAGAGATTATTTTTACATGGATTGATGATGAGATGTAGGCTCAAAAAGGATATTCCCAAGTGCCACGGTTTCGAGAAATTTCCCGTCAAATTTTGACATGTTTTGGTCTTATCACTCTGCACTTGCTACCACCCTTATAAATCTAGAGAGAGAGAGAAATTGAGAGATTATTTTATACATGTACCTAACATTGAGACGAAGGATTAGACAGAAGGTTCCTAGCTATCATGGTTTGCGATAACTTTCTGCCAAAGCTTGAAAATTGTTTGGTCTTAGGGCTCTTAAGATACTCCATCCGACGATGTAACCGATAATTTTTGTGACCGTTGGGAAGATAAATGACACTTCTAATAGTGTGTACCAACACTCCCAAATGTGTTGTCACCATCTTTTGGTGCCATGAGGTTTTGTTCACAAAATATTGCTCCGACACCCTAAAATTGACTTACAAAGTGACACTTTTTGGTTTGTTAGATTTGTTTCCACCTCGAGAAAATTAGGATGAGATGAGAGAAACCAATAGAGGATTTTTCATAGTGGACCAACATCAAGCTATAGGATTATATGAGAGGCTCCCATGTGTCACATATTTAGAGAAATTTCTCACCAAAATTTGGTAATTTTTGGTCTCGGTGCTCTTAAGAGATGCTTTACCCAACCAAGTAGTCAAGAAGGCCTAGGATGGTTGGGTGGTGAAAAAATGCCTCAAATACCATATACCAGCTTTCTTAGACATGTGGTTCTATCCATTTTGTGCAATAAATTTCTTGGTGAGTCAATTACTAATTTTTGACGTATTCTAGCCTCTCTCAAAGTGAGGTTTTAAATTTCTCGGAATAGACATGCCCTTCTCGGGTGGGTTTCAATCTTGGGTAAATGAACTTGTGAACGTAATTCAATGCCAAAACACCAAATCAGGTGATTGGTGAGTCACTTACTAATTTTTACCTATTCTATCTTGAAGACACACTAGTTTTGCAAAGTATAAACACAAAATATATTCGTTTATTTACCATTTAACACCATACAAATTTATAGGGTTATATTTCATATAAAATAGGAAACCTCGACATCCACTCACCTAAATACATGAGTTTGGTTTAACAACCAAACCTCACATAAAAATATAAAAAAACAACTTAAGAGGGTGGTTACATTTACATTTACATTTATATTTACACCCATTATTATTCACTAACATAATGTTAGCACTAATAAATATATTCCTAACATTCCCCCTTAGTGCGAACATGGTAGAAAAACATCCACACACTCATCTGCAATATGATCACCCCTGTGAAACATGTCCTACTATGTGACTCATGATCTTGATCAAAAGAAAGGCTCTCTCCTTCCATGGTTTTAAACAAGCTTACCACAAACCTTGACGTGAACATGCCCCATCAATTTTCCACCTCGTGTGGTTTTCTGGATCCTCCCACAAACCCTTTCAAGATCCATGAATTGACTTACTCTGGTGATTTTGTTCGCCACTATGCTTGTACATCAAGGAAGTATATAGGAATCACAACTTTCTTATTACAAATTGCACAATAGAACACATACTTGGAAATATTTCACATTACTTCTTATAAGAATCATAATGTTCTTAATTGTAGTCATTGTTGTTGATCGTTGCCACTTGATCTTGAATAACATAGGAAATTGCCACTTTGCCACTAGAAGCTTCCTTTTACTTTAGTCGTTTTGGGCTCATAATGGAAATGGAACATTGGTGTCATGTTCCCCCACAATGTGAAATTTCCACACATAAACACTGAGAAGAAAATTGTATCGAAGTACATACTACTAACCGAGATCTTGCTAGTTAGATCTTGTTGCACATGGTCACCATTGCAAGTGAATGTATTCACAAGCGGACCATCTTCCAATGAAGCAGGAAAGTCGAGAGAATCACGCCGATATCCAATGGATCACCGACAATCATCTACGCTCCAACACAACTCTTTTTCTTGCATCCAGAACTACACAAAACAAGAACTCTAAAAAGAAACATACTTGAAAAAAATTGAAAGCAAATAATCACACCACAATAATGTCACCACAAAAATGCGGCCCCTTCGTTGGCAAGTGACAAGAGGTCATTGATCGACCTCCAAACTCCTATGCCTTCATCCCCCATAAGGTTGATTTGGAGAATCGTTGAAAAAATTCACCCCATAAGGTAGACGTCGCGATAATGTGTCCAATTATTGAAATTTTTATTTTATTTTTCACATTTACAAAGAAACTAATAATACAAAATATTTTGACTCTTTCACAATGACTCTTAACGTTACAATGAATGACTAAACTACCTTTTCAATAACAATAACTTTGAATTTTATACATTTTGACACATTGACGACTTTGTCTAACATGACAAGAATACCTTTAATACTAACATCAAACGTTTAATTGAAAAACTTGAATCACACCTATTCTATTGGCATATTCAATTATACTAAACAAAACTATACTAATTGACTCGACACGAATTATAACATAGACTTGTTGTGACAAAGCGACAAATTAAACAAGGACATCACACAATGACAAGGGACACAACACAATTAATTCATACACATTTAAAGACTTAACAAAATGAACTAGGATTTGGAATATCACCTTCCTTTATCCACGTGTATCGACTGATCCATGTAAGCAGGCCTCTATTATAACGCACATGCTACTATACGGCTGAAATATGATTATCAACTGCAGATATATCACGGACCTTTGTGAACTGCACTTTCTGTGTGATGATAGAGATTCATACGGGCAAGCTTGTATAAAAATAAGACTTCTCACGAGCCAATTGGATCAAACAATGCGCCTTGATCTATACGAGAAGCGTGAAATACACAGAAAAAGGGAACATATATCACCAAGACTACCAAACTCAACATCCAAATGCATGTAACCAGTAGTCACATAGGTTTTACATAGAGCCACGTTGAAATTAAGGACTCATAGCCAATGGGAGAATTGCATATCACTTTTCGTGAAATTTGAAGCACACAGATCTTGGCGTTAGGAAAAAAATGACACACTTTGATGGTAATGAATGAATTGGGCAGTCGTTTGGCATTGAGGACGCAATGTCTATGTGTGGGAGTTGAGCTCGAACCAATTCATATACAATTCCTACTGTGATGCATAGTTATCGATGGTGACCGCAATGCTAAGCCAAGGATTCAACCATTGAAACCATTTATGGAGGCTGCTTCGTGACGAATAAGAATATAGAATTCACTCAGATCTAATATAGAACTTAAATTCCAACACTATCAGATGAAATATTTGTAGATCTGTGTAGAGGTTTCTCTTATCTAAAATATTTATTTTTCCATGTTACCCACGAATAGTAAATATTCTGCCCCTATAGAAAAATTCAAGACTCCATAACCACGCTCACTGTGATTTTTTTGTCAGACAATAATTTCTCTCACAGAATGAGCCTTCTCTGATACCAAATCTCAAAGACACACTAGTTTTACACAGCAGAAACAAAAATACCTTCGTTGTATTTACCATTCAACACCATACGAATCTATAGGGAGGATGTTTCCTATAAAATAAGAAACCTCCTACAACCACTCACCTTAAATACGTGAGTTTGGTTTAACAACCAAACGTCACATAAACAATATAATAAACAACTTACTAAGGTGGTTACATTTACATGTACATTTATATTTACACCCATAATTATCTCAGTAACATAATGTTAGCATTAACAAATATATTCCTAACATTCTAGCCTTTCTCAAGGTAAGGTTTGAGATTTCTTAACATAGGCATGCCCTTCCTGGTTAGGGTTCAATCTCAGGTAAGCTAAAATGTGAATGTAAGTCCACACCAAAACACCAAACTGGGTGCTTGGTAACTCACTAATTTTTGACCTATCCTAACCTCTCTCAATGCGAGGTTTGATATTTCTTGGCATAGGCATGTCCTTCCTAGGTGGGTCTCAATCTTAGGAAAGCTAACTTGTGAACGTAATTCCACACAAAAACACAAAATTAGGCGCTTTGCGAGTCACTTACTAATTTTGACATATTCTAACCTCTCTTAGAAATATGTAAATGAGATTTTTGCCATAGACACACCCTTCTCGAGTGGGGTTCAATCTCAATTAAAATAGCTTGTAAACATAATTTCATGCCAAAACATGAAACCATGTGGTTGGTGAGTCACTTACAAAAATTTGACATATTCTAACTTCTCTTGAGATGAGGATTGATATTTTTCGACAAAGACATGTCCTTCACGAGTTGGGTTCAATCTTGGGTAAACTAACTTATGAACATAATTCCACACTAAAACACCAAATTGGGTTCTTGGTGAGTAACTGACTAATTTTTATGTATTCTAACCTCTCTTAAGGAAAGGTTTTATATTTCTTGGCATAGAAATTACCTTCCTAGGTGGGGTTCAATCTCGGTAAATTAGCTTGTGAACATAACTCCATGCCAAAACACCAAATCGGGTGCTTGGAAAAGTTTTGACTTATTTAAACCTCTCTCAATGAGAGGTTTGATATTACTCAAGGAATAAACTCAAGTTAAGTTAACCTTACCTATTTAAAACATAACAATAATTAATAATTAACCTTGTTAATTTATTCTAATAAACCTTCTAGATCAACTCTCACTTTAAGGGTTTCAAGCATCGCTTCATGATCGACTTCACAAACTTTCCATAAATATTTTTTTGTAAGGTTTTCCATATAATTTAATCAACTTAATATTTGTAGCAATAACTAAATTTGAATAGTGAAGTATCCTCTTATGGGTTTCAATATTCAAACAACCATTGATATGCTTTTTATGAGGGTATCTTTGAAGCCAAGTTCTTGTGACAACCACAGACCTTGTAGGATAAACTAGGTCTTCCCCATCTGTGAAACTTGTAGTTAATTTATTTTTGACTCTACACATCGAAAAAGATAGTAATATGTCCCCTCCTCATTTAATTCATATGCAACAAGTGCAAAAACATTCTCTACACTCAAAGTGTTACCACATTTTTAAATACATTTACAAAAAAGTCAAATATCACTAAAATTTAAAAAAATTTACTATAAATATTTTACAGGTTCCATAAGATCATTGATGTGGTCAAAATCAATTGACGATGCCATTTCATTATCCCCTAATGTTTTCATGATTTTCATGTCTCCATAGGCCCAAGGGGCCTGCAACACCATTAATAAACCCATTATTTTGACTAACATTCATTCCATTCAAAATCCATACAAGATGAAAAAAACTATGCCATGATCCTAGTATAAATAGTTTAGGAACTAGAATCAAAACTTCAAAATGAGTGGAAATTTATCGATCCAATTAATGTGTTGCAATCTTCATATATTGCATGGTTTTCTTCCTTCATTAACCAGAAGAATATTTTCACATGAGAATAATTATCTTATCTATTTGACAATGTTTCACTACACCAATCTACAATAGTTGTAGCATCAATTAATTTTACCAAATTATTGTACTTTATCTCCTTTCTTTTCAATGCCCTTTTACACATGATTCAACACCATCATGCTCCCCTTTTCCATGACCAAACTCAAAGAAACTCTAAATATTTTGAACTCTAGTATTCATGAAAGGAACGATAAGAAGATTGTTCCAAGGTGCGATCTTAGATGATAATAGCACATCACATTAGAATTTCAAAACAAAAGAGCTAAAATATCATATATGGAAATCCATCATAATCCATAATTCTCAATACATTACAATACAATGACTTAAATGATTCAATAAGAAACATGTACATATAAGAGGAGGAGGTGCAACTACTACCTAAATCAGTGGTGAAGAAATCCCACTAATTGATATTGGTAGTTAAGTTAACTCCATAAGACTAGTAAGCTAACTCCACACAACTAGTACACCTAAGCAAGCTAACCCAAAAGTGTAGGGCTAACACAAGTGTAAGAATTATCCTAATAAATAAATAAAAGGATAAATAATAACCTACACTAACACCCTCCCATAAGCATAGCTTAGGTGGAAAAAAATAAGGTGGGTCCCGACAACAAGGCTTGATGAGGTACCCACGTATAATAATTGGGAAAATTGGACACCGTAAGGTACCCAAAACTAGTAATAACAAAGTAGAGAGAAAATCCCGCTGCAAGATATCCTAATAATCTCAGCTCCAAAAACTCATACAATGTTGAAGAAGTGTAGTGCACACTTTGGTATGAATCCACCGGTCGATTATAGAACTTAAAAAAATGACACTAGACTTCACTGTAATAGCTCCATGCAAGGAGACTGCATCAATGGAGTGATGTCGAAGTACAAAAATACCAAACATAATTTGATCAATTGCTACAAATAGGTGTGCCACGATCCAAGAACAACCAAGGCAACAAGGAAAGGACATGAGATCCAAATAAATAGGAGTGCCACAATCCAAGAAAAGCCAAGGTAATAAGGCAAGGAACGAAACCTCGAAGAAGCAGTATCAACATGTAACAAGGTAAGGACACAAAACCCAAAGAATCAATATCAACACCACACCCTCCCATACTATTGAATGGGTAGAGTGACACCACATATCTATATGAGTTGCCAAAATCAACTACTCGAACACTGACAAACTAACACTAGGCTTCACTAGAATAGCTCCCCCACAAGAGAGACTATCAACATGCCAAAAAAGTGTCAAAAATACAGATCCAAAATATCTCAACAAACAAGAGAGATATAAATGTATACACCCATAGATAAAAGAATGTAATACCTAAAATTTTAGGATGTCGGACTCAACTAAAATTGCATCCACAAGTGATTACAACACCCTCTCAAATTTGGCACTTTATAATTGAGTGCATGTAAATATTACAATTAGTAAAAGTAACTTTTACATTTGAAAAATGTGTTTAAAAATATCACCAATGTGTAAATATAAAAAAAAATCACAATTTCAAAAAAATATCACCTTAATCCGAGCTACGGATCAAAATTTATGAGCTCTAGAAGGTTTTGCTATTAAAATAATATTTTAACATTGATGTTTTTTTTTTAAGGTAGACATAACACCCAAATGTCCAAAGGGTAAAAGAATGCATCCACATAATACATGCTTGCGACCAAAGGATAAAAGTATGTGCCCAAAAACTAAATGTCTAGAGGGTAAATCATTGCATTTGGAGGGTACACGTCTATATCCCATGGATAAAAGAATGCACCCATAGGGTACATATATGCATCCATATTTGACTGTCTCTAAACATGGTCAAGTTTACAGATGATTTTAGGGTTTTGACACCTTCCAAATCCAATGGTGCACTCCATCTTGCATAAAATGCATCTTTGCAGAAAAATGTTAACAAATTTTGAATATATGAAAATAATAAACCCTTGTTTGCAAAGAAAAACTTATAGATGAATGTCTACATCATCTATCACTTTGATACCATGAAAGGAATGATAAGAATATTTTTCCAAGCTGTGATCTCAGATGATAATAACACACCACATTAGATTTGCAAAACAGAAGAGCTAAAATACTATATATGAAAATCCATCATAATCCATAATGCTCAATACATTACAATACAATGACTTGAATTATTCAATAATAAATATGTACATATAGGATGAGGGAAGTGCAACTACTACCTAAATCAGTGGTGAAGAACTCCCACTAATTGATACTGGTAGTTAAGTTAACTCCATAAGACTAGTAAGCTAACTCCACATAACTAGTACACCTAAGCAATATAACCCAACAAGTGTAAGGATAACACAAGTGTAATAATTATCCTAATAAATAAATAAAATGATAAATAATAACCTACACTAATAATTCATATGCATCTTTTTCGACCATATAGAACATGCAAAAATTATTAAACCGAGTTGTAGAATTGTTTGAACCAAATGTAGTGTTGATTGAACATGATATCTTTGGCATTCAAATTCCTATAAAACATCTCAAAACAACCTTGGACGAAATCTAGGGAATGTGATCTGTCATCACTAATATAAAATTGGTACTCTCTCAAAATATTTATAGCATCATCGTGTTTATCATGTGCATGTATAAATTTAGTATGCATAAAATGAAACTCGAATTGAATTATAGTATTGGAATTGAACGTCATTTTGTGGTTGTAGTGTATAATGTTTGGAAAAATATATAATTGAAATAATGGTCCTAATTGGGAATTTATCCTTACATATCCTAAATTTTTCATCCAAAAATCAAGATCGGTGTGTGTCTTTCATACTAGTAAATAATGTTCTTAAATTGTACTATGAAATCAAATACATGTACCTAGGTTGTAACCAACTCACATCTTGATGACTTTTGTCCATGTTTTAATGCATATTTTATATATTATACTTCTTAAAACCAACCAATTAATTTCCAAACTCATGTGTAGTCTCCTACTATAGGTAACTCGTACATACCCAAAATTGTAGGGTACTACACCACCGGAACGATGTTACACATGCCCCAATGATGATACAGGTCTCCTTGCAAGGTGTTCAAAATCCAGAAAGGCTCACCAAGTATACGCTTGTATCCCACATGCCCCGCTTAGCCTCCATGTGCTTTGTTTTCCCTTTTCCCCCTTTCTTCTTGTATTTTTGTCTTGATGGCGAAACCATCGCCCTGCCTCAAGCGGCGGTCCCATGACTACCATCCAGGGACAAGGTGGCGATCCCCAGTAACCACCGCCACCGCATAGGCAGCGGTCCCGTATGCACTTTCTAGATCCTTATGATGATCGCGTCAAATGTAAATCTTGAGTTTTACATGCTTTCTTCAACAACTTTGGCTTGCATTAATGTTTTTGGTCCCCTGTAATAGTGTTTTTCCTTTGTTTATAGTAAAAGAGTTCAAATGGGAGCTACCCTCTGCGGTAAATGCGTTTGTTATAAATAGCTAGCTTGTTTTCAAGCAAATGGCCCCTCATCTTCTCAATTCTCTTATTCAGTCTTTCAATTTCTTGCTTAGAATTCTACTAGCTTCATGTTTTGCATCAGTTATTAGTTTTCCTTTGTTGTTTAGAAGTCATTCAATCTTCTTGTTTCAGTCTTGTTCCATTGCTGCTCCATACAATTAGTTTAGCATAGAATAGCTTCATTTCTAGACTAGAATCCATTAAAGTTGCAGGTTTTGTTTTGTCACAAGGATAGTTTCTGAAACTCTCGGTACACTTGTGTTGTATTCCCGTAATAAATCCCGCTAGGAATTACATAGTCAAGGTCTGTTCACTTGCGCTATCTCTCTCCTACTCACATTGTATTCGGTCTATATCCAAAGTTGTCATTGTTCGAATACCATCTTCTGTCGATACTATCATATACACACTTTCTGGATTCATGAGGACACGAAGGAATGAGGAGATCACACTGAGGGATGAAACCACACACAACCGGATTTAACATCATGTTTTGTAAATGCTAGGTTTGAGCTATCAAAGTTCTAGTTAAAACATATCAAATAGAGTAGTGAATCATTTTTATTTCAGTTAAGCTAGCTTTCAATATTGCCGAGGAAGCTTTGGGGAATGATAGTTTCTGAGAAACTATGATTTGTTCCTCACTTCTGAGGTAGGATTGAAGGTTTTCAATTAAGTTAATTAGTTGTCTTTTATCTAGATTCACACATCTGCACATTTGAATAACCACACCGATTATTTCACTTGTTTAGTTTTAATATAAAATTAGTTTAATTGTTGTTTGTAATTATAACGTTTCAATCATATATTTTGTTTAGAGTAGTTTCCTTTTCAGTAGTAGTATAAATTATTATTTTCAGTTTAAGTTAATTTGGAGACTTCAAAACTAGATTAAACACTTAAATTCTAGTTAGTAGGATAAACCATAGGGAATTTTTGCTACCCATTCACAGCCTCTAAATCTCCCCTTTCTCATTCCATCTATCAGGAGATCACACTACCAGATCTTAGTCATTGATCCTCCTACAGTTAGCTATAGGAAAGTTACTTGTCGATTCTCATCCTCGCATGTAGCTTTTCTATCGTTGAAAACTGACCATAATCCCAGCTGTGACTTCATCTAAGTCACCCACATTTCAAACCACCCGGCTTTGTCTCTGCACGACCTCGGGAGGTCGGTATGGGGAAGGTCACTTGTCGATTATCATCCTCGCATGTCACTTTTCCAACGTAAAAAATTGGTAAACCTAACATGAAATGAACACGAAACCTTCTCGATTGATTAAAATTTCTACTTGTTCTTCCAATTAATACGCTTTTCATCTTTTCCACCTCTTTAGCCTTCACATCAGCTTCACCAACAAAATTGGTGAACCCGACGTGAACAAACAGTTCTTCCTTTTATTATTTTTCATTTCTCTCATCCACCTTTGCTCTTTCCCATTATTCTGTGGGTATTCATATACCCCCAATATGTCAGGATACAATGCATATGGCAAACCTCTCTCAGGTCTTGAAGCAAGTTATAGCCAAACAAATAGGCAACCATCGCCCTCGCTTTCTGCATGGGCTGATAACTATTCAAGTAATTACTTGTCATCACAAACTCCCCCTCAAAGAACTAGCTCAAGTTCTTCATTCCGAATTGAGGAGTTTGATCAGTTTGCACAAACACAACAGCCAGAGCCATCAGGATCTAATAATATGATGTTTACTAGGGAATCTCGCTTCATCTCCTCGAGTCTTGTTCAGACCACAGATCAGTAGACAATCAAACCCACTCCCCTTTTTGGATGAGGAATACTTAGCATGCTTCGCTAAAAGTGAACAACGTTTCCAAAACATGTATCCACCAATAGGAAGTTTGTAAATACAATCTGATACCCTATTCCAAGAAAACACCCCCATTCCTCTACCTATGGGAAATTCCCTCGGTGAAGCTTGGCAGGGTAACGATCAATTCATAGCAGGGTATCACACCCCCTTACAACCTCAAGCTATACAACAAACACCCCTAAGGCAAAGCATTGTGTCTTCGCCAATGGAGGTCATTTCAGCCTTAGCTGAAAAGGTTAGAGGGCTGGAACTTGCTCAAGCAAACCAAAATTCATACTTTGGGCAAGTAGGAATCCCCAACCCTCTGCATCATCCCAGTCAGGTCGACCTCCTTACAGAATAGGCATGTTAGGCATGCCTCCTCAAAATCCTTATAGTTACCCATAAAACACCAACTAGGACCGCGTTTTCAAACGCATTCCCAGCTTGAAAACATGACACCTCGGCTTAGCACCAAACAACCGTACACTGAACAATGCTCCTCCTTACTTAAACATTTATTCAAAGTCACCACAAGGAGACATGTTCTCTTCTCCCGGGATGTTCGTTCAACCATAGGGATTCCCTTATGTCCCTACAAACGCATATGTTATGCCATATCAACAACCCATTCCACCTCAACCCCCTCAGCAAGCCCCATTGATGGTCAAGGCCTACGCAGTAGGGAATTATTCAAAATATTTAAAAGATCCTCTAGACTTCACCATACGAAGTGTTATGCTTCCAAGACCTCTTCCTGATTTGCCCAAATACAAAGGGGAAGGGGACCCAAATGCACACATTAAGGCCTATGCCACATCCATATGGGAATTACTCCCTTGGGACGGGGTTGTTGCTAAAATATTCCCTAAGACCTTAGAGGGTATTGCCCTTGATTGGTATTACCAAATACCTGAAGCTTTGATACACTCATTTAAACAACTCATGTCAAAATTCATCAAAGCTTTTGACATGAACAAATTGTTAAGAACAGGAATCAGGGAGTTCTTACATATCAAACAAGAACATAATGTGTCCGTTGCTCATTTTATTCAAAGATGGCGTACGTTTCTCTACTCATTAACAAGTGCTCTAAACATGGATCAAATGGAACTATGTGATTTATTCCTTAATTCTCTCAATAGAGATAAAGAAAGAAGTCCGTAAGTTCCCGCTAAGAACTTATGATGAGGTACTCGAGAGTGCTCTCCGAATCGACCAAGCAGTGATAAATAGTGGTCGTAAGACATATGGGACGAATGGGAAATTAACCACTCCCACTCAAAACACCGCGGCCTATTCTAATGTAGGGAACACTAATCAAGGACCTAAAATCCTTAACAAGAACCACGGAGTTACAACAAATGGAGTAACTGACCAAGTTAAAAGGGAAAATGTTGTAAACATTTTGCCACCTATTAATAATCAACGAAATAACAATTTTACTCCAACAATCAACGCGGTGGATTTTAATTATCCACCACGGAAACAACAACAACAACAACGAAAAATCCAAACACAAAGTCCAAATCAAAACTCAGCTAGATATCAGAGTCAAAACCAAAGGCGACATCCTCAAAATTTTAACTCTAACAACCAGCAACCTTATCAAAATTTTGGGCCACAACAGGTTATAAATCAACAGCCTCGAAATTATAATCCCAATTTATATTGTGGCTTCCACAAGATTCAAGGCCACGATACTAGGACTTGTCGTGAATACAATAAATTCATGCAACATTTTCAAGAAGGTCAAAAGTAACTCTTTATAGATATGTTTTAGCAAATTCTATAGTACTCGCGCCAAACACTTATGCAGGGCAGTTTCCCCTCAAAATGCACCCCTCAAGATCTTTAATGATCCACTCCCAAACCGTTCTAACAATAACAGGCTAGATCCTAACGGAACAAACAAGGGTGTCATAACAGGAAATAATGATCATGAAGCTTCAACTTCATTAAATCCACCAGTCGCACCCCAATTAGGAACTCGACCTCAAACTAAGATAGTTGGTTTAGTGGAGTTAGACACCGAGCTACCCGTAGAAACCATAACAAGAACACGGGATTATTCGTCCCAACCTACTCCAAGCTATCCATTGGAACTAGACAATAGTCAACAAACATTGGTAAAACCCATAGGTGCCTATGATTTAATTAACGATTTAACTAAAACCTTCTCTCACATCTCCTTTTTGGATTTGTTAAAGAACTCTCCCACCCACAGAGCTGCCCTCTTAGAAGCGTTAGGCCTTGGTCATTTAATCAACATCACTCCTCCTCCGGAAACACAGGTAAACCATGTAGACTTTGACATTTATCCGCTGGGGCAGCCAGATAGGGATACGAAATTTATATTTGATATAAGCAAAATGCCAATAGACGCTGAAATTGCATGAAGAGGCGACCCAAATTTACATTTACAAGTATGGATCTACAATAATTACGTTAAACATGCAATGGTTGACGATGGGGAAACAGTTAATATAGTCCCCTTCACTTTTCTTCAAAAGTTAGGATATGGAGAGACAAACTGTTCCACAACGTGAAATACGCTAAGAGGTTATGATAGCCTCAAAGCCACTTCGATTGGAACCATAGTTTTACCAGTCACTTTAGGACCCAAGATGGTCCTCACCAAGTTTTATATTATAGATCGGGAAACCAATTATAATATGATCCTTGGTCATCCATGGATACACCGCATGAAGGCAATCCCTTCCACGTTATTCCAAGAAATAAGATTTCTACACTTAGGGAAAATATTCGTGGCACAAAGTGACCCAAAACCCTTTGATATACACCTAGCTGATTTGAAGAAAATACCGGGTGTTCACTTCGAGTTTGAACTCCCAACAAATCAACTCATCACACCAATTAATTCGAAACCAAAAGAAGAGTTGATACCCACCACAGAGTTAGAAGTTACAAATCCAAATGGAGGACAATCCAAAGACTCAAAAGTGAGACCAATATTATAAAAATAGTGTCACTAGGGACTACCACAAAAATTGTCGAGCTACTAGAGAAGGACTTACCTATTCTCCTACCATTTGATTCTATGAGTATGGGACACACCTTGGGAATTGCTTCTCTTCCATCAGACAAAGTTTTTATGGTAGAAGTAACCAAAGAAAAGAAATAGATACGACAAATATCCCAACATCCATTTTCCCAAGCAAGTATTGGACTTTCCACTTCGATGGAGCTAGATGTTGCTTTGGAGCTAGGGCGGCAGTAATCTTTACTTCAACTGAGGGAAAGATCCCACCTTTCACCTTTAAATTAAACTTTGAATGTACAAACAACAGGGCTGAGTACAAAGCTCTCCTCCTTGGCCTCATTCTAGCTAAAAGAATGGGTGTCGACAACATTAGAATGCTAGGAGACTTACAATTGGTTGCAAACCAACTCTCTAAGGTATAATTAACTAGAGTTGAACACTTACAACTCTATAAAATAGTAGTATTAGATCTAAGTAAGGGATTTAACTTCATATCAATTGAAGCAATCCCACGAGAGCATAACCTTCTCACAGAGACTTAATAGTTACCTCGACTTCCCGTTTCATGCCAAACAATGAGTTGGAGGATACAAATTTCATGGTATCACTTAAATCACCGAACCATTAGTGCGTAAAATACCAACAAACTCACTCCTGACTCATGGAGAAGCTGAGGATGATTTTTTTATCATGGATCACTTTGACGATGATAGAGTCATTCTCAAATATCTAAATGCCTATGCAGAGCTACACCTTGCTCACCATATAGTTAATCTTTCCTTAATACAACATTCCTCTTCCTATTTTGGAAATCCCATGATAGAGTCTCCTCCACAGAAGGATCTCGATATATACGAGATAGAAAATGGAGAAATATTGGAGCTACCTCTAGCCACACCTAATTTTGAAGAAGGTAACGCTTCTTTAATAGAAGAAACCATTAACATAAACATTGGAACGGAGGAAGAACCAAAGATTTTGAAGTTGGGATCCTTGTTAACTCGGAGGAGATAGAAATACACACCCAAATCCTCAAAGAACATCAAAAGGCTTTTGCATTTAACTATAAAGAAATGACGGGCATTGCACCACATGTCGCGGTGCATAATCTTATCACTAAACCAGATGCGAAACCAATTAAACAAGTCAAGACCAATGAAGCCAAAAGTGGCTCTCATGGTAAAAGAGGAAGTAATAAAACTTCTCAAGTAGGATTCATCAAGCCCATTGACTATTCACAATGGGTATCTAATATTGTCCCTGTCCTCAAAAAGAATGGGAAGATACGCATTTGCATAGATTTTCGGATATTAACAAAGCTTGTCCCAAGGATGACTTCCCATTACCATCCATTGACATTATCGTTGATGCAACAACTGGATTTGAATTGTTGTCCCTCATGGATGGGTTCTTAGGGTATAATCAGATTAAAATATCTGAACAAGATCAAGCCAAAACTACATTCATAACTCCTTGGGGAACTTATTGCTACGTTGTCATGCCATTTGGTCTTAAGAACGTCGCGCTACATATCAGCGGGAAATGACATATATATTCCATGATCTTATCCATAAAATTGTGGAATCATATGTGGATGACTTGTTGGCCAAGGCCAAGAAACACTGTGATCATCCAGAAGTGCTCCATATCATCCTCTCACGATTAATTGAATATGGCATCACATTAAACCCAAAGAAGTGTGTGTTTGGTGTGATAGGAGGCAAACTTTTGGGTTACATTATATCTTCACGAGGGATTGATGTTGATCCAACCAAAATACGGGTTGTTCTCGAAATAATCCCACCATCGGACGAGTTTGGAATCGTGGTCATTCCTTGGGAAACTCGGTCAATCTGCAGTTCATCCCGAGATCTAAGTTTTACCATTCATCCAATCAACAATCTATTAAAGAAGGATTATAACATTGATTGGATCAAGAATGCAATGTGGCCTTCAAAGCAAGTTAAACGCTTCTTGTTGTCTCCACCCACGCTAATGCCTCCCAAACCAGCACCACCCTTTGATCCTATACTCACGAGCCACACATGTCTCGCTCGCCTGCATCTTTGGCTCAAGAAGACAATGATAAATGGGAACATGCGGTCTATTTCATTAGCCGAACGTTGCTTGATTATGAAACACGTTACACATAGGCAGAGAGAGAATTCCTTGCCATAGTCTTTGCAACAAAATGTTTAAGACATTACATGTTAAACCAAGAAATGAGGGTCATTGTAAAGACAGATCATTTATGAATGTTTCTCACGCAAGGGTCTTTATCTAAAAAGGTTGGACGTTTCATAACCTTAATGGGTGAATTTGAGTTGACATTCGTAAACCAAAAATCCGTTAAGGGACAAATCATTGCAGACTGGTTAGCTGACAATCCACTAGATGGAGGCAATCTAGTAAATATGGACTTTCCTAATGAGTGTGTATACTTCATCAAAACCAGGCCTCCCATCTCTACATGTCCCTGGTATACTGATATCATCAATTTCATCATAGACCACACATACCCGAAAGGTGCCACATCACAACAAAGAAGGCGATTTATGCATTATTACCGCTAAATATGTTGTCTTAGAACATGTACTCTATCGTAAAGCCTTCGACGACATGCTTCTAAGATCGTCGCCCACTAGATCCTCATAAAACAAAGAGGGGTCTCACATGATCCTTTTCTTATTGTCATGACAACCATTAATAGAGGTTGGAATGTGTGACAACAAAAAAATCACCAAAATGGATAATTATGTACAATAAAGGTGCAAAAATGGTGTTATATTATGGTTTATCTCACTTTTATGATGTCTTGTTGACCATAGATCAAACCCGAGTTAAATGTGAGCTTAAGTGAGAATCATATCTAGTTTTCATGGTGATTTGGGGAAAATAGGGTTAGAAGGGATAGAAAATGGAACCTTGGAGCAATATGATGCGGGGTGTCAGCATGGGAGCAAGTGTGAGCAAGATTGAAAAAGCCGAGAAAGCACCTAGGGAGTTGAGAGAGATCACACGAGGAACCAGATGAGGGGGATTTCTCATGGGTTCCCTTTCTTTTCCCTCTTGTCCCCTTGGTACAAAGTGACAAAGGGGATTAAAATGGAGCAATGGAGCGATTTGTTGTGAGATAGAAGTATGAGGAGGGGGATTGAAAAATCACCCGGGGCTAGAAAATGCACTTGGGAAGTTGTGTGAGGTCACATGGAAAACCAAAATGAGGGGGATTTTTATGGGCACCCTTTCTTGTCCCTCTTGTCCCCTTCCTATAAAAATATTTTACAAGGTACAAGGGAGGAATTTACAGTGAGGAGAGGTAAAGGGGAGTATTCTGTGTGATCCCGACCTAACAACCACTCATAACTTTAGGTTAGTTTTCATTTAATAATGGGAGCCTCCTATACACAAGGAGGGGCTTAGCCATGGAGCATTGGTGAAAACTCAATAATTTGCAACACAAAAAATTATTTCACCAACAATATTCAATTTCATAATTTAACGATATATATTTTTCTCTACTTTCACATGAATATGTTTGTAAATTCAATTCTATTAAATTAGATATGTTATTCTCAATTGAAACATTATTTATTATATAATAAGTACCTTGACCTTCATTAGAACCTTTTTTCTTTACTCTCCTAAGTGCTTGTATTTTTCTTTCTCTTTCTCTTTGAACTTTGGGTTCTTCATCCATTTTCTCTTAAGTTCATCTTTGACAATGGCTACTAGAACCCATGGTCACTTTTTATTCTTTGTAATTCAATGAGGATAAAAATTCTAACAAAAAGTACCATTTTTATGTTTCAAACAAGTGTAAAAGTGAAAAAAAATTGTAGTGAAAATGGTAAAGGAAATATGAATATTATGTTTTTATATAATTTTATAAGGGTGTATGCCCTTTACAAACTATGCACACCATTTGCAAATGTAGTTGTAAAGTAGGCAACTGAACAAAAAAATCATTAATACAATTACCATTTACAAAGGGCATACAACCCATGAAAAGGGTGCACACCCTTAGTGCTTTAAAAATAATAATGTTTTTCCCTCCTAAACAACCATGGATTTTGGCTAGGAATCTAAACCTCAGGTTTGGACTTGCATTTGATTAGCCAAGAAGGCTTTTTAGGGTTTTAATTTTTTTACCTTCCTAGGAATACATTTTTGTCGTCGTGTATTTTTTTATAAAATATTTAGATTTTTAGAGGGAGAATCTAGTTTTCAAAAATATAATTTATTTTAAAATTAAATTATTATTTACAATTACTACATAATGTTACTCATTATGATTGATTCATTAGCATTACCAATAGTTTAATAACTTTTTGACAATCAACCAACAAATTACAAAACTTATATCTCAACAATCTACACATTGTTGGCTATTGTTTAAAAAAATCAAATATATGAAGTTAAAGTCAAAAATTTGTGTCAATACACTTGCATTTTTATTTTTTTGACTTGTAAAATCATTTAAAATTATTATATTAATTGAAAAAATATTCTCAACAATCTTCAACATTTTCTAAATCCTTGTATGAAATTTCATTTAAAAAATCATTCATTTTCTCCAAAAAAGTGTGTTCGTACACATGCACTTTTCTTATGTTTTCACAAAAACTTACTATGTCACTATTAGAAATGAATAAATTTCACATACTTATCTCATTTGGGTATTGTAAAAATTACATATTTAGAAACTAGATTCAAAATTTCACAATTTATCTTCTTACATTGTCATAAAATTATTTGACTAGGTGCCTCTAAAATTCTCTCCAAGGTCACATATTGCTATTTTTCAGAAAAAGATGCCCACTTATCTCCCCTTCCACCCGACCCCCATTATCTTCCATCTATCCAAATTGTTGCATGAGAAAATGAATATTTGGACTATCGAACTACCTGTTATTTTCTGTGATAATTGTGCTCTCAAAATTAAACTCGTGTAACTATTTTTCCCTTTGATGGCAAATAATTTCCTTCGTTTACATTTTTAGTTCCTTTTATTGGTGAGCTAGTTCCATTTTTAATTGCATTTTTTTCTTTCTAATTTATTTTAGAGTTCCCCTTCTTTGTTATCTTAAGGTGTCTTTAAGGTGATGCAATCTTTCTTTCTCTTTCTTCTTTTTCTACCAACCTTTCATGTTTTTTCCTTTTTAAGTTCCTTCTTCCATTGCTTTTCCTTTAATATATCTGTCTTTCTTTATTGTGCTTCTATTAATGATTATACATAGCCATCACATGCCAATTGTGTGCTTCATATCATTCTAAGTGCAACATCAACCTTTCCTTGGAAGAATCCTTGAGAACTCGTGATGGAAACCTTAAAATTTCCATGTTTCCTTTGATGTGTAACAACGTTATTTTTCTTAGTACCACTTTAAGCACCACATTGAGTTATATCTTAATCATCTATGTTCTTATATATGACCTTAATTCCATCTATTTCAACATAATATTTTGTAAGATTAACTGGATCAAAGTCTACTAGAACAAGATTAGGTGGCATTGAAGGTAGGGATAAACTTTGGTCTTCAATATTTTCGATTTGATCAAATCCCGCATTTTCATATGCTCTTGAAACCAAGTAGGTTGTTCCATTAGACTCGGTAAAATTGGCAATGAGAGATCAACCTCTTCTATTCTTACATGTTCAACATTTCTTATGATGGATGATATGGACAAGCCTTGGTCCTTGGTATTCACAAGCTAATTTTATTGACCGTGTTAAATATGTTTTATAGTATTGCTTTCTATTTGTACCCCTAAGTTCTTCCACCTCTAAGTGATTTGCATGATGCTCAATTACTTCCACTTCCAAGTGGTACAATTACTTCCTTTGACAAAGTAAGGATGTTTTTAAAGCATCAATATATATGATTTTTCATCAACATCATCATCCCCATCTTTCTTCATGAAAAATTATTTGTTTTATTCCATATCATTTTGCAATGCATATAGACTAAGTGTCCATATACCTCTTATTTTAAATCCAACATGAATATTTATAGGTGACATGCCATTGGCAAGTGCTCTACAACCTAATTCTCGCAAATTTGAATGTTTGAAATCTTAGTCCCTATTTTTAGACATCCAATATGACCTCTCAGTTCTAAAATAGATTTTAACTTGATACAAAACCAAAATATATATTAGTTTAATTCCATATGTGTAGAGATAGAATGAAGCTAGTAATTTCACCAATAAGGTGCAATGGAGATGCCGACGGGAGATGGGGTAGGGAAACACTGTGGATTATTTTCCAATAAGAATTTTCTCTTCTACAACTTCCCTCTTTCCTCTTCAATAAATAACCTTCACTCCTCCAAATTTAACTCCTTATTGCCTCCCTATCAACGTCTCCATTACACATCCTAGGTGAAACTTCTAGTTATATAATCTAAACAAAAATATATTTATTCTTAGGCTTAGTTCTTGGAAAAAGATTTATATTGGTGAAATTTTTTTGTGCTTTTTCTTTGAGTTTTCATTTATGGCTGCCCACTAACCATTTCTTAGCAATTTCTCTCAATTTTTGGGGGAGATATGACCGCCTTATTAGGTCCGGAGTTAGTGAAAACCATGCTTCAACTAGACTAGTCTCTACCAAATAAAGTATGAGAAAACATAATTAGCTATTTATTTAATTATTTTGTTGGTTTCTTGGTTGCAATATCTCTTCTTAGTTATGATTTATTTTCGAACTTGTTACGTAGAGAAGATTATGTGATGGCAATGATGAATTTTTTTATAAACAATGAGATAATAAAAATAAATGCAAAAACCCACCCATGGTCTTAATGATGAAGAAATATAGGATTTATTTTAATAAGAATGTGAATATATTTCCTCTTCATTATTATTAGAGAAATTGGGATGTTGCATTTCGTGCGAATAGAAATATATGAAAATTTCATTTAATAAGATGAATAAAATCAACAAAAAAACCATTTATTTAGGTGACAATGTCAACAAAATTTCCATTTAACCAACAAGACAAGATCAACAATTGTATATATGAAGAAAAAAGAATTGAAGCTATAGTATATACTTGCAAACCATGAGTCCTTATGCTAAAAGGTTATTCAATATTTAATGTGTATAAACATCCTTAATAATCTTAGTATTTTTGGTATCTAGAATGCAAAATAAACCTACATTGATTTGCCTCAAATCTTGTAATTTGTTTTCCTTTGGAAACTACCATAGTATTTGCTTGATATTGACACATGTAACATTGGGCCCTGAAAAGTCTAATGGAAAGGAGCTAATAGTTGCGACCCACTAGATTGGGGGTTAGCTTACCATTTGTACACCATATAATCCGTCTCACTCGGTGCCAATGTGTAGCCAAGGTGTCTGCCACCTCACACTTTTTGTTGACAAGAAAACTTGTATGACATGTGCTTCAGTGATTTTAAACACATAGAACTTGGTTTGGACTTTTATTTGAAGGGGTGACTGACTCTAGTAAGTGGATGCGCCAAATGATGATAGGTACACCGCCCGCACTAAATGGGAATGGTGTCGAATGTTGAAGGTGGTTGTGTGGGAGGTTGAAGGAAGTGGATGCCAATTTTAACGCTTTTCTTTCAATGGTTGCCAATGTAACCATGTGCTTTATAGAAACAAAAACCTGTCTATATTTTTATCGCGCCGTTGCTTATGCTTATCAAATAATTTACCCATCTCTTCACTCGCAACTATATGATTCTATTATGACTCTACTACACAATTTCATGTCTCTATGGAAGAGGAGGAATGATGTCATGGCTTGGTATTCCATTGGAATGCACTTGTAGTTCCAATTGAGGTGAAATGGTCCTATATTCCATTGAAAGTTTATTTCAACTTTTAGAAATTTGATTTATGTTCTTCCTATATTGTAGTTAATAAAAGTACTTTTTCTTGTTTATTGTTGAATTTTTTGCTTGTTGTTCGGTCAAAATGAGTTGAAAATGAAGAATATCCACTAGTGAATTACACTATATAATTTTTAAAACTTTAATATTGATATAATTTTTATAAATGTAATATTTATCTATTGGACAATTATATAACAAGATGGATATCAACTATTGGTTCTCAATCAAGCTCCTCTCCCCTATAATATTAAAAATATATGCACAACTAATAATTATAAGTGCCAAGTAGTATCTAATGATTTTGAGGTAGAATAAGGCCTTCAAAAACACAAAACAAAAATTTAGAATAAAAGGAAATATACATTAAAGAAAGTTTGGTGACTAATTATTTTCCTATGTGTGTAGTGCCTGTCACTAACAATCCACATGAAATGTGCCATGATGTGTAATAACCTTACCAATTTCCTAGCTGGTCCACTTGAATACTAAAATAATATATTGTTAATATTTTCTTTGGTTTTCTTCATAGAAATGATATGGTTCTCACCCAATCTGTCTTGTTTAAGTCATCATTTTACAATAGTCAAACAAGTATTATGATTAAAGAATAAGTAAGAATCTTAAGTGCGTGAGCTGTGACGCTGTGGCTACCTAGTTTCAGCCCCACACGGCAATTGTAGCAAAGCGAGCAGCATCCACGAAATTGTTTGGCATCACAGCTGCAATAAAAAAACGTTTACTTAATACTGGCCCCTCCCCAAAACAAATTTAAAATTGTATCAATTCACCAGGACTTCCTTTTATTTGCTTGATCAGAGCTACATCTTTACATAAGCATATTCAGTACTGAGTGTATTTCGTTGCAATATGGTTACCTCAGGGCTGGGTTCTGTGAATGGTTGGCTAGACACTTGTACCAAGGATTCTCGTTCTGATTGCTATCTTAATCTCATCTTCACACTGGGAAACTTGTCATTTGGGTGCCTTCCAATTATTTTCATTCTAGCAAACGCATGGGGAGCATTCAAGAAAAGAAAGCATTGGATTCCAGCAGGCTCTTTGGTTGTTGGTGCACTTGCTCTTCAGCTCCTCGCGCTCCTTAACAATTCATTAGACTTTTCTGGCGACACAGATTTTTCTGACGACGACTACCATGAAATGACAGAATTTCACATATCTGGAAAATCAGTGAAGGCATGTAACGATTTGCAAGTTTTCGGACGTGATTCGGTGTCAGTTTTGAGTGGGAGAGTGAGTGTGTGCGTGTTGATGGGGTGTTTGTTACCTGGAGTTGCACGCCCTTTTTCCATAAGTATGTGGACTGATACGGCCGCACTCTTAATAATCTCTTCGGTATCTCTCTTCCATGTTTCTTACGAAATATACATGCTCGCTACAGTTTATCACAATGTTCAATACACTTCCATGTACACATGGTGTCACATTTCTTGGTATGAATTTGTTTTGTTAGAATCGTGGAACGTCACAATTTTCGTATCACTCCTACTTCTGGTTCTCCTTCTAACCTCTGCCGCTCTGGCTAGTGTCGATATTAATCTAACCGTATCTCAGAAAATACCCACCATATTTCCAGCACCGTATTTCAATACCCAGTTTTCATGGGAGAAAGTGGAAGAGCAAACAACCAAGTCTTTGTTTGTGGCTCGCACTGCCGATCCTCAATATATAATGGCCAGATCAATTCTCAGTTCTTCTATAGCATTAGTCATTACCATTTGCAATGGAATTTTGATTTGTGAAACACTGCGTCATATTCCTATAAGATCAATGATTGGATATGTTTTTTATAATGACTTTCAATTCTTGTTTCGTTGCGGGGTCATTGTAGTGGGATCCATTGTCATATACTGGAGATGCATCACAGGAGTGGCCTACTACCCAAAAACTTTGGAATGGAAATGGTCCAGTCTCGCTCAATATTTTGAGATCGAGGAGTTTTGGAAAAGTCATTTGGTCGACTTAATAGAAAGCTCCAATGCCCACGAAGAAATTGGCGGAAGCGCCCTCCAAAAATTGATGATAAGGTTGAGCAGAAAAATGAGATTGCATAAGTTGCTGCATGTGCTTCTTTGGCTCCAGATGTTTTCCATTTTACTGAGCAAAGTTTGTTGGTTACTATCACAGCTCTTGATCTCCAACAAATATTTTGGCAAGCTTCTCATAGGTTCAGCATATGAAGAATTTTCCTATCTCTATAGAAATAAAACACACAGAGAAATTCTACTGGGGAAAGCCTCTGATTATGATAAATATTTTAAAGCTCTTGTAATCATGCATGGCGAAAATCCTGCAGGCATATGGGTAGCCAATAGAAAATCCATTCAGGAAATAAGAAAGCAGATGCAAAAAGGGGAAGAAGAGGGGAAAAATTGTAATGAGTTGGTATCTCTTTTAAGGAACCAATCTTCTCTGGATTTCAGTGGTGAAAGATACGTGAAGCCCCAGAGTGACCTCATCACGTTGGAAATGGAAAGAGAGATGAATGTCAGGAAATGCTCTTGGAAGATGATAGCAGTCTCAATAATCACTGTCATCATTGAGCTTTCTTCATTTACCCCTAATGAAACTAGTAAGGTGGATTCCGTTATTAAAGCTTGCTCTCAAGGATGGAGTATGATGGACGTGGTTGAAAATTCTGATAGTGAAGCAGTTGAATTAAGTAAGGCAGCCAATAAACTCTTCCAAAACTTGCAGAAATCGCATAAATGGCTTGATTACAATCTTCCAATGAACACCTCTGTCGACAGGTCCCCTACATCCGCCAAAGCAGCCATCCAAAATCTTGTTTTGAAAGGAAAACAAATAGCCATAGAATACTACTCAAGAAAGTGGATCAAGGCAATGGCGGGTTACAGCTTGTACAGGCTAAGGATACACATGAATTACGAGTTTAATAATGTGCAGGAAATTCTTGATGGAATGTATAAAATGTTGGCAGATGTGATGGGATCGTGCACAGTAAAGGCAGTGGGTGTCATAATGGATAGTTGTAAGAAACATGCAACTATATCTGATGAAGAAGGCATTCTACAAAGTGCAGACGTTGCCAGAAAAGTGAAATCTATCACTGAAATCATGGGATGGAAGTTGAAATGGAGTGCAAATGCAGAAACTCAATCAATAAAGACATCATTGGTGAGTGACGATAGTCATGTGCTTAGAAAGTATCCCACTTTTCAGATGGTACAAGTATAACTCAAATGGAGGTAGCAGTTAATTCATAATTTCTCTCCATCCAATGACTGGGTATAGCAGTTGATGGTGTATGTTTCCCTGGTTACCATATAATTGTATGTATTCTTTATGTTTAAGGCATTATAAACTTTGAAGTTAAATTTTAGACAACAAACCATGTAATGGGAGTTTTTACCCATTATATCTATTTACATGTAGACATAATTTTACTTCCATGCACTTTTGAATGGAGGAGTATGAATAGTAGAATAGTAAGTATTATTTATGTAGACACTAATTTTGGTAGTTAATTTCTATATTGATTATTATTCCATAGTATAGTATTATAAAATTGGATCAATGGAATTTGGCAATTATTTTTCGCATTTATCTCAACTTAATTCTTATTGTTTATTTAAATGACTAATTCCTACATACATCTCATTCGTTTTAGTACTTCTTCGTTACTATGCCATACTTGTTACTCATCCTTGATAGTCAAAAATATATATTTTGAATATAGAACTCATCTTCATACATCGCCACATTCTCTAACTGTCAAAACTAAATTTACACGTTTGTAGGACACTATCACCTATGAGGTACAAAACCCGTAGACATTTTTTTCCCTATGGTGATGGTTTTTTTCCTCCGCTCACCCAAGAGACACTTTTTCAAATGCACTTGTCAAACTAGATGTCCTAGTGTCAATTAAAACAAAAACCTTTCACAACATTCACATATAAAAGCACACTTAACTCACTTATTCAAATGGAATCAATCTATTACATCTTTGGGTTATGTATGAGATCACAACAAAGCATCCAATTATAAAATCACTCTCTCAAGCACATTTTCCAACTACCAAGCTTGAATACTTCTTACAAGGCTTCCTAGGTTGTTATCACAAGTTATATTCTACATCAAAGATCATTGCCAAGTGTGATAGGCTATTTTAGTATCGACCAATAATTTATTTATTGACATTCAATAGGAGCTGTAGACACCTAAATTTTGTAATATATTACTTGATAAATGTAATATTGGCTTAATCCTTAACTCATGACATGTGTGCTTACTTTGATATTGATTTCTATATCTTATTCTATCCTTAGTCCTATTGCAAGACTTTCTCTACTCAATACACTACTTAGTCACTTACATAAATGCTCCCATTAGTCACTTGAAGTCCACTTCTCATGATTGTCATACATAAAATTGTATAGAATTGTATCTCCTTCCTAGACCAAACTGTTGAATATGACCGAATCACCAAATAGTTTGGTCTGAGAAGAATGGCCCCATCCATGGCCACCCAACGATCATTTTCTCAAGTTTATATCTTTTAGTGTCGAGAATGCAAAACAAACCTACACATATATACCACATTCGAATCTTGTAATTTTAATTCCTTTGGAAGCTACCACATGCTGCTACAGTAGTTGCATAATATTGATACATGTACGGTTGACACTAACAAGTATATATCATACAAAAATATATACAACGCAAATTATAAATGCCAAATAATAGATATTGGTTTTGAAGTAGAACTAGCAATCGCATTGATGGAGTGCGATGGAAACGTCGATGTGGGATTATGCTTTAATGAGGGTGTGTAATAGGGATAAACCCAAAGGGAAGGGATAAATGTTAAAATATGTGATTGTAGTTCATTCATGGAAAAATATAATAAATAGAAAACGATAATAGCTAGTCAAAGTGTGATTGAGGAACTATTGAGGTGGATACATTTTGATTAAAAGATGGCTATAAAGGATGAAGATCAAGGAGGCATTGCTCCTATTTGGATGCAAGCCCCATGAGACAATTTTGAGTATTGTTCCAAAGAAAAACCTATAAAAATACAAATTTGAGTGGGATCCGTACTCGAAATAGATTTGAAAGTTCAATATTGACATTATGTATCTATAATGTCAATAGTTTCCCTATCCAAAATAATCGTTTGAATTATATGTATTATGAGTGCCCTAGCCGTCTTTAGAGGGGGCTTCCTCCAAAACCACATGAAACCGAGAGAAATAAAACATGTATCTAAGATTTGTCCAATTTGATCCCATCATGGTGGCGGTTCTAAATAATGGTGTCAAATTGGAAATAATGGTGTCAAATTGAGATTGAGGCAAGCCTCTCGTGCCAAAGGTTTGATATAAAGAAGAGTTTCAAAAGGATGTCGAGAAAGATAATTGGTGTGCACCATCACACGGTCACAAGGAAATACAAATAAAAGACACAAAAAAAGTAGTTCTTTAATCAAAGAAAAATAGGTAAATCTATAAAGAGAACAACACATGATATGGGCCTTCCTAACCAAGAAAGCAATTAAAGGTGCTTGAAAACAAGGCACTATTGATCTTGGATTTTACATGAGTGTAGGGAAGGGGGCGAGAAAAAAATAATAATCGGAAACATAGAAAGGAAAGAATTCGCAAAGAAAGTGCAAACCAACAATACTTATAAACACAACCTATTAGCACCAAAAATTGTTTTGGCTGCCTTGATGTGAAGTCTTGTCAATCCATGGATGTTTTTGGAGTTCTCTAGCATGCTATATAATTTGTGGTGATCATCAATAAATTGGGATGTGATTTTGAGTTGGGTTATGTTTCCTCCTCAACATTCTTGAATTATTTGATGGTTCCACTCTATGCACGGAACTTACACACTAGCAATCGTACATGGAGTGTACAATGGAAACGCAAAGGGGATGGGGCAAAAATTTGTAAGTTGAGGAATAAAAAAGAGTGATACGATGAAGAAGGGAACGAGTGAGGATTGAAGGGTTGTTATTTATTGTTCCACTATTGACATACAATATGCATGTCAGTGAGGGCGTAATTATCTCCTTAGCTATAATACAAACATATTCAAAAATAGTTTTTCTTACGAGCACATTTCTTTCATTTATAATAACAGGCTCTAAGAAAATTTGATCAAATGGTAATTATGTGATAATTTTCTGTTACTTGAAATGATATTGTACTTCTCCATTAACTGACCACTTTGAACTAAATTTTCACAAGTTGTAATAAGCTCTTATATATTTGTTTTTATGGGAGTTTTAGTTTTGTTGTATTTATGCTTTAAACTTAAAAGTATAATATAATTATAAAATCCACTTGGTAATGGTTGAGTTTTCAATGGCCATAATATGAGGGTGTCATATACCATGTAATTTTTTTATTTAAAGATTGGTCAATTTTGTATTGATTTGTGTAGGTCCTTAGCAATCCTAAGATGACACTTGTACATACTTTTATGTGCAACTATGATTTAAGTGATATGCCTTCTGGCACAAAGGTGTGTTTGACATTTTTTTTCATATGTAATTTTCATATTATTGCCTTTCCTTTCTATATCTACCTCAAATATTCGTAGTGTGGCAAATGTATGTGGTACATAGTGAAAAGCAATGAATATGTAGTGAAGGTTATCTAGTTGTTATGCATTCATTGGATTAGATCAGAAGGATAAAAAGACCCGCAAAAAAAATCACTAAGAAATGGAAATAATGTTTTATGTTTTGCAATTAGAGAAAGGTGTGTCGAAGGTCAATATCCATGGAACAACTCAAGTTTGATGAGAAATCACAGTTTATAGAAAACAAGACATTTATATGATGTGCAATGGATTTCTATTGTCATAATTGTTAACATGAATGCAGAGTATGGAGTAGGGCAGAGGGCTTCCACACAAGGAGATGTGTATAATTATGGCATTCTAGCTCTTGGAAATGTTGACAAGGAAAAGGCCTAGTGATGGCATGTTTGTTGAAGGCTTGAACTTGCATAACTGGGTGAGCTCAAGGTTTCCAAATAGATTGTTAGAGGTAATTCATAACAGTGTATTGAATGAGCTACAAGTGCTTGAAGATGAAGAGTTGGAAGAAAATAAAGTATACAAATGCTTAGTTTATTTAGTACATGTTGGTTTGCAATGTTCCAAGTCCTCACTTGCAAATTGATTGAATATGAAAGATGTTGCAAACTTGTTACAACACCTTAAAGATGAATTTGTGACATTTGAAGATCTCAACATATCACAACAACCCATGAAAAAGTGTGAAAAGTAAATGATAAAATTGTAGGCAGGGGAGGAAGGTGAATTTTTATGAGGGGAGGAAAATTGAATATATTGATTGGAATATAAAAGTCACGTTTTGGAACATGAATATATATCAAATATGAGTGCATGATGGTTTCAAATACATATGTTAAAAATGTATTTTATATATTATTAATCGTTAAATTATATGATTTTAGAGAAGTTGTATACCTTGGATAAAATGAGATCTTATTAATGTGTTTATAGGTAATTGGTATGTCTTTCCCTAAATGTCGTGGAATTTTGTTCATATAATCCTTAACACTCTTGGGTCCTTTAATGATATCTTTTGACTTTACCTCTAATTGTTTTAGATATTTTATTCATAAAGAAGACCACAATCACTACATAGTTCTTCCTAGACCTATTAACTCTTTCAAATCCATGTAGAAGTAATGCACTTAAGCAGAGTACGGGCTTACAAAATAAACATAATAAATATTCACAAGACAACCTCTCTTGATATCACATGGAGCTTCAACATATGTTACAAATCAGCTTTGATATGGCAAGATATTATAATGTATGGCAAGAAAATATCCTTAAATTTGGAATCAATGGAAACAATGAATTTATTAGTATTCCATTGCGAATGTGAAATGCATACACCACTCACAAAGGTAAGTGATGCAGTTAAAGATTCCCTTTCAATGCCCACATCACAGATATTTCATTTTGAATATGTTCACTCAATCCTATTTCTTCAAGAAACATGCTTTGAAGTAAGTCTATTTTCATCACCTTGTTTTTTCATAAGATTACAATATTAAGACCAACAAACTAAAGAATATCTTACTTGAGAAAGCAAATTTCGCTACCCTAAAAATTCGCAATCCAAATTCACTCTCATTTCAACAAAAGATCTCGATGAAAATTTTTCTTAAGTTATTCCATATAATACTAACATCAACCTTTTCATCATCTCAATTAATCGTCGGCTTAGACACCATATCCTCACTTTGTGAAGGACATCTTGTAAAAGCATGAAACCCGAGTGGTGATGATATGTAAGCTTCTAGATGAACACAATGTCGAATTAAAGAGCCAAACAACTTGATAGATGTAATATTATTGATTGATGTTGAGGATCAAAATAACAATTTAAAGGAAAACTCAAGCAGGAATGAATGAAAAACTAAATACCATAAATATAGCTAGAAAAACCTTGCCCTGAAATGATCATTAGTAGACATTTTGTTTTTAACTTGAGAAATTAACACAGTATTGCAACAATCAAACATGATAAAAGCCCTTACAACAGCCAATGCTAACCATTTAGTGGAAATATAGATACATCTAAGGGCTCTCAACAAATATCTAAATTAGAAACAAGAGAGGCTACAACTACAAATTTCCCAAGATACTGATACACCCCATAGAGGAGGCAGATAAAGAGTCTCGATTTTTCATACTATTATGTTATTACAATCATAAGATGTATGACAAAGTTGAATATATTGTTTCTATTCTATAGTTTCTCTATACCCAAAAACATGTGTTTTCCTTAAGTTTTAAATATTATGTTAATTTACAAATAATATATATTACAAATTTTAAATATTATGTTGATTTAAAAATAATATATAACTTGAAATTATGTGCTGCAAACAAGCAGTAAACATACTATACAAACTGTAAATAAGCAATTGATGCCCCATAATCACATTCTCTTATGATGTGGGAAAATTGTAAGCATAATAGGAAGACTTTGCCTCTAAATCAACTACTTCTTTAAGAAGATGCCCTTTTTGGGCTTCGATTTCAAAAATATACCCTACACCCTATTTTAGTTTTTTTATGATGAACCCATTTCGACAAGTATGAAGAAATGAGTTGCATTCTCACTAATTTCATGAAGAAAGACACCCCAAAGAACCATATTGCAAGAAATGGAAATGGATGCATGTCTTGATATATAAAATCAAGAGGAGGAGGGAATGAGATTTTAAAAAGAGGTCAAACCATGCATGAGTGCCAAGTGGAGGAAGCAGTGGCTTGAGGAAGAGCTTGGTGGTTACAACTCCGGGTAGTGGGTAGGGGTGAAACGGGTGAAGTCACTCCAAATGCACATGCCAAGTCAAAGAACCTTGTTATTCCTAACCCCGCACATTCAAATAACTGCTCATAAGAAAGATAATGTGGTAATAGTCTACAAGCATGCTCACCTACCCAAAATTGTAATGCCCCGATCTCGGACAACGAAAACTACACCGAAATATAACTAGAAAAATTGGGTAATTTTTTTTTTTAAATGAAAGATTAATACTAACACTTGCTTCACCATTTCCTGTTAATAATTAATTTATATTAATTTAATTTACCCAAAATTAAATAAACACTAGCCCAATAACAACTTAATTATTTTATTCTATTAAGTTCACTAGGGTCACAAATAAAATTTTATATCTATTTATAACTTAATTAGTTTTCCCCTTTTTACGTGTAAGGCATTCTTGTAGTGGAGTGCAATCGTTTATTCTCAAAAAAGAAGTAAATCGTGATTTGATGAGATTCGCAAGGAGATTTTCATTGAAATCCAACGGTTATAATGATTTCATCTCATAAACAAACAACAAATTTCCCTGGATGAGAATATCTGTTATTCTCAGCTCTTCAAGATCCTGAAATGTGCCGAGCAGAATGCCAAATGGGGTATCTAAGCCTATTGTAAGGGATAATTTTGTTAATGTTTTCACAGTCGAAAACTCTTCAACCACTGGATCATTTGGGTTATCCATTTCTTATAAAAACGGACAAGAATTTAGTTCAAATTTACACAACATGAAACAATCCTTTACTTTGATTTCAACCAATTTGGGACAGTCTGCTGTAAACGATTCTACCGAAATAGTTCCCAAATTCAAGTAACTGAGATTGGGGGCACGAACTTTCAAATTAAACAAATTTACACAACGTTTGATAACCAATTTCTCAAGCAATGGGCACTTTGTGCTACTTTCTACTACGAGTTTACTTCGATCACCAAATTGCAACCTCGCAAAAAAGACATGATTTTAAAAACAGGAAACCCCCAAAATCATTCGGTATCTCTCTAGAACCAAAAACCCTGGACTTCCAAATCCCTGAGAATCTCACAAGCAAACAGAGAAGGCGGCAAAATATTTTCAAACTTACAATGAAGAGAAATTCTTTTTAAGACCTCCATTATAATTCTACTACCTGAGCTCCAACCTACGACCCGATGCCTACCTAGAATTGTAGGAACATCATTTTATAAGATAAAGTTTTTCTCTTTGGTTCTTCTGTGACTTGCATTGCCGTGTACTTTCATTACCCTGATATTTTTTAGGTGACCTGTAGCCACCAGGTACTTATCAATCGGAACTTCTGAGTCAGGTTTAAAAAAGGAGAGAGAAAGACATGAGATGCCCCCGGTGATGCGATGACGTGTTATCTGGATGTGCATAGTGGCAAAATTGCTCCCCATCCTATTGGAGACAACCAAAAGTTTAGTACGGGATTAGTTAATTATTTGGTGGTAGTATTGCTTTGGTGCTATAAGGAGGAGATTTGACGGATTACTAAACATTTCAAGACAATTTTTACTTTTTCTCCGATGTTTTTAACATTAATATATAAAAGTTAATTATTTTTGAATTAAAAATTGTGGAGAGTTACAAAATTAATTATCATTTTTTTGGATTGAGGGTAAATTGAGGGTGTTTGAAAGGACCCACATCCTTGTACATATGAGGATTTTAGAGAGGATCCACAACCTGGTTACAATGAAGGGGACCACATATTAGGAACCCAATTGAAGCAACCATGGAACCGAAGTGAAGATGCAGCGACCGTCGACACGACCGCAGCGAGTGGGACAATTTAGAACAGCTACCAAATGTTAAGCGAGAGGAGCAGCCACCAGGATCAGCAGCAAGCGGAGCAGCCACAAGTGTCAGCAGCGAGAGGAGCAGCCACGACCGCAGCGAGAGGAGCAACAACAGTGAGCGAAGCAGCCACCAACGATAGCAGTGAGAGGAGAAGGAGCCACCAACGTCGACAACGAGAGGAGCAGCCACCAGCGTCAGCAATGAGGAGTAACCACCAGTGTCAGCACGAGCAGAGATGCCGCCTCTGGCGAAACCACCTCCGAGGAGGATCGTGCCTAGGGGGATTTGAAACCGGGTGGGGAAGCACACAACCATGTGACTCCTACTGCACCACTCCCACCCCATCGGCACAAAAATTAATTATCATTATTTATACATAAGTTGTCACATTCTCAAAACTAAGCATTTATTATTTTTAGGATATTAAGAGAACTGGTTACACCAAAGCATGCACACTCATATTATTAGTTGATGAAGGCTAGCAAACACGACATTAAATTTGTCACACACCTTTGCATAGAGAATCCGAGAAAAAGTATAATGTTTTTTCTTCACTGTCGGGGTGGAGGAATGGCATCGAGAGTCGGTCTTTATGATCTTATGCAGTACATAACATAAGAGCTAACTATAATAGGCCTCGACTTAAATGCTTCGATGGGATATTTTATCCTACACAGGGGGTTTCCTAAGAAACAGGCAATAAGCAAAAATGGTAGAATTATGATTCACCAACCTCATATGTCTGCTTATGATATTAATGAGGAGGACAACCATGATTTCAAAGATTTCAAGTTTGAAGATCTTGGCTTTGAGGCATTTTATTTGTGCTATTTGCAACAATATATTACAAGTATATATGTAGAAACATCAAAAACAAATTATGATACGATCCATTATCTAATGGAAAGAGATATGTCTGTGGATCCATGTACAACGGTAACTTTGGGCCTTATCGACCAAATTGGCCCAAAAGGCCTTTGACCTCGACTTAAAGATGAAGATAATGAATATTATGATGAATATCTTGTAGATTATGAAGATTATGAAAATTGTGAAGATGATTAAGATGGTAGATGGTAAAGATGGTGAATATAGTGAAGATGGTGAAGATGATGAACCGCTTGATGATAATCCATCACTTGCAAAAGGTTCTTCTATTGGCCTCACATGCCACAAATTGTTCTTTATCGTTCAATATTGTATCATCTAATATCCTTTTTTTTTGCCTCCTCTTATGTGGAATTTGACTCAAACTCACATAGATCATGTTTACTCAAGAAACCCATTCTTCAACAGAGCATTATTCACTTGATGCTTTATTTGGTGTTCCACTTATGACTCCGCCTAAGTTACCTTTCTCCTTATTCTTTTTTGGAATCAAACATACTCATAAAGAGTAGGCAAAGGTAGGGAAATCCATCAAACTATAATCCTTCCTTTTCTCCTATTCATTATCCCCCATTATTTGTTTATTTCATAGTTTTGAAATATTAGGGAAATCCATTAAACGCAAACTGCACTCAAGCCAATAAATCGAGCAAAATAAATATGATACAATGGAATACAATGATCTTCTCCTCCCTCGATCCCCTTCTTTATCGTCCCTCATCCTCTACCTCTTTTTCAATTTCTCAAGTTTTATTTCTTCACTCCGCCCCCTTCGGCGTTTCCATCGTACATTTCACGTACGATTGCTAGTTAATTAGTTTTCCCACACACCCCTCTTTAATTTATTTCTCATTCCCATAAAATTTCCATGACTTAAAGTGTGTAGGGTTTAATGTGAGCCCTAGGATAGATCTAATCTTGACCCTAGATTTGAATCTTACCCTAAAGTTGCCCTAAACATCTTTATGTTCTTTTCTTTTCTTTTCATTTGGTTTTCATTTTGTTTCCTTTTTACTTGGAGGTTGAGGAGCCATGGAAGAGATGGATTCATGGATACTCAAATTGTCCACTTGCATTATTTATTTTATTTTTTATGTTTTAACCAGATGCATTCTCTGGTTGGATATGTTGAATACCCTTATATTTTCCTTTGTGAAATCAGAAAATCTACCTATAAAAACACACAAGCATATATATATATATATATATATATATATATCCTGACTTTTAAAGAGAACTTTTTGCAGATAAATGACACTTGTGGGTTTTGGAGAATGGAGGGCGACATTTTGAGAAAGGGAGTATTGGGGCTAGGGTTTGGCTGTGGAAGTGTGAGGGAAGAGGGGTGTGGGATGGTGGGAGGGAGGTGAGCGGTAGAGTGGAGGATGTGTAGGTGTGGGGAGGGCTCGACCCTCCCCATATCTTTGGTTTACTTTTTGTTTTAAAACTTTAACAAACATTCTCCACCTAAAGTCTTTTGATTTTATTTCAATCTGATTTTTTTTTTTTTTAACTTTCACTCCACCGTAATTTCTTTTTAATAAAATAATATATATTAAATAATGAATAACTTTGTAAGAATATAGTATAATTATATTTGAAATTATAATTATATGAAATATATTTATATCATATATGATGAGGATAAAATTACTACAATTTGTAAAACAATGGATTATTATTATTTTATTTTATTTGTTATTCTTGAGAAGTATGGAAATTAATGGCCAGCAGCAATATGTCTATACTAAAATGGTTTACTCATTAATGAGACAAAAAGAAGAATGTAGAAAAATAGTTTAAATAGTAGAGAGGCTTGGAAATAAATTTAAAACTTAGTGAAGGAGAAGTAGATTAACGTTGGATTTCCTACTACAATCATTATTAAATTTCACATGGGAAAGGAAGTAAAACTAAATTTATTTCATTGTAGAATGCCACCAAAATTTGCAAGAAAAGACCTATTAAAAAGATGATAATATTTGCATTTAATGATAATCCTAAGGCTCCATATTATGTCTATATTTCCTAACAAAATACATATTTCAAATTTTCAAACAAATAGGATCTCCAACAAAGTAATATCATTTTTGTTTTTGTAGAATCATACTTCCATGAAACAATCTTTCTTTTCAAATGGAGTTTCAAATCAATACATAGTAGAGGAAATAACTAGTTTACATGATTTCTTTTCCAATGAGTCTAAGCTCTCAAATACAACATTTTCCACTTACATAAGCTACTCAAGGAACCATAATTCGAGCTCCTTTGCAATATTAAAAGGGAAGGGCACAAACTAATACAACACTAAATTACAAGAAAACCCCAACTCACAAAAATGAAACTTTACAAGGCAAAGCGAACCTCTAAAAAGGCCATATCTATAAAGTTACAATGAGAGTAATGTTCACAAAAATGGGAGGTAACAATGAAGAACCATGATGACAAGAAACTCCAACCATCTTCCACTTTAGCTCCAACCTTGAATGTTTTTCCAAGATACCAAAACCAAGAGAAGGGCTTGTTTTACCACCCAACCTATAGGCATCATTACATGTATTTCCAAGGGTTGGAAGACATGCTAGCCTCCCCCAAGCCCATGGGAGAGAGATCTAGCTTCCACAATTGTGCACAAGATATAGGGAGACATAACAACATTATATTCACATACAAAACAATTCCATATACTAAGAAAAACACAACATTTTACAAACAAGGAAAGGAGGAGAAAACCATATTCATCCTCCAAAATGGGGAAGAGAGGATAAGATATCCAAAGTTGTCAAAAGTGTGGTCCAACCATAGGATGCACACAACAAGAATCTTCACAACCTCCTTATTCCTCCAAATCAACAAACCCTCCTTATTGCTCCACCCATTTGCCAAAATCCTTCTTGGGAGGATTTTCAAACCCATTGGGTTTCCTCTCCAAGAATGGGGAAGGGGGTTCAAACCATATGAACCACCTTCCCCACCTCAAACCATATGAGGGGAGTGAAAAGAACCTACATGGCTTGCCCATCAAGCCATGAGGTTGAGAGGAAAATCCATCTCTCTTCCCCCATAAACTCCAAAATCCATCAAGCCATATGATGGATGGAGAAAATAAAAACATAAAAGCATACTCAAACAACAACACACATGAAACAAAACACACATTTCAAACAAAAACAAGGCTAAGATCTAGCATAACATAAAACATAAAATGAGCACAAAGAGCCTACCTCCAAAAGCTCTCCAACACTCTAAGCTTTTCCAACTTCCTTATCCAAGAAAGCTCTAGCTCCCAAAAGTCTCCAAGCACCAAGCCAAAAGCTCCAAAAAAAATTATTTCTCCCCATGAGGGAGAATTTGAAGAGAAGCCAACAAATTTCCTCACCAATGAGGGGGTGAAATATGTCACCCCTCTCTTCCCTCCAAGTCAAAGATTCCCAAAATAAAAAGAAGAAAAGATAAATTCACTTTTAACACTCCCTTCCCAAAATTCCCAAAATGAAAATAAAACAAGATTGTGCAACTTTCTACAAAACACACATACAAATCCATCTTACATGGATGGTGACAAAAGAGAGGGAAAATGGGAGGGAAACTCCTTTTATGCCTTTAAATTAAGCCCTCATACCTATTAGGTAGGGTCCAAGGGCTTATTTTCATGCCAAGTGAACTCCCAAAACTGAAAGGGGTCACTAAAAATGCCATAATTAGCCCAATTTCGGGTTTGGCACATTTGGGCATAAGAGTAGAGGATGTGGGGCCCACCCAAGGGTTCACATGTGACCCTAATCCTCTCTAATTAATACACAATTACCCAAATACCAAACTTAATGAAAGTGGGAACCATTAAGTCCCCAAACCAAGTTTACTTAACGAAAAAGCACAACCTAAACACAAATTAATTTTACATGACATACTACATTACAAATGAGGGTCACTCATGGTGCCCAAAAAAATGAAATCTAATACTAAGGCCTCATACAACTAACATGGTTAGGGCTTAGCCCCATGGGCCACTTGTGCACAATTTGTGTAGCTGCCCTAAAACCCACGTTCTCTTATGACCTATCACCTACACACTCAATGCACACATTAAACGCACATATCCGATACATTGTAAATCAACTACTCAATAAGCGATCAATGAAATCTATGATATCATAACATCATCATGGAATCGTAAATGTGAAAACATGCTCAATTACACACAATTTACCATGAGTTAGCCATAGAGATAAATATAAATGACATACATCCATATAATCCAGACATGTGACTAAACTAAGTATCCAACATACATCAATTAGGTCCAAACAACATCACAATAAGTTAGTATCTCATAACATCAAATGAAAAGGTTTCAACATACTAATCAAGTCAAATTGGCGCTACACGCCCAAATCACCATACATGTCCAAGAAGGTCAAATATCATAACATATTGTCTAAAATATATCAAATCCTTGTCAAATCATGTCTATGAATAAAGAAGTCAACAAATAATTATTAGTTGCAAAATCACAAAGCACCCCCAAATGAGTCATGGATCTATTTTTCTAAGGCAAGGTCATTTGGTGTGATTTACATAACATTGGATCATTCCCCAAGCTGTGGGACTTGCAAATGGGAATGATCCTCCAGAGAAAGTTGGTTCTTTTCCTAAACTACCTACCATGAGCTACTCCAGTGCAGGCAAACTAAATCTAACCTAATCTAACCATTCCAAGGAACCAAGGAGAGAGAAAGAGGGAAAAATAGAGCCTACACTAAAGTGGTGATACACCAATAAAGGAAGTGAGATATTCTATTGAGGGAGAAAGAAACAGAAAAATGGAGATGAGGGAGGTCAAACAGAAGTAACATGACCCAGATCTTCAAATTCGCTATTAAACTCCATGAAACACAACATCTTGCACCTACAAATGTGAAATACATGCACAGAAAAACAAATCTAGAAGGGAGAGGCACGGAGAAACAAAAAAAAATGCAAAGGGTTGAAGAACACCACAAAAACACGTTTTTATTGCTCTAGAAGGTGCACAGACCATTACATTTCTGGAATAGAGGCACAAATACATTTTCCAGGGCATAGGAGAAGGTTCACTGCTCAAAAATGGCATCAGAAACAAATTTGACAGAGTTTCTCTATGCCCAAAATGTCTCTCCTTCTCAAACAAGAAGTGTTACAATATATAGAAAGAATAAGAGAGAGGGAAGAGGGAAAAGTCGAATCCTATTTCAACCACCCCGAGATATGCATTGAATCCTACCTTGAAGATTCAAATGCCATCAATCAATGCCCCCTTTCAAATCCACCCCAAATCTATCGATTATGGCTCCCTCTGTCTGTCATCTAGCGTGTTGAAGAAGAATGGCGGATCGAATCGAATTAGATCTAGTAGCTAAGAAAATTGGATTTTGTATTAAAGGCCCAAACATTTTCTCCATTTTCACCTATTAGGGCCTAAAAAATGATTTTTTATCTTTTCATGGCATATAGGACATTGAGACACTTCCAACGGTGTAAGATTCACAATATTTCGAGCCCTAAGTCGAAAGATATGCCCCTTCGAAGTTTGCATCAGGTCCGTACAAATGGGTGGGAAAACTAGTTTGAAAAATGGGCCCCCTCTTTAATATGGGACACGTGGCAGCTAGATTAGGGAAAAATCAGGTTTGCAGGCTTAGAACTTAACTTTTCCCCCTTTTCGCAAGAATCACAAAATCCATAAAACTCCTACGGCCCCACTGCTCCGCTTGGACACATGGCACCCTTTAGTTGGCCTAGGCTATGCATTGACAATTCCACTGACTCTACCCCTCTCTGAGATTGGACACGTGGAGGCACCGCACTTGTTTGGAAGGTTGACTCAAAGCTTGCCTTTGAGGAGCGCCGAGTTGACACTTGTCGGCCTCTACTTGATTGTGGACTTTTCAACGGTCCCTTTTACTTCTTAGGAATTTGGGTTACGTGGCACTTACACTTTTTACTTTGGGACCCAATTTTTGGAGATGCCCTTTCTCCGAACCCATTTTTGAGGCCCTTTCCTGAACTATTTTCAAGCCCGAAAACTTCAAAACTTCACTGTTTCTTCTATTTCTTGCATCTGGCCTCTTCGAAACCCTCCTCCTTCTCTGACCCTACTATTCTATTTATGAGCCCACCTGTAGCCTTTAAAATAGGTTAAAACATGGAAACACCTCAACAAAGTCATTTCTTCTCATTCTTCCTGTACATGGTCGGATTTGACTCTTTTGGGCCTCTGTTTTCCTTTGCCTGGTTCTAGAACTCATGCTCGTGGGTCTGAATCATTTCCCTTCATGTTTTCTTCATGTGTAGGGCTCGTTCTAACCAAATTTTCTAGGAAGGTGAATTTGGGATAACAATAACTCGAGGCTATAAAAATGTGGGCACTACACAAATCAGAATTGAACAAGTTGGTAATGAATGTAATTGTAACATGTCATATTACAAAGCTTTGTGTACAAATTTCCAATACAAATATTAAACCTCCACATGACAAGCTAATAAATAAATGGAGAAAGTTTGAGCCTATTCTAGTGTTGATTTATATACATTTACATGGATAATGATCTGTGTGTGTTCTCATCTGAAAGTAGCAGCATTTTCACTATTTAAAATGCCTTTCCATTAGAAATTATTTTCTATGAAATCAAACAAAAAAATCATCATCCTAGCTTGAAGTCCTTGTCAAACCTACAGAAATAAAGTTTTGCTAAATATCCTCACAAGAGATTATGTATAGAATGAATTGTTTAAGAATCAAAATGATTGGATATCTAGATGCACCTGGTTATTACTCAAAGTGGAAAAAGAGATCAAGGTATGGAAAATCTGGTGTAACCTCAAGCCATTCATAGATACACCCAAACCCACCATTTCTCACAACTTAGTTAAGCTTTATTCTCTGACTGACACTTTTAGTACAGGCAGGAATCAACTTCCACCATTCCATAAGCACCTTCTAAATCTTCCTCATCCACTTGTGTTGGCTCGTTGAGATCGAAAAGTGGATGTCTCACATTTCTTGCATGGCCTGCCAATACTTTTGATTGTTCCTTTGTTGAGATTGCGCACTGTTTGTGCTCTCTGTAACTCTATTCTCACCAGTCCAATGGTAGCTCTTCATCACTACTGCAAGTTCAGGGCTGAGTTCTTGACTGAGATTATCTATCTTTTCCTCCTCCTCTCTTACATATGAAGAATCCATAACATCCACAAGATACTCTGTCATCAACACATTGTTGCACTCTTCATTAATTTCTTCTTCATTCCTCCCCTCCACCTCATCATTGGCATTGGCTGTTGAAATATAACCCTTGACCTTCTTATTACTTTATCTATGAACTACCGAGCTTGATGAGAATTTAAGAGCTTATTGCATGTGTTACATTTATATCTTCCTGCAAGGGCTCAACAATCCAACGCAGAAGGTTGAGGGTGGAGGAAACAGCTTACGCCGAGAAGGGTTCACTAAAAGGTCAAACCATAACCGAGTTGGGCAAGCATGGGCTCGACATAGAGAGGGAAGAGGTGGGACTCAGGGAAAGGCAGAGGAAGGCTTGAGTGAGTCAAGGTTGAGATCAAGGGAGGGAGTTGATTCAAGGTCAAAACAAGATGAAAATGGTGGTGAGACGGAGCAATTAGATGTTGTCCCATTTAGCGCTAAAATGCTAAAACATTGGGGCACAAAGCTTGTATGGGGAATCCAAGGTGGGCACTCCATATCTCAACATCAATCTCTACTACAACCAATCAAACACATAAATTCACACACAAAACTACAAATCAAAATAAATTTTTATTGAAGCAAAATGAATTTTTCTTTTCTCAAGACATACAAAAGGAACTAAACCCCAAAGAATGAATAAGGATTGTCTAAATTCACAAATGAGAAACATGCACTATTTATTATTAGAGTTTTAATTGCATTATCTTACAATATAAATTACAAAACCCCTCATAGAATGAAATCCTCTAAACCTAACAACAAGGAAAGGCATGCACAAGTAGAGATAATAGCAACAAGGACAAGAAAGTGACCCTTCATGCAATAAAATCTACAAATAAAAAAATCCAACAAACCCAACGTACAACACACATATTTCAAAACATAGTCAAGTCTCATGGACGGTTCTCTTCCCTACACAAGCAACGGCCCCTCCATTGCAAATATGTAAGGACCGATAAATGGAGCTCTTGCTAATAGTCGTCCTAAAATCAGCACCATTGCGGGTTAAATCGGACACTCGCAAATGGAAATAAATCTATAACCCTAATATATCCCCATCTTAATATATACAAATTGATTTAACTGGCTTTGTATCTATATCTAGAGTGGGTTCAAATCTTGGAGGCAACATCGGCAGCTCCTTCAAAAAATCATCTTCCTCTTCAAGCTTGGTGAATCTAACCTTTGGCTTCTCGAGGAAAGATGATGCAAGACACCTGTGCTACATGCACTATAAATTTTATAGCATGATTATTGAGGTACAAAACACTACAGGGGTGTGCACAAACATTGGATTTCAACACATTCCTTCTCCGCCAATCTCGGCCGTCGATTTCTTAAATGCATCAGAAATCGGTAAGTGGTAACTCAACAGGAAACGCCTTACGAGTAATGACTGCTAAACATTTTATGATGTTTGCAGTAGTGTTATGGAATTAATAAAGTCATATTGTAATGGATTTAATCCTTGTAAGAATTCATTAATGCCTCCACGTTGTGTTTCAATAGATTTCCAACCATGTTTGGGCCCTAAGAGGTTCATATTTGTTGTCAAATTTTGAGACTCCACCATGTCTAGAGATTTATTGTGGTGGCATTTATTTTTCTATTTGGAAAATTATTCCATATTCACCAAGAGAAGGATGTTGGTGCAGTTCAAATAAAATAATGCTTCATACGTTAAAGTGGACCAAAGGCTTCGCTTGTCACACCTTTTGGTAGAAGTAGAAAATTATCTATGACATTAGGTTGGGTCGAAACACCTCATATATTCGCCATGTGTATACAAGTTAGTTAAAAATATTATACCACAAGGGATATGAGATGGTGCCATGTGGCCCGATCACGAGTGTTTGGTGAAATAGTTGAGTTAAGAAGAAGTTCTAGTGAATACTAGAGTCCGAAACTTGAGAATTTGAAACGGATGCTACGTGGCACAATTTTGGGTGCTTAGTAACCCAAGAATTTCAAGGAAGATAGTTTATACAATGAATATGGGAAAATCCTAGTGACATGAGGAAAATATTTCCATAATTGGGCCATATGGCCTAATCATGGGAGATTGATTAACACAAGGATATAGGGAGAGATAGAAAGAAGCCCCAGAAAATAGGAACATGTGATTGGACCATGTGGCCCAATCATGGATCCGTGGTGAAACATGAGAACCGACCATATGGCCCCTCTAAATAACTAATTGGATGTCACCATGTGTCCAAATAAGAAAAATTCAAATGGACTATAGTTTTGAAAGTTAAATAATTTACACAATTTTATTAGAGTAGGTAAAATACAATTCTCTAGTTTTTTCTCGTAACTTTTGATAGAGAACTTTGCTTTGTAATCGGATGGTGGAATTGGAAATCTCTCTTTAAGATGCTTTCAATGGTTATGTATTCATGAAGAAATTTTTAGTGGTTGATGAGAAATTTGTGACATAGATTGAAGAGTTCGTTTGTCTATTATGGAAAATATTTGTATCTAAATTGACGTCATTTGAGGAAATGCACAAGACAAAGCTAATTATGAATCCTCAAGGAATATTTTGTATAATAAATGCATCCAATACAAAAATGAAAAATTCCTACTTTTAAATTCCCGATCCCATGTGGTTGCATGTGTTATGGTCCTTGAAGATTCATTTGTGCTTTCTCAAAGAATCCTTTTAGTACACAATTGGATTGTTATCGAGCAATATAGTGTTACTTCCTTTCTCAATTTGGCAAAATAGAATCTTGGAGTGGTCTTAGAGAATACTCTATCATTTTCTCTCATTGGTCGATACTTGATGCTTCCCCGCATTACTATTTGGCTCCTTCATGACCTTTGATCTGCACTCATGGAATATGTTGAATAACTTTACATTCCACTTTTGGGATTCTCTAGTTGGGAAGAGTACTATAAATTGATGATTAAATCCTTCAACCAAGATTTTTTATCTCATGAGTAAATTTTTTTCCTAAATTAACATTTGGTTTTCTTAAAATTGAGATGAATTATCATAGTAGTCATTTCGATGTAAAGTGTAAATATCACATAATGTTGAACAAGAGTTGTAGATTTTCTAAAAGTAAGTTAGCTTGAGATAATTTTTTGGAAATAAATTGGTTGCTTATAGTATGTAGACATTTGTTGCAACCAAATTGTAAAATCCTTGCACCATCTATTTTCCTATTTATTATGCAATGTGTATCAATATCATTGTTTTCATGTTTTGTAATATGGTACTCTAATGCATAATAAAATCTCTATGTAAGACAAACTTATTACATATCTAAATTATGGTAGAGTGTGCAATAATTGTATAATTTGTTTCCTTTGTTGATTATTGTTGATTCAATTTGTTTAAATTTTGGGAACTCCTTTCCCCATGGATTTTAGGCACTTATGAGATTTAATTTAGCCATACCTTTATTTATAATAATATGTGTATTACCATGAGATCTCCATTTAGCTTTGAAATTCTTTTTGAGATCTTTGTTGTTATAGCTAAAGATTCAAGTTTGTAAGGATTGCCATGTGTACTTTTCTTATTCCAAGAGCACTATGTTTGTAAATCATGGATATGTTTTTATAATCATTTGTATTATTACAACCTTTTCCCAATCCTTACTTGTCTCATGATTCTCCTATTAGTGACATCAAATCGGGTGTGAAATTATAGTGGTTAGGATCATTAGGTGGGTTTGTTGTACCTCTCCTGATTATGTTTTGTTGTTTTCATACTTTAGGTTGTTGAGGTCCCTTCCTAGATTTCAAAAAGTATGAAGAGGGAGGATTAAACCAAATCCTCATTTGTTGCTTCAAATATGGTCCCAAACGGTGAAGGAATGCACAATTGCAATGATCTACTCATTTCCTTCTACCTATCTTCACAATAGAACACATTTGAGCCACACAAAAATGGCATTTTTATTAGTGGCCTTTTTTTTGTCAATTATGTTCCATTATCACACTCCCTAGTCTTTACATTCAATTTTTTTGTTTATGAAATCAGTCATTGCATTGTTTATTTTGTGTCAAGATATCACATTAGTTCTTTGTAATTTTCATACATACCTCAAATTTGAATTTTTTTGTGTCAACAAGTGTTTACATATGAGGTATTGGTGACTACCTTGAGGTTGAAAACCAATTTATCCTTTGTATTTGTTAATTTTTAATCAATATGTTGTCCTTTTTCCTAGTATTTACTATATTATGGATCAAATTCAAAAATTTGGAGGGGCTACATTGTTCTTTTAGAGCATATTAATATAAAAATCTATAAATAGAAATATCACTTTCAAAATCAATATCAAAAGAAAACAATGTGAAGGCCTCATGGGGATTCACTAAGTAAACTTGTGGCATATCACATTCATTCATAGGATACTAAATAATACCCCTATTTCAAGTTCTAATTCTCAATATTCTATTATTAATACCCCCTTCCAATACATCATTCCTATTATAAATTACCCCTATATTATAAAATATTGCATATACCTTTTTTGTTTTACATTTGTAATACCCCTTGTTATTTGTATCTCTTTCATGTTTAATGTGTTCTTTAAGTTAAAACAAAAATGGAAGAAGGTGAATGAATATAAACAAATATTTTGGGAAATTATTCCAAAATTACTGAAAATTTTACACTTTTCACTAATCTAGAGCTTCATATGAGTCAAAGATCCGAAACAAATCCAATTCTATGTATATATTAGATGATGACACATGTTTACATCCTATGTAATTCAAGTAAAGGTAAACTAGTATTGATATCTTAAATACATTTATCTAAAATACGTCGAGAGATATCAATCTTGAGGAAGATATCTATTTATGCTAGTGTAGTACAAATTTACTAAAAATAAAAGTAACCAAAAAAATTGATTCTCGATTTACCCACGAGTTGTATGGAGTGGGGTATTTACATGCTTCTCTAAAGGTTGATTAGCGACACTCACCTTGTGTTAGAGATACAATCTTGAAGCTATGAGTCATTGGGTATTCATTGATCCCTCTAGGCTACCATAAAAATAACAACAATTTTTTTAAAAAAGTAAAGTAAAATAAAAGAATAATCATATAATAAATGTGTCTATATGAAATACACAAATATATTGATTTTGAGGTTTATATCTTAATATTTTTCACATACCACATTGATCAATAACTTCATTAAATTCTCTATAAATGATTTCTCATTTATTTGTTAAAAATGGACTAAATTTAGTTGTACCATTGTATTAGTATCAAAACAAATATATTCAAGAATAAAGGGCCCAAACATTACTATATGGCCAAGATATTACTATTTTTATTGACTTATCCAAGAAAAAAGGGGAAAAATGTTTAAGTGAAAATCCAATGGAGGTCAAATTTAAGGATGGATTGTCACATGATGGTCAAGTGGATGTCAAATTTAATGTGAAAAATAAAAGTGAACAACTCACTCATTACAACCCTAGTTGTCATTGTAGGAATGCCTCTTGATGTAATAAGTAGAAGAGAACAAGAATAACGAGAAAGAAATTTAGGAATGAAGGGGGAGATTTCACTTTCATAAGAGCATATTTAAATCTCAAAATACTCATGCATCATGTCGGATACAAAAGAAAAATTGCAACATCACATAATACGAAAGTAATTACCCTGAAATCATATATAGTAATGATATGTTATTTGGTATCATATAGTAATTGAAAATTTCTTTCACATTTTTAGTGTTAAGCATTTATGTAGAGTGAAACATGAGGAAAACCCGGAGGATTTCTAGTTTTTGGAGGAAAAATGGATTTAATACACCCATTTAAAAACCAACTCTTCATTTTCTCTTTGATATTTATACCACATGTAACAAATTGACAAGGAATGAGTTATAGAGACCAAAGATTTATTAAACATTGTTTTCTATATACATGTTTTTTTGTACTAACACTTGTCTTTAGCTAGCCATCATTGTTTGTGCGTGCCTTGGTTTCTACCAAGCGCATCCCCTCCCCCTTGCAGGTAGAGTTTTAGCGTACATGTGGTTGGTCCTCTATTGGGGCTACATTCTCCTATCAACGACATCGCATGTGCCCCCAAAGAGGGGGCATCATTTGGGATTTTTACAATTTACACTTGGATTAGATCGGTACACTTTCTACCCTTGGCATTGTGGGTTTACATATAGCAAGTGAGTTCGAGGCCAATTTACGAACTCCATACATATCAGCTTTTACGGGACATAGTGTCCTTAGAATTTTAGGAAGTAATTACGAGCTGGAGGTTACAGGAGGTGTGCCTCCTACACTACTTCGGCCAAAGTGGCATCAGATCACCAAAAAAACCAAGACAGAAAAAACTCTCTTCACATACTATTCAAGGAAGTAGTTAAAGGTTGGAGGACAAAGAGCATTTCCTCCCTATAGTTCTTCGCCATGCGGCATGGTCATCACCAATCCGACTATGATAATTTTTACCAAGAACTCCTCATGCTATGATTATTTACTAATGCACACTTTTAGTTTGGTGGATGGAATCTACATAACATAAGAATACCATAGACTATGATAAGAAGGAATGATGATAAATCTGAAATATAAGTGTAAATTATAATATCAACATGAAATTGTTACAATCTCACCCATGAGGTACTTCAAGTGTTACTGACTTCACTTGCCTTCCAACAATAACTATGGGAGAAACTTCACAATTACACCTCTTAATGGCTTCTTTAACACACCTTCAAAATGATGGCTTCCTTTACACACTTACTCATACAATATTTCTCACTACTTCCTTCTATGCTAAATGAGGGAAGGTGACCTCTTTATTTATAGGAATTCAGGCTTATCCACCCTATCTCTAAGATAGGATAGGAAATCTCTTCCGGCCAATCATATTCCATGCCTAAACTCTTGCCTTTACATGTAGGCTTATCTTCTAAGATAAGATAAACCTTATCATCTCACATGGGTTCCACCTTTTTAGACTTTTCTACAAATAAAATACACAAAATATTTATGACATCACTCCTTGTCCTTATTACAAATATAATATTTCTAATTCCTAATCATGTAGACCCTACTTCTCTACTTACCCCAACTTTGACATTTTAACATTACCGGACCACTTACGACAAATATTTACTTTTTACCACAACATTCCTTTTGTACTTTGACTATTACCGTACTCTACTTTATTGGCGGCACCATACTGATGGCGTCGTTATCTTCTATTGGACGCCACTACTAATTATACTTAACAACATCTATTCCTAATACATACATTAATAAAATAGAAATTACGGAGGAAAATTTTAATGTCGACATTTTCCCCCTTCCTAGCTTCTACTCCGTCCTCGGAGTAGACTCTTATGGACATTCTAAAGCTGGTGCCTGGAAAATATTTAACTTGTCATGGTTGACCCATTTCGTAATGGGAGTGCCATCCAATTCCTCCAGTCGATATGTACCATTTTCATGCACAAATACTATTTTGTAGGGCCCCATCCATTTGGGAAGAAATTTTCTCTTGCCTTCTTTTTTTGTATCTGGAATCATATACTAGAACCAAGTCATTCACATGAAATGGAGACCAACGGATCTTTTGATCAAAGTATTCCTTCTGCTTCATTTTCTTCTTATAGCTTGTATCCTTCACTATTTCCCTCATTTCCTCTAGTAAATGAAGATGCACCAACCTTTCTTTTACTGAATCATTTTCATCCATCCTTTCATTTTTCATAACTCTCACAGTGGGAATATCAAACTCAATAGGAAGAACTGGATCAATGCCATAAGCCAACTTAAATGGGGAGTATCATGTTGCTTGACTTTGATGTTTCCTATATGCCCACAATGTTGCATGAATCCTTTTATCCCACTTATGTACCTGCAAGGTTGCATCTTTTGCTAGAATTTGACATAACACAAAATTTGTTCGTTCCACATGTCCATTTGTGCTTGGCTTGTATGTTGTTGCCTTCCTGTGCTTAATAGAAAACTTGTTGACTAGGGCTTCTACCACCTCATTAATGAAGTGGCTTCCTTGATCTATTACAATTTCTAATGGAAAACCAAATCTAGTGACAATGCGTTCATATATGAACCTTGCCACTTCATCCATGGAAGTTGTTTTCAATGGCCTAGCTTCAACCCACTTGGTTAAATAATCTATGGCAACTACAATATACTTATTTTGGCGTGGGGTAGTTGGAAGTGGACCTACAATGTCTATTCCCCACTTTTCAAAGGGACCAAGTGGAAGAATAGGGCATAATGGAGTTGATGAAGTCTTACGGTTACCATGTGTTTGACAAATATCACATGTCTTACAATAATTATAACAATCTCTAAAAAGAGTGGGCCAGTGATAACCTGCATCCAAGATCCTTCTTGCTTGTAAGTTGTCCAGAGAAGTGTCCTCCACATGTACCATTGTGGAATTCTTCTATCAGCTCCTTCCCTTGATCATGTCCAACTACTCTCTTGTATTGTCCATCAGGTCCTATTTGAAATAATACTCCATGCAGAATAGAATATGGACGACTGGCTTGAGTAATCTTCCTCTTAGTCTTTGCATTGACACCATCAGGAAACTTGAATTCATTCAGATAATTCCAAATATCTATGTATTCACTAGGGATTGTGTCAAGGGATAACAATGTTGCATCTGGGAAATCATCATCATCACAAGATGAACCTAAACCATCATAGGCTCGAGAGAGTGCATCTGCATTGACATGCTTCTTTCTTGGCCTATCTATAATATCAAATTCAAATTCTTGTAGCAAAATTATCCATCTTGTTATCCTCCCTGATGGGTTAGGCTTATTTACAATATATTTTAGAGCACGATGATCTATTCTGACTATAAATTTCTTCCCTAGCAATTAATTTCTAAACTTCTTTATAGAAAAAATGATAGTTAGAGCCTCTTTTTCAATTCTGATATAATTTACCTCAACCTTTGCTCATTTATGCTGCTCCCAAAGTAAACTAGATGATCATTCCCATTTTCATCCTTTTGGCTCAGAGTACTTCCTAGTGCTTGCATCCGAGGCATATCGGTATACACAATGAATGGCTTTCTCCATCTGGATTCTTTAAAATAGGTGAAGACACACGGGCTTCCTTGATTGTTTAAAATCTTCATGCGCCTTCTTTCTGGTTCATAAGTAACATCCTTCTTGAAGAATTGGGTTAGTGGTATGTGAATCTTTGAGAAATTCTTGATGAACCTTCTATAGTAACCCACATGGCCTAAAAATGATCTCAACTTACTTCTATTCATAGGAAATGGTAACTCTTTGATTTTGAAACTTTATCGGGATCGGTACAATACCATCTCTGGATCTGACATGCCCTAACAAAACACCTTTAGAACATCCAAAGACACACTTTGTAGGGTTTAGTGAGGCTTGTGCTTCATCTAACCTTTGAAATGTTATCTCCATCTAGTGCAGGTGGTCCATCTTGCTCCCATAGATGTAAAAATCATCCAGAAATACTCTGATGAAGTTCCCAATGTAGGGTTCAAACACCCTATTCATCAAGCAATTGGAACGTTCTTTGGAGCATTACACAACCCAAAAGGCATAACTCTATAATCAAATGTTCCCCAGGAGTGGTGAACGTGGTCTTGGTGATCTTTCTCTGCTATATACGAACTTGGTTGTATCCACTATATCCATCAACAAAACTATAGCACTCTGGCCAAGCTACTTCGTCCAAGATCTGATCTGAGAATGGAAGAGGGTAATGATCCTTCTTTGTTGCCTTATTGAGCTTCTTATAATCAACACAAATGTGTAGTTTCCCATTCTTTTTTATTGAGATCACAATGGGAGAAACCCATTCTGAATTCTCCACAACAAATATGAATCTGCATCAAGACTTATCTATTTCTTCTTTTACAGTCTTGGAAAAATTAGGATTCATTCTATATGGCATTTGCTTTATGGGCTTAGCACCATCTACTAGCTCAATAGAATGTTCTACCCAACTTACTTGACGGAGTTCCTTGTAATCAAAAGTGAATAGGTGTATGTACCTTGAATGAGCCGGAGGTAGGATTCCTTCTCATTCTCCATCACAACATCACCAATCTTTATTTGTTGGAGACTATCATCAATTTCTTCTTCTTGATAATTTTATGGGTTCATGAGTCGGTGTGGTGGAAGGATATCCATGACCGAAACATCAACCTCACTTTCTTCATCTTCTGTCCACTTCACTTGGTACTAGAATAATCGAGAGGATGTCGATCATCGGTTTCATCACTTGAATCCACAGGTTCTTCCTTATGATGTCGAGGATCACGTTTATCTTCACCCTCTCTCTGTCATGTCCAAGTGTCATGAAGCCTTCATTCCAGTAGTTTCTTGCATGAACTCTCCTTAGCCATGGTCTTCCCAACAACATTGGGTATGCAACAATACCATTTTCATCACCTGAAAGTCTACCACACATACAACACCCATAATAGATATTGCCACATTTGAAACTACACCTTCTGGTTTAGTTTTTCCCTTATTTAATGACCTTAACATAAGTGTTGAGGGGCGATCAATTTTTAAACCCAACATATTCATTACAGACTCGGTCATTACATTAACTGCAGCACCTCCATCAACTAAGACATCATGAATTGAAATACCATTACATAATACCTCAGCTTGTGGAGCATAGGGATCCGCCTCTACCTCCAAAATAGGGACCTCAACCTCCTTCCTTCGTCGAGCATTGAGTCCACTTCGCAGCTCCCGCCTCTTCTCAGAAGACATAGCCAAGAGTTGACCATATGTAATATTTACAGGCCTTTTGGATAGATCTTCTAAGATGGAGTATGGTCCTTGTCCCTGTGAAATCAGAAAATCCTGCACACCTAAATTTCTTCTCCTATGTTTCTTACTAGTTTCTCCTTTCATCTTCTTAGGATCATTTCCATCTTGGTTATCTTTTTCTTTCTTTCTTTTTATTACAAACACATCTACTTCATTATTTATGCTCTTATCTACTACATCAAAAGAATTCACAGGTGTTTTTCCTTTATCATTATCTCTTGTACCGGATGTAGAAGCTCTATCTAGACAATTATACTTATAATGACCCTTTTTATAACAACCATAACATACGACTTTAGAAATATTTCTTTTTGGACCTCTATCTCCTCCTGAGAACTAAATTCTTTTCCTTGAAGAATATTAATAGTTAATTGGCCCATCTTCTTAGCGAGATCTTCATACTCGGTAGATGTACTAGGAAAATATTTGTGCTCACCGAGAGTGGTTGTGGATTACGGACCAAAGGTGTTGGTGTAGGCTCTACCTTAGCAACAATTTCTTTGGGCTCCTCTTCCATGCTTTCTTCTTTCCTTCTTGCGATCTCCTTTACTTGTTCATGGTAGTTTGGGTGGTCATACTTCACTCGTTGTCGATCTTTGGCTTCATCCCAAGAATGAAGTGCTTACAGAGGATATTATCCACACCATTCATCAACCCATCTACTAATCCTTCCTTCCGGATCTTGGCATCGAGCTTCCTCCTTAGCTCTAGAACACGAGCATGATAATCTTTATCTTCTCCTTCTCTCCTTGGATAGCTTTGTGATCTCGATCATGAGATCTGCATATTTTTGTTGTTCACCAAATTCTTCAAGAAAACTTTCAGTTAATAAATCCCATGAGTTTTTCACATTATCACCTAGTGTTTCAAACCACCTAAGTGTTGAACCATCCAAAAAGGTAGGAAAAAATTCAGTCCATTGTTCCCTTCTTATGAGGCCATTACAAATGCAAGATCGTTTAAACTCTTGAATGAAAGAGGAAGCATCTTCATTAGATTGGGCTGAAAAAAATAGGAATCTTCCCCATTTTCAAAAATAACCACAGTGAAATACCAACCCACAAGTACAATCAACAAGAATTATGTGCACAAATAATTGGAATCACTATAATAGAAAGTGACTTTACACCTTTCTACAATAAAATAGAAATGACCATGGTAAACTATGGTAAAACTTGACTTACTACGGTAAAAACTGACTTTACTGTGGTAAACACTATTCACTATAAAAGTGAAGTTCTTGCGGTAAATATTATTCACGGTAAAAGTAAAGTTATTGTGGTAAATACTATTCATGGTAAAAAGTGACTTTACCATGGTAACTACTATACACAGTAAAAACAAGGTTACCCTCCAAATGTTTTCTGACTAAGTGGGAATATCTCTCCAGAAAATCCACCAACGAGGAATGGTCCCGGAACAACGGAACCAAAATGTCATCACCAATCCGGCACTATGATAATTCTTTACGGGAACTCCTCATGCTATGATTATTTACTAATGCACATCTTTTAGTTTGGTGGATGGAATATATGGAAACACAACAAAAACATAACACAAGAATACCATAGACTATGATAAGAAGGAATGATTATAAATCTGAAATATAAGTGTAAATTATAATATAAACATGAAATTGTTACAATCTCATCCATGAGGTACTTCAAGTGTTACTAACTTCACTTGCCTTCCAACAATAACTATGGGAGAAACTTCACAATTACACCTCTTAATGGCTTCTTTAACACACCTTCAAAATGATGGCTTCCTTTACACACTTACTCATACAATATTTCTCACTACTTCCTTCTATGCTAAATGAGGGAAGGTGACCTCTTTATTTATAGGAATTCAGGATTATCCACCCTATCTCTAAGATAGGATAGGAAATCTCTTCCGACCAATCATATTCCATGCCTAAACTCTTGCCTTTACATGTAGGCTTATCTTCTAAGATAAGATAAACCTTATCATCTCACATGGGTTCCACCTTTTAGACTTTTCTATAAATGAAATACACAAAATATTTATGACATCACTCCTTGTCCTTATTACAAATATAATATTTCTAATTCCTAATCATGTAGACCCTACTTCTCTACTTACCCCAACTTTCACATTTTAACATTACTTGGACCACTTACGACAAATATTTACTTTTTACCACAACATTCCTTTTGTACTTTGATTGTTACCGTACTCTACTTTATTGGTGGCTGCATCGATCTTGTGTGCCGTTATCTTCTATTGACGCCACTACTAATTATACTTAACAACATCTTATTGCTTTGATACATACATTAATAAAATATAAATTACGGAGGAAAATTTTAATGTCGACAGACCGCCCAAAAATCTATGGCAATATAGGATATCCTTCTACACTCTTTCTCTCAACATGGATCAGTGCACATGTTCCATTTACACTTTTTCATTTGTGTATTTTACACATACATAATTTTACATGTGTCTTTTACATTACGTTTTTACACATACATATTTGACTACTTGATCATTTCTCCTTGTAGGTCCGACCATATGAGAAACAAGCAGTCAAATGGGGGAAATAACAAGCAACAACAACAACGACATCAACAACAAGACTTCACGGCCAAAGACAAACTATATTAACCATGCAGGGAACACTACACATATCAACATTAACACACACATTTCACCCTAGGTTCACTCTCATCACTTTTTTATTTCAATTTCATCTTTAGTTTCCACGCTCCATTATCTTTTTGTCATTCCACACTTTGTCTAGTCCTTCGACATGCCTTCTTTGTTACTCTACATCGGCATCAAGTACGCATCTCTATCTACTTTATGTTACTGAGCTTTCCACTCACCAACATAAAGTGGGGGAAATGTAGACACAAAATCATGCACTTTAGACATTATTTAGTCCCAGTCTCATACTACTATTTAAAATGTTCTTGAGTGAAGAAAGTACTAATTAACCCCCATCTTTTGGCCATATTACTTTATTTTATTTCGTCATTCTTGATATTTTACACCTACATGCCCAGTATTTTTAGTCATTTTCGATATTTTAGCCTCAATTTGGGGTGCTCGGGGAAATTGCTTGGGGCACCTATGGTTATTCTAGTCCCACCAGGGTGCCCCAATCCTTTTCACACTTTCTCGCCACTTTTGGGGACTTTACAGCCATTTTAGATCCTTATATTTTTGGTGGTCACCATTTCGGGTTAATTACGAAATTAGATCAAGATAACCCTATAAATATAAAGTTATGAGACCATAATGAGGGACCAAGCTCTATCACTACTATCATCCATCTAGAGTTGCATCCATCTATTAGCATTGGAGATCACTTGCATCCACATAGCTCCATCACAAGGCATAAGGCTAGGTCATCTCGCATCACACACATAGGGCAAGGATTCTATTCTATTCCATGCACACATTTTATTACATTTTCTACATCTAGTTATTGCTCATTACTTCACAAAGTGTGACTAGCACAAGAGCACCTAGGGCACATTATGCACACACTCACCAGAACTACATTTGGGTCCAAATGTAGTGTAGCGCTGTTAGTAAAGCTTGTTGTTGTGGCACCTAAGGTTTGTCGACCCATTCATTTTCATTCTTATTTTTAGGGTTTTGATACTCCTTGGTCTTTTGTAAGTCTTTTCATCATCTTGGAATATCGGTGACATCGAGAGCAATAGAACGAAAGTAATGTGACAGACATAAAAGGATTTTAGACCACCTCTAAACCTTGTGAAGATCGGTTTGAGATATTTTGTACATACCAGAGCAACCATTTTGTAGACTAAAGCACCCATGGGTTCCCAATCCCTCTCCAGAGCTTCATTCTAGCTAGATATTTTGGATCCATCTTTTGAAGCTCCCGCATAGTCTTTCCTGTTTCCATATTTTCCAGTCACCTCTGCAACACGATTCCATGAGCATCTTATATTCAGTGAGCTCTTTCCTCTTCTCTCTTGCACATAGGGTTTTTATTTCCAATAGCTTAAGTGCTTGAGTCATCTTTACATTTATTTACATTTATCTATTTACATATGTTCATAGCTTAGATTAAGCAGTATCCATTTTACATTTTTAGTTAATCAATCATCTAAATATCCAAATAAAAGGTTTAATATCATAATTCACCCTCCTTTCATTTTTGGAAGAACTAGTAAATTTCTCACTCCTAAAAAGGATCTCTATCGGCAGAAATAAAGATATAATTGTATGTTATAGTGTGGCTATTTTTATGGGTTTGGATGCAATGCGTATATGGAAGATTTATTTTGCAAGTGTACCCGTAGATTTGGCCTTCAACACAACAAGTTCAAGATTTGAGTAGGGAGGTTCATTTTTCCTTTGAGGGTGAGGAGAATTTGGACGTTTGAAACAATAATGTGAGAATTTTACACTTTATGTGAGGATTGGTATAAGGTCCTCAATCTCTCTCATGTGATGGAATATCTACTTCATGTTATCCTCTTTTTGCATTTTCCATAGTGTTATGGAAGAATACATATATATATATATATATATATATATATATATATATATATATATATTTAACGCTTGTCCAAAATAATATTGATGTAAATTCTAGGGGTGGTGATTATGTCTACACATGTTTATTCTTGTGAAATTTTTGAGCAACATCGAACATTCAATTTGGTAAATCATTTTCTCTTTTAATGACCATTGCTTATATTAGGAGCTAATGTCCTCTTATTTTTATGCACTCAACCTATAGTTTATTGATAATATTTGAATTATCAAATTTTCTACCACCTTTACAATATTTGTTGAATTTTTTTCTTAATAGACCACATTTTTAATTCTAAAATTTATTTAGTTTCATTCCCTTTATAGTACTTTGTTGTATTATTTCTACTCTTGTGTTATTAAAATAGATAATAATGTAAATTTATTAATATCAATCAATAATGCATTAAATAGGACAATCATTTGTATTAATTAGTAATATCTAAGTTTGTAACTATGTAGTTATAATTTAATTTTAATCTAAATATTAGTTTGCACATGAGGCCAAGAATGGCCAACTGGAATGGAAATGTTAAAAAGGAAAATAAACACATGAACTTTTCAAAGTCTCGTACAATCTAGTTGTAAAATTTATACCAACACAAGATAATCCAATTAAAATAGTGAAATTATTTGACCATTAAAATCCTTAATAAACAATATTGGTATCAATCATATGATTACATGAGTTGTTCCATTCCAAATGAAGTGAAGGAAAAATTTTATTAAAAAAACTCGCTATTTATTATGCCAAAATTCATTTACACAATTGAAAAGATGTCCCCAACACTATAGGTGGCAAGGAAATTAATGGTGGAGGGAAAGAAATGGAGGGTATTGAAGTATACTAAAATTGTAGTCATAGATCTAAAGATGAAACCATAAAAATGGTAAAACCCTAAGTAGTGGCGTGAAAGACAATGGAGCAAGGTAAATAGAGGTATGTGACACATGATGTAGGGAGGTGGAAAAAGGTAGGCAGAAATAAAAATAATATACATTTTTAATGAAGCCCATGTTTCTTGCATAGGGGAATAAGGATGCTTGGATATGCAAACCCACCAATGATTTTGTAGGCATAATGATAAATTTAAGGAAATCATATTATCTAAATGTAACTGGATTTTTTTGTTGCAAATCAAGGTCTACTAGGTGATCTTATGTACTCTTTTTGTATACTACATAATCAAAAATCATATTATAATCCTTATTCAAAGGGATTTGTATTTCTTAATGAAAATTTTTATATTTTGAGAATAATATAACGAAGGACTTATGTACATTTCCTTATGATAAATAAGTGCATTAACTTGGAGGAGATGTTTTCTATATTTTTCTAGAAACCTTTAAGATTTTGATGAGTATGCACCACGAAACTTTGTTTTATAATGAAAGCACCCAAAGACTGCCATGTTTGGGGAGAGCTTAAAATTGAATGTAGTTTATACGTGTCTGGTGGGTTAGGTGGCCTTATTTGTTTATACCCTGGTTTCTGGGAAGGGTATTTTTATCTCTTCTAGTCCATTTATTGGGAAGCGGCTCTATTTTTGTACTCATGCATTAGGTGAAAGGTGATCAGCTCTTTATGGTAGTAGAGATTGTGATTTGATTTTACTGGTAGCATCCATGTAAAAAAATTCATTTGTTTCACACTTTATCGCATGCACGACTATACATTTATAATGTATTTATACTCTGGTAGTAGTTTCTAAGATCTATAAATAGTTAATATTGGCTAAATGTATTATCTTCTTGATGATTGTTTAGGATAAACCACATTTAGATCCAACATAATTGAAGTTAAATACTTTTCCTTTCATATATGCTTGTTGATTATTTTCTTCACAAATTTCATGGCTAGAATAGGTAAGAAATCAATTGTTTCAACCTAGAGTAAGTACATCAGATCTTAAATTAAGAAAACAAGAAATCTCTTTCAGACCTATACATTACATGGTACACTTTGATTGTTTTATTAGTAAAAATACTCCTTGTAAATCAGAGAGTGATTTTCTTATGAAAATGTAAGAAATCAATGGAGTCTTAGTCTAAAAATTTTGGTTGGGAATAAATATAGATTTGTTGCTCACATGACCAAATGTGAGAGCAACATGGTTTTCTTTGACTTGTTATGACTTGAATTCATGCCAGAACCTCTGATCAAACAAAAACTTCAGCTTTATTTAGTTATTTCAATTGAAAAAGAGTTATGTTACTAACAATGATTGCATTATTGGACGGTGGGGATTGGGTGGATTTGTTAAGTCGGATGGTTGTATCCAACCTGAACCAAGTTCAAATCCCACCGGCACGAGCCGAGTTCAGGTGGTTTGCATGCACTAGTTGTGGTGAAAGGATCTAGTTTGTAGAACTCGTGGTGGCCAATCTTCTTCAAATGTAGTGTCATTGATGGTAAATTGTCATTGTGGTTGAATGTATTCAATTGTAATGTTGGTTGTGGCAGGTTATTATTGTATACCCAGTTCATAGCTCAGGTCAAAAGTGTTTACGAGAAAGGGCCCCGTCAACCCTTGTTTAACTATAAGAAAAAATGATTGCATTATGCCTATTATGATGTTTTATATTCATTGTTTTTTTAATTTTAGATTTCTTTAATCAATTTTGGGCTTACTCTTATAAAAAAATACACTAGAATAATTTTTTCCAATATGGTTACTTGTATATAATTTTATTTGATTTGATCCCACTCGAAGCATTGTGTTCACTACTTTGTTTATTGTTTGTTGCTTTTGGACAAAGTTATTTTTGTTATTAACAATCTTGTTAATTAAAATGTATAGTCCACCATGTGCATTTGTGATAAAAAAAATATGTATTCATATATCACTCTTGATTCTTATTATGTCTTTGTAATACAACACGGTCATGTTATGATTAATTGGTGAATGTTATGATCTATGCCAAGGATAGCCCTTCTACTTAGATATGAGTAGAAATTAATGTAGAGATTACACTTAGATATGCCCACATTGTTGCTTTTTTTTAGCAATGTTCTCATTTCGATTATTTGTTATTTTTCTCTACCGTATGTTTCCCATGACCGCATGATTAAATTTGTTAATTTTGTTTGGTGTTTAACTATTAATTTTGTTCACATACGGGTAGGCATATTATTATATGTTAGTTTAGATGAATTAAGCTATATTTTGTATGTTCTAGTAAAGATATGGTTTACTTGTTTTTGTTATACTCGAGTTACAACCAATAATCATAGCTTTAAATGTAAGGCAAACATTGTATTTCTTTACATTTTTATTGGTTTTGTTGGTGCTCTATGCATTTCTTTATGTTTTTAATTGGTTTTTCCGGTGCTTTATGTATTACAACCAATAATTCACCAATTATCTTATTTTAAGAAATATTGTCATATTAAAGTCTATCAATTAATCTATATATAATCATTAATTGCTTTTCTTTTACATTTCATTTGAGCTAACTCTTTCTTAAATTATTTTATGGTTGTGGCTGATTTCTTTTGTTAAGTTTGTAGTATTTCGGTGTTTAATTGACATGTAGTATCTAGATGTACTGGTTTAAGTTATTTTTCATGCATATATTAATGTTTGGTGAATATATTAATGTTGTTGGTATTATTTTGATTTACAATGGTTTTGGAAGAGTTATATAATTTATAATTTTCATTTTGTGTGAAATATAGACTATTAATTATATAAATAAATAGCAGCCATTTCATTTGCATTAGTTTAAGCTCCCATTTTTTTATCAATTTGTTGTTTAGAGTTATTATGAAAATTAAAATAATAATAATAATGTTTCAATTCATGGCAAAAATACACTTTAAAAACATCAACTCTTTGTTAACTAAATCATGAATTTTTATTTAAACTTTTATAAAAAAATTTAAATGTTAGAAACATATATAGTTTACATATTGAAATTTTAATTTTAAGTAGTAATCAAATTTAACAAATAAAATGTTTACATTTATTTAGTAGGATGAATGAAAATCATAATATAAAATCAATAAAATTCTTTTAGGCGGATAAATGAGATATTCAAACTTCAATTGAATGAAAGTGAAAAGTGTTTGTTGCTCAATATATTTTCTAAAAATGTTTAGAAGAGATTCCTAGATTGAAATTTAGGCATGAGTAATTTTTAAGTGTCTTAAATTAGGGTTTTAGATTTCATTAATTACTAAGTGTTTATATATTATTGTTTATATTATTATAATGTTTTGGGTTGTGTGTATAAGGTTTGAGTTTAAGAATTTATTTGTGCTTTTGAGAAGGCTTAGCAAAATTATTCTTATTAATTGTTTAAGTTTAAGGTTTACTTGTCTCTCATGGCTTAGAATTTTTATTAATTGCTAATAAGGTTATTATATCTCTCATTTTTTTTAATTGAGGTTTTTAAACTTATTTTTAGTTTTAACTAAATTATAAATATTTATGTTTGTTTTTAAATTTTAATTCATATTCATATTTTAAAAGGTAGTGCTAGGGTCTTTTATCCGAGAAAAGCTAATCTTCTCTACATCTTTACATATTATTAGTTTCACATCCAATATTAACTATAGTGATTTTCAAATTTTTCTTTCGTATTTTTGTTTGGTGATGGTAACATCTCTTTTTGTATTCCCTCTTTGAATTTGATATGTGAGGGCATGTGCCTTCATCAACAACAAGATTCGTTGTGTTTAAGGGGTTAGTTCCCCTCATGAGACCACTTCAAAACACCCCAATTCGGGCATCAAAGTGTTCAAAGACAAGGTTTTTAAAGTTACATGTTGAAGAGAAATAATCTTGCTTCGTTTGCTCTCCTACATGGAACATTCACACACCCCAAAAGGATAGGAGATAGTTTCACTGATTTAGCTTCCTCCCTTGTTTGACATATTACTTGTTTGTTTTCCTCTTCATCTTGGAGCAATGAAGACTAGAAACACAATTTCCACCCCTCCAATTGGCATGACATTCATAATGCCAAACTTGTAAAGGGAGGAAAATTTTAAAAGGATTTAATTTGTTGTTAATGTTTTACATTGTATGCAACGAAAAGCCAACCAAAATAATAATAACGAGAGATGGCCAAAGATTGCTTCCTACATGCCCACTTTACCTTTCCATGTTTTGTACTATTGTCCCAAAATTTTGAACAAGAAAATTTTGAAAATTTCAAAACTTTTGCATTAAAATGTCTCATTAGTTCATCTTTCCACACCATTTTGAGATGTCATAACACTGCATTGTCGTTATTTTGCCTTTGTTGATGTCTCATTCCTCTACATTCCTCCAACTTCGTAAAATGATTTGTAACGTTTCATTAGTGATAATAATTTAATTATTTAAATTTAATTAATTAGTAATGTTGATTTAATTCAAGTTACTAATTAATTAACGTTAAGTAATTAAATTAATGTCATTATTTAATTAAATTACAAATTAATTAATTAACATTTTTTTTTATTTTTATAATAAATTGTTATTATTAATTTTATTAATTAAATTCTAAATTTAATTATTAAATTAATAATATCAATTTTATAAATATGTTAATTAATTATTAAATTGGCACTTAAATGAATGGTAAAGTTGGGTTTTAACTCCTACTTCTCCATTTGGAGCACTCAGCAATCAGGTAAAAAAAACATTTCGATTAGATTTTTCGGTAGGAGTTTGCAGGAAAGTTTTCCAAATGTATAATTTGGCATTTTGTCAAATGATACCCACTTCCCCACTTTTCCCCTTCTCTCTTTTTCACTTCCCCAAATGGAGGTAACCGTTTTTGAGAGGAAATAATTAAAAGTTTCTTTTCTCATTCTTCTTTCATTCCTCTCGCATGACAAAGAAGCTCTTGTTCACGGCATGGAAGAAGCAGAAGTATTTCTTTGCACTATCCAATCAAATCTCCGTGAAAATAAAGATTTATATTTTGTATTTTACTTCCAGCCATCTGGACGCCTACAGCAGGAAGAAAGTGCATGCAAGTTTGAAGACATAGCTAATGCGTGGAGATAGAAGATTGAATTCCTGAACTAAAATCAAGAGAACAGACCTGCAAGAAGGCAAGAAAAGTCTGAAAATGAATAAAAATTAAGAAGAATAAGACAAGAAAAACAGCTTGCGCCATGATTAGAAGATTTAAATCTTGAAATCTATTTTCAGTCAACACGTGGAAGAGCCCAGACTTGCAAGAAAGGTAGAAAAATGCGACTCAGGCTAGAAAAGGCACCGTAATGTTGTTGTCCACGGACCGTATGGAAAGGGAAGAAAGGTTACAGTTTACAAGGCAATATAAATAAAGAATGTGTTGAAAATGAGCGCCCACAAAGATTGCAAACCTGCATAGGAAAGAAAAACAAGATTTTCACATTAAAATGCATGGAAAAATAAGAGTTTTAAGTGGTAAGAAACCGAAGGACTGGTATCCAGTATTGATTCGTATGGAAAACCGCCAAATCCTTATTCTACTTTGAGGCTTTCATTCCAGTTTTATCTTGCACAAACTGATCCCTTATACAAATATGGCATTGGGGTTGGGCCTGATTATTCTGGTGTTCCTCACACGTATTTCCCACTTCGAAAAGGTGGAATGGTTTCCCTTTATCAGGGTGCTCATGTAATGGATCATTTACTTCCCACGATTCAATTGGACGGTGGAAAGGAGTTTAAACATAGAAAATTCTGGGAGGATATTTGCCATGCTATACTTGAAGCACACCATTTGGTCTACATTATAGGGTGGTCCATATATCACAGAGTAAATCTTGTGAGGGAACCAACAAGGCCATTGCCAAGGGAGGACTTTTGAACCTGGGGAGCTTCTAAAATACAAATATATAGAAAGCGTTCATGTGGTGCTCAATTGGTATGGGATGAAAAAACATCCCATGACATGTTCATGCTTAAAACGGAGGGAGTAATGCAAACACATGCAATGAAGAAACCAAAATATTTTTAAAGCATTCATCAGTTCATTGTGTTCTTTCACCTCGATATAGAAGTAGTAAGATGAGTTGGTTTAAATAGCGGGTTGTGGGTACCTTATATACTCATCATCAGAAAAGTGTAAATCCAGTCTCTAAACTTTTTCAGCATCCTTCCTACCTGCACCAAAATGGGACCTAAATCAGGGTATGGGCATCCGTCAAAGCATAATTGAAAGTGAATTATCGGCAAAGGATTTTTTTGCAAGTGTCGTGGTGGATGTTTGTTTAAAATATGGAAGTATACACATAGATTGTGAGTTGTTTGACAAAATGCGTCAAATAAATTTGATCTCATATTATGATTGCAAGACGTTCTCACATGCTGGATTATCTTGAAAGAATTCTCACTTATTTGAAAGACTGTTTTAGGCCTTATCCATATCAATCCATTGCTTGTTTGTATTTCAATATGTTTTTTTAATGTATGACAGTTGTAAATACTTCAATGGCAGTAGTGCCTCTTATGGCATTATGCATGTAATTGATAATTATGTGTGCATGGTTGACCTTGTTGGTCGTGTTGGGTATCAATAGGGAGCCTAACTCTATTTCAATAGATGCAACTACAAAGTGTAATAGTTGATCGAGCCACCATTTTGAGTGTTGTATTAGGCAAGTGCTAGTCATCAAACTTTACAACTTGCTATGGAGATTCATGGTTGTATGATCAAGCACAATCCTCAATAATATATTGTTGTTCAAAATCCTTTGATCAACATGTATAATAAAAGTGTGAGAGAGTAATGCAAGAAGTGAAAAAAACACCTCATGTCGTAAAGGCTATTGAGTATGACTTGATGAGATAGTTGTTTGTGATCCTCTTAATAACTCAATTGAGGAAAGTTGCAATATTTCAATGAAAGGTGTAGTTTTATGAAACTTGCAAAAATGGATATGAAAACACTATGGCTAGCAAGGTGTAATTTCTTGAAAGAAACAATGTATGACATGTGGACACACAAAAAAAGTTGGATCCTTTATTAGGCATACATATTGCAAATGGCACCATACTTGACCAAACTTCTCAAGAACAATATATTCATCAAATTTTTCAACTTATCATTTGATGGCCTAATAGAGCATTTCATGGAATACAAGTTGGCAACAATACAAGTCTGGTCATTTAATGTTCAAATCATGAATTACTTCCACTCCGCCAATGACTTGTACACATCCAAATGACATCAAACCTTGAGGCAAGCTCAAATAGCTCGATGGAGATATTTCTTATTGCAAGCCAACATGGTGCAACAAAATATGGCAATATGGCAAATCATGAATTCACCAAGGAAAATGCACAATGGATGCATAAAATTATATGGCCTATGCAGTGAAAACTACTAAGAATGATTGAAGATATGTTCAAGCTACAGACCTGATTCATCTTAGGTAATCACACAATAAGCAAGTGTCTATTATGCATCTAAAAAAAGTAACCAAGTTACAGATCTAGGTCCTTCATGGAGTGAGAGATCGTGAAACACATCACAAATCCAACATGGTCAATGAGTTCATTTCTTGTACAATCGAGATAGGCAGACTCTTGGCCCAATGGATATGGCACTGATCAAAGGTGTCATGTTGTTGATCTAGGTGTCATTTTAATGTCTAGGTGTATGTCCATGTCATTTCTAGTGGGGTCCACATGTACCCACTTTATTATTGTAATAAATAATTTTAATTAGGTCACTTATGTGATAAAATTATGTTATTTTAATAAAGTCACTTTACTTTATTAAAATAAAGTTATAAATTATAATGTGACCTAATTGTGCCCTAAAGTGATGTCATGTAAACCCTAACTACCTTATAACCAACTTTTGGGTTATAAAAGGAAGTTAGAGCTCATTTGTAAAGGGTCTTGGAGGTTGGAGGAACTTTGTGTCCTATGGTCTCAAGGCAAGGAAGTTTATAAAACTTTGTGTTTAGATACTTTCCATGGAGATTGATCATTGTGAAGACTTTGTTGAAGAGATAGTAAAGAAACTTTGTGTTCTTTTGTAAGAAGAAATGCATGAATGCTTATAGAACTTTGTGTCTTGAGATTCTTATTGGTTATGTTTGTTCTTATGTCAAATGTAATCTTTCATTTCTTTCCTTTTCATGCAAAGTACTAACATTCAATCTCTTTACTTTTATGGTGTACTTTCTAGCATGTAGGAATGAGATCTGCATTTGCTTATTCTTGCATGCTCCCTCTCTCCATTCTTTTCCACTATCTTTCTCTCTCTTCTATCTCTCACTCACTTTCCTTTATTTCCCTTAAAAGTATCCAAAACCCCACAAATCCATCATACGAGGGAGCTGCCCCTCTCAAACGCAGAGGTTAGATCACCATGTCGATAGGTGATCTCTCCAATGTTGTAAGTTTTATGTTGGATAATGCAGGATGAAGCCGTGAGGAGACCGAGTAAACCAAAGTGACATAAAATCTTGCCAACATGTACAAATGGCCCACATTCACGAGGGTTTGGCTTGGTGTAAAATTATAATGAAGATGTGTTGAAATATGAACCTCCCGCAAATTAAAGAAGATGGGAATCACAACTAAGAAATCAAAATCTAGAAAAGGCCACAAAAAACGTGCAAAAAAATTGCACATGTAAACAACAAAAACAATTTTTTTAAAAATTATAATTGCATGTTTCATTATGCCTATACAATAAAAGTATAGTTATGTATTATTACAAACTATTTAGTTTTGAGATGTTTTCAGCCAAAACATTATGCTTAATTATGTTTTGAGATGTTGTGTTTAGATTGTATTGTGCAACTCATTTTTGGAGATCCATGTTTATCTTATGGGAAAACATATGGAAAAAAAAAAATCAAACTTTTTAAGTCCATGTTTATTTTTTTGTTATTTTTTTACACTTCTAAATTAAAAAAAAATACATTCTTCTCTCATTATGTTTGTACAAAAATGTAGTTATTATACAATGTTACAAACTATAAATTTTAAAGATGTTTATAGCCAAAGCTTTGTGCATGGTTGCATTTTTCTGCATAGAATATTTCATTAGGTCTTTGACTTCATGTTTACGCTTCAAAACATTGTTTTTCTTGTACCTTGAAACAAACTATAAAGCTTCACATTTTGTAAGCTAGCCTTGAAGTTTAGTTACAATTAAATACAGGTAAAAATTGATATTATTTTTAGATTAGATTATGTAACTTGTATTTTTAAATCCATGTTTATATTATGGAAATAAATATGAAAAATAAAAGAATCAAACTTTTGTAATCCCATGTTCATGTTTTGTTATTGTTTTACTCTTCCAAATTTGAAAAAACAAAACAAAAATTGTAATTGCTTGAAAAATTGTTGTACTTGTACTTTGAAACAAGCTATAAAACTTCAAATTTATTTAGGCATGGCTTCAAGTTTAGTTACATTTCATAAGAGGTAAAATTTGATGTTATTTTTAGATTGCATAACTCTTTACATTGTGTTCGAGAAAATGTTATTACTTTATGTAACTTTGAAAACAATCAGATTTTGTAGGTGCATGCCTTTAGTTTAGATGCTTTGCTTTAACACATAATTGGAGGTCCTCTAAATAGAACATGTTTTGGTTGTGAATGTCTTGTGTTTTTTAGATGTAAATAAAATTAATTTATCATCTATCTCTTATGAAGTTGTGTTTGGAATGCATTTTTTTATATGTTCTCCATTGAAGCAAAATAATGCGATTACTCAAAATAGAACTTTTTTATTATGCATGCATTGCGTTCACTTGAATGTCAAAAAAATTTATTTTATTGTTTATCCCATATTTGGTTGTGCTCAAAATCATTTCACAAATGCAGACATCTTCTAGTGCATGTTTGTCTTTGCAAAAAAATGGTTTCCCATATCCCTATGTTGCATGCTCCTTTATTGGTTTGCATTTATGTCATATTTAATTATTTAGGATAACTATGTAGAACTCCCCCATTCTTAGGTATATTTTCTCTTTAATGGACACAACTTTGACACTCAAAGGAATTTTTCACTTGAATTAGGTTTGTTATGATGTTAAACCTACATTTTAACTATTGAACTTGTGCCCTCGTTGATATGTTTTGAATGTCAAGGTACAACATCGTGTAGACCTTTTTGATGGAATACACTTTCAGATATAAATATTGTCCTCCAAATTTACAAGACATATGTTGGATAGAACACTTTAGAAAGGCTCCATTGTGTGTTTTCACAATCCCTCTGTCTAATGATTAAGCATTAATTGTAAGATTGATACCAAGCTCCTTAACAATGCATTCACTTCCCCCTTTATTATTATTTATTTTATTCCCTTCCCTCTTTCTTCCTGCAATATTGTTCTTATCATTGACCTAGAGACCATTTTAAAACATATATGTAATTCGAGTTCCATCTTAGCTTCCAAATCATGTTTCACGTGGTAAGCAAACATCCCTAGAAATAACACATGCTCTTGACATTACTCTGTCTTGAAAAACACCTCCTATAATAAATCATGTTCCATCAAATGGTGAAATTATTCCCATTCATAGTAGTTTGATGAATACATCTATGCGGCTATGTTCAGCCGAGGGATGTGCCCTTGAAAAAGACAACCCTTTGAGAATATCACAACACAAAGGGGAACAGTCCCTTTATGGGTTTGATTTTGTAGACTAGATGGGAGGGGAATATGCATCATGTATTTCAATGACGATGCTAAATCATTATGTGAGCATATTGAAATTGGTAAGGTGTACATCATTACGAATGGGAGGATCGAAATGCAAAACCATATTACAACCACTTGAATAGTCTTATGAAGATTTTTTTATGGCCCTCCTCAACTATTACTCCTCTCATAGAAAATGAGGAAGTGATATCTTCACATCACTTTCAATTCAAGAAAATAAAACAAATACCTTGAATTCCTATCGGCTCTTCTATTTATTTGATCGGTGTTGTTCTTTCCATTTCACCATGCTCCACTATTCATAGGCATGACAATAAGAAATTGTAAAAATAAAACTATAGGTAAAGGACATGTTTGGATTAATTATTTCCTTTACTTTATGGGAAACTATTTTAATTGGTTGATAAAATAACTTCAATAAATTCTTTCTATTCCGTAGCTTCTAGTACTAGCATCAAAAGTTGTTTTTATTTCTATTTTCAATGGTACATCAGTTGACACTATCTCCATACCAAGTTCTTTTTCAACTCTCTAATTTTGGATATTGATACACTTCATGAGTGGGTTGGCTTTGATTTGGTTACTCCTTTCAATAGCCTCTATCAAAATGAAGTTATAGGTCCTCCAAAAACTTGGCCTTTGTAGTAATAGTCTCACAAGTTGTCCAAATGGGTAACACTTGAAATGATGAATGGGCCATAATTCAACTGAAATCAGAAGCATCATCATGGATAATTTATTTTACATGGCCTTCCTTCTTAAAAAATGTGCTAAACAATGCGGGAAAAAATACGAATAGGAAAGTGGCTTATGGTTATGTACAAATTACAAGGTAGATGTTGAAAATTTTGGTTATAGATATGCACTTTGGATTGATTTGAAAGATGTCACCAGGGAAATGTAGTTAGCTACAACCTTTGATGAAATAATTGAATCAATCATGGGTTTCATAGATAGGGACCTCCACTTTGTTGTCCATAGATGATGAAATGATAAGTAAAATTACAAGCCATGAATTCATTTTCACTCTTTAAAAACATACCATGAAACAAATAATTGAAATGTGACATTCGATTTGAAAGAAAGAAAGATTTTTGCATCTCCCCCTAACCTTTTCTACCAAGAAAATTACTAATGTAAGCCTTTCAACTAGTTTCCACCCTCCCATGTGCTTGTGTTGTTTCTAGAAGAGGGTATGGTTTCTTGTTTATTTTATGTCAACCTTAGGCCTATAAAATAATGATTACATATATATAATTATTACACACACACACACACACATACCCAAATCAGTCACTAGCACCTGGGGCACTCCTTTCCTCTTATGGGGGCTTATGTCTTATGCATTCTTAGGGTTCCGAACCCTCATTGAGCCTATTAGACACCATTTCCAGCTGGATCTAGTAGATACTCGGTTTTAATCCTTCCCAGGTTACATGAAAATAGCTAAGTCCTCATCCTCTCTCATTTTCTTAGGGCTTTACATTATTAAATGTTTATTGCTTACCCCTTACTATACTTAATTACCTAAATATAACTTATTAAATTATTTACTATGAAATTAAGATTTAATTCAATTTAGATTAAATCATTTGGTGAACCCATTCACTCAAACCCTACCTTACTTCAAGGCATTATTTTGATATTCTTCCATGGTTGAGACTTATGAACCCTTTACCAACAAAGATCTTCATGATCTCCAGATCATATTTTTGAACACCCTCAAGACTTAGATCTCTTATTATTTGCTACCCGTGATGAGGCCACACAGTTTAGCTGAGCTCAACCCTCTAGTCTCCAATGATACTTTTGTTCCTATTGTGACACTTCCTCCTCACACTGCCACCACTCTTCCACCTACATCTATTATCCTCGTTTATATGCCTACTCCTACAAATCACTTTACCCTCCCTATTACTTCTCACACATGACATGTATCCTCTTCAGAACCCATGACCTAACTTCATTATACCATGATTTACAAACCCAAATTCACCAATTATAACAAGCCTCTTCATCCTTCTCTCCATCTCTAGATTCCTCACTCCTCCTTCATAGCCCTTTTACACCGCCATCTCCTCTTATCCGCTACCTCCTAACTTTGTCACACCTAAGTTTCCTATCTTCAATGGCCATGAAAACCTCAAGAACACCTTCACTCCTTTCATGTTGCATGTCTTGACTATGTTGATGACCTTACACTATTGGCTAAATTGTTTCCTCAAAGATTACATGACTATGTTATGTGATGGTTCTATGATCTACTCTGTCCATTCGGTAACATCTTTTACATCTTTAGCCAATGCTTTCCTTTCTCATTTTTCTATGAATATCGGCACTAAGATATCCTATGCGCAACTATCCAAAATTAAACAAGGATCCAATGAACATCTTGCAGACTATGTCTTGTGGTATAAGAACAACCTTGCCAAAATGACCAATGTTCTAGTTGATTCAGAATTACAAGATCTATTCATTCAAAGTCTTTTGCCTCCACTCCAAGAGAGTGTTATTTTCAAGACTTCTCCTTCCTTTGATCAATTGTGTCACACACTCAAATTGCATGAAAACAAACTACTATCTATGGGAAAATTGAAGTATTATGATACTTATTCCTCCTCATCTTCCAAAAAGTTTCAAGCCAAATCCACATTCAAACCATGTACTAAGCCTATTGACATTAAATCTATTGTCAACATTGTTTCTCCACTAGCCAAACTCCAATTGCAATCCATAAGATGTACCTTTACCAAAGCTACCTTACGCACCTCGGTTCCTATTACTGCAACTCATCGAAAGCAATCTGATTACTCTCCCTCCACCGCTCAATCTAGATCCTTCTCAACCACGTGGTCGTAACTACAATGAAAATGCACATTGTGATTATCACCAATGCAATGGGAATTATATTGATCATTTTTTAAGCTTAAACATATCATTCAATATCTCATTGATAACAATGCAATCGAGCTCCCGAGCCCTCTACTTCTAAACCGGTCAATGATAATCAAAATCTTAAAATATTCAATGACCCATTACCAAAACATGACAAGTCGACTATTGATTCCTCTACCAATCATGTATATCATGTCGTGTTTCCTCCTTTATTGGAGCCACTTGACTTTCTCATTATTACTGCTAACATACCACCACCATTTATTACATTCTCGGATCGCGACTACCATGCTACATTTTCCTCTAATGAGTTACATATTGATGCTTTTATTGGTACTCATATATCAATAAACACTATGGTCTATCCTTCGGCCCTTTCCAATGCATGCTCCATGGAATTCTTACTAGCTATCAACTTTCCAATCTCTCATATCACATTTCTAGTTCCCAATTCTTACATATGTGTCATCCTTCATATTATTGTTGGGTCCCTTACCATACCTACACCATTCCTAGTTACATATGAAATCAAGTGTTGTGACATGGTCTTAGGTCTCCATTGGCTTCGAGCTGCCCAAGTCATTCCTTCTATGCTTCACTTATGTATAAATTTAATTCATAACAAGTAAGTTTTCACCATTCATGGTATTCCACTATGCACACCATTACCTAGGCCCATTCTTGCCTCTCTTTCGGGCCCAATCATGGTATTTATGCCTCTTGTACCTCTCAAGTATAAATCTACCTCTTTACCTATCTCTCCCATTCATACACAACCTACAACATGACCTCATCGTCATCATCTGGTCCATGAGTCCACCCTATCGGCCTAAGTCCCCCATCTGGGTAGTAGCTGTTCCTATAAGTTTTCTCCACCTCCTTTACAACATCGGTCTCCCTCACATATACATGTTTACTCTCCTACACCATTGTCCCTAGACCATGGCCACATGCCTTATAATCCTTGGATACCATATAAGGGGCCCTCACTCTTCACTATTTTCGGATAGCATTCTATCACTCAAACACTTGGAGGGCATCGTACTTTCTCCCCCCCTCTATCACTACTTATTGTCTCTATTGTCTACTCATATCTTATTTACTACACTTCATGCTATGTGTTTCATGTCTACCTTTTTGTGCACTATCACATCTCTAGTACACATACTTTGTCTTCATTACCCGATGATGCACTCTTTTTTTATGGTTCATACTTGATTGTTAAGGGTACAATTCATAAATGAACCTCACTTGTCACATTCCTACTACTCTCTCTTTGTCTCTCACGTTACGTGCTTCATTCATATCTTTCTAAACATTACAACTTCTCCAAGACACATACTTTATCTTCATTACCCGATGACGCACTCTAGTTCTATGGTTCATACTTGAATGTTGAGGGAGCATTCCTAAATGAACCTCATCTCACGCATTCATTTGGGAAACTCAGCCCCTCCCATCTACACATCTTCCATATTATAACATACCATCACTTTCACACAGCATCTACAAATCTTGGTAGTATTTACTGTTGTTAGATTATAATATTTACATGTTGCACTTTGTTTCCTATGTTAGTTGGATACTTAGTATGTAATTATCTTTTTCTATACACACATACACGTTCACATGGTATCTTAAGGTGAATGTAGGAATTTTACATATTCTTACATGATGCATGATACTCGACACTGCTCTTTACCATCCCGTTGCGGCTTCTAGGGGTATCTACCTTTGCTACTCTCATCCTCCACACATCATATGTCCTATTATTACAATATTTACTGCTCCTAGTCACTATCACTTACCTTTCCGTTGATCTATACATGCTTTGACATACTATTTATCTTTCTAACATGCTAATGGGTGCTTCATGTGTAACATTTTCCTTGCAAGACTCTATACAACCATGGTTATCTGTCACTTTTTACTTGTTATTGTTTTCTATTGTTTACGGGTTGTGCCCCATGTCCTTCTTGATCATTATTTTCTTATGGTCGCTATGGTCGTGATTGTCTTGTGACATTGTGAGCAATGTCCCATGTCTGAAACCCACTTTTGTGGTCCCTCTTGTCTTCATAGTTACTTGTTACTGTTATATATATCTACCCCCTGGGTAAATATAGACAAAATCAAAATATGGAAATCAAGGAAAATCAAAATCCTTCATTTTAGGTTTTGGGGGATGTATTGCATGGTCGAAAACCCGACACAAAGAAAATATGTTGCGCATGGTCGAAAACCCGACACAAAGAATTTCAGGTTTCGGGTTTTGGGAAACATGAGACATGAAGTATGAAAATCGCAAGACATGTCTCGATGCTTAGGAGTTCAAACCCAAAACACTACCTAGGAAAATAAGGTTTTGAAGTCGGGAAACAAGTCTAGAAAACATGGGTGAAAACATGTCGAGCCACCTTCAAAACCCAATGCATATGCAAGTCCAACTTCCAAACCCAAAACAAAGGAAATCTTGGCAACACTGGTGGAAGCAGGTTTTGGGAAAACATAAGCATCAAACACATGTCGAGGCACCCTCCAAACCCGATGCAAATGCAAAGGAGAACCCCGAACCCGACAGGAAGTAGACCTTGACTCGGAAATATTCAAATGGCCATAACTTTTCACAGGAACTCGATTCACGCAAGGTTGGACTTTTCAAAAGCTTACAGGGTCCTCTATCCAACTATGATTGGATATCTTTATTTGGGTGAGAAAAAGTTCTTCAAAAATTCAAAATACAGTTCGCCATTTTTTGGGTTTGCTAGGGTTCTCACCTACCACCATAATGAGATGAATTAAATGCAATCTGGAGGTGGTTGGGGTAGATTTCAAATTCCTCTCTTCTCCCTCTCTTTTCTTCCTATAAATTGTAAGGAGGGGCCTCTTTCTAAAGGTTGAACATTCTTGTTTTTCCCCTCCCTTCTTCTCTTTGGCAGTGAATTTGTGGAGTTTCAGACCTTCCATTCAAACTGTAATGCATGTTTGTGCCTTTTGGCCATTGTAATGGACTGTATCAATATTTGGAGCAATAAAAACTAAGTTTGTGGATGATTTCAACCCTCTCTTGTATTCATTGCATTCAAATGATCTCTTATTGCAGCCTTGGTTACCTGTGCATGTTTATTGTATTGCATTTTTATGGTTTGTGTTTATTGGAAAAACAGTTGTTCATCATTCCTTTGGTGCATCACCTTGGCTAGATTAGGTTTATTTTCTTACATCTTCTCAACCCTGTCTCCTTAGCAAGTTAGATTAGGTTTTTGAGTGAACCCTCTGCATTTTAATGTGTGCATCTGAATAGAGGAATAGGAACTAGCCTTCATCCGAGAGCTTTCCCGATTCGCAAGGTCCCACACTTGGGAAAAGCTCCATGTTATGCAATCGCACTAAGATTCTCAACCCATCAAGTTGCATACATTCAGGGGTGTTGTGATTCGCCATCAACAGTTACATTGCAATCTATTACATGCTACCTCTTTTATACTAGCACTTGTTTCTAGTCTACATTGTTTACATGTGCCTTAGTTTCTACCATGCACATCCCCTACCCTCCTATAGGTATCCACTCTCATATATGCATATCAAAATCAGTCCTCTCCTTTGGGCCGATCATCCTACATTTGTCACATGCACCCCAAATGAGGGGGCATCACTTGGGTAAACAAATCACCCTTCCAGAGATCATAGCTCTAGAATAGAACAACATGGTACAAAAATGGAAAAGGCACACATTTACAGAGTGGTCTCGAAATCGACTTGGATCACAAACACATAGTAGACCCTTAGGTTGATTATACACATATGGAGCTACATTTGAATTGCCACCTCCTTATAGCATCAAAGAAGGTTGAGAAGGGCCTACATTTGTTGATTGTCCCTCTTCCATATCCCTCTTCTTAGATCTATTATTTTTAACCACACCTTTCAAAAATGTCGATTTATCCCACAAAATACTTCCATTTTTCAATTCACAAGGGAAGTATCGGTTGGTGGTGTCTCATGATTGACTATAATTTGTTGATTTTCCTTTTTTGTTGCATCTTGAGGAACAAATGCACTTTACACCATTAAAGCTTGGTTCAAAATGTCATTAGGGCATGTTGTTTGGTTGTGTGGAAGATGACAAGGGAAACACCACTCATAATCTTGCACAAGGTTGTTTTGAATAGGAACCAAAGCTTTGGATGAACTAGCCACATTTGGATTATATGGTTGAAATGGTCTTGCAGGAGGAAACTGATTTTGATTTTGAGGAGCAACTTGGGAGGAAGGTTTGTTTAATTGATAAGGGGACTTGTTTGGTTGGTATGGAGGTTGGTAAGGTCTGAAATTTTGGGTTTGTTGCCTATTAATGGATACCAACTCATTCCCAAAAATTAATTGGTTCATCACCTCTTGCAACTCATTAGAAGGGCTTGAGGAAGTACATGTTTGGCTAGAACTTTGATTCCTTGGGGTTGGAATAGGGGATAACTCAAGGGTTTGATGAGAATTAGTTGTCTCAATCTCTGGGAATATACACATTGGAGTTCTAGGAGAAATTTTCCCGGCCTGAATAAGGTTATTCTCAACTCTAATAGCAATGTGATAAGAACCTGGTAATGTTCTACCCCCATAGACTGAATCATGACCAAAATATCATTGGTCAAATCCTTTAAATGATAAAGAAATGCATGTTGGGTGTAGGTCTTACCACTTGAGGAATTCGGTCCCAAATCCTTTGAAATCTGATGTTAAAATCAGTCATCTACTCATTAGGGGCTCTCTTTGTTGTTTTTAGTTGCTTTACCAAATACAAGTGATCTAATTTATCCTCAAAATGATTGCACATGGTTATGCTAAGTTCATCCTAATTATGAATTGAATCCGGTCTTAAACTCTTGTACCATCGAAGAGCTTTTCCTTTGAATCATGAATCCAAAAGTATGACTGTTACATCTTCTTCAATAATAAAATGGATTGAGCAAACAATAACAACATCTTCGATATGATCAGTTTGGGTGGTATGGTTTTCACTAGTGAAGAAATGGATACTTTTAAGTGTAGACATTGGTATATCATGTTGTGCATTAAGAGCTAGAGGAGTACCACCGTTAAAAGCTAACAAAAGGCAAATTTCTATGAAGTTCAATGAATGGGATGGATTTTAAAACCTTAGATGAAAACAAGAAAGACCTACCAGGAGCGGTAGAGAGGACTTTGTTTGGTGGTGATGGTGATCTTTAAACTGATCTGCATCTTCTTCTTCTCATTGGTGATAGCTACAAGTAATCAAATGATCCTTCTTCTAATGTTCTTGACCTTGTCTGAATCCTTCTCATGAAACAGAGGCACTAACACTATTGAAACAAATAAATATTGTGCTTGGATTCGCCATATGTGTTGCTCTAAAGCCTTCAAAAGGCTGAAATTTACTAAGATACACACCCAAACTTGGAAAATGGAAATGTTAACTTCTAAATTGTCCTACGGCATGCCAGAAGTGTTATCTCTATAAAAAAACACCCTCTTATTTGTCATGAATGGATGGATGAGCAATCAGTGTTTTTGGGTAACATGGGATTGTCTCTAAGTGTGGGACCTTGCTATTTAGACAAACCTCCAAAGAAGGTTGGTTCCTCTACTAAATCCTAATGCTAAATGACTCCTAAGGAAGGAAATAATTATATCTAATCCTATTTTAACAATCCAAGGGACCAGGGGAAGAGGGAAGTGTATAAAAACTCAAAATCCTAAGCTAAAAGAGGTGATAGCACAAAGAAGAGGGGGAAAGACACTCTCAAATGAGGGAAAATGGGAGAAAAATGAAGGAGGAGAGGGCATACATGAGTGCCACAATCAAAAACAACATTCAAACCACCATTTTTGTGGAGCACAAATGATTCAAACTCTACATAGAGAATAAAACATGCACAATATACCTACAAATGCAATAAAGAGGCAAGATAATGTAATAAACATAAGCTAGGGCAGAGGATAACCAAAAACATTTTATTACTTCATAAGGATGCACGAGTTTATTACATTTGAGGAGAAGAAAAAAACCATTGCAAAGATCCAAATCTAAGGCCTACAACTCAAAATACATATACAACACTTGTAGAAGGATGCACTAACATTACAAGAGGGTCCAACCTTTATAAATGAGCATCATTTTACAATTTATAGAAAATGGGAAAGAGAGAGGGGAGAAAAGAGAGGGAAACTCAGATTTCCAGCTTTCAAACACCAATAACCTATAGTAAATGTCTAAAAATAGGCATAAGAACCCTTATAAGACTATTCCCCATGATACTTTTCTTGTGGGAGAAGGAATGGGCACCATACTTCATCAAATTTGGTGGTTGAGCTACCTAGAACTGTATCTTTTAATGTTGATTGTATTTCCTCTTTTTCACCCACCTACCCTCACCTAAATTAAGAAATCCATTTTTGTGGTATAGTACATGCTAAGAGATTTCCAACGGTACCAAGTTTTTGAAATTTAGAGTTATGGGGAAAATTTATGGCCCTCGAGATTCACGAGCTCGGGAGGTTATACTAGTTTTCGACGTGATGTTACACCGTATTAATCCATTTTTCCATGTGCGAGATGGATCATCCGATCGGGAACTCGGGAATGTAGGAATTATTCCACTTGTGCTTGTCAGGCATGTCATATCCGTAAAGTGGCCTCGGGTTCCCATGTTTTGCAGAGAATCATAATTTGAGTGGAACCGTGGAACATTTCCACCGATCCCTCCATGCCTACACTCTCGCTTTTCCCACAACACTACCCTAGCGCTTAGTTCCCTGCCTTAGTTAATCACTCCGACTCACTCATGTAGGGAACTCGATGACTTGACAAAATGTTCCTTTTGTTTCCAAAAAAACCCACATTACCCACAATCACGCCCTTTTCCTTACTATCGGTCCAAATGGCCATGCGCAGAGAACTCAAGGCCTCAAGAAATTATTCCATTTATGCATGAAATAGTTGACTTGTTTACAATATAGTGTTCTCCAAACTCCTCTTGCAATCGATGCGGCAAAGAGGAAAACACAAGGAACACGATAACTATTATGTCGATTTCTCTCGGGCCCAATTTAGCTAATTTGGCCCCAAAACCCAAATTTTCTGATTTTTGGTTAAGTATGGAAATGAGGGGTTAGGAAAGGAGGAAAGGAATGTCACGAGATCATTGAACTTGCTCTCATTTCATCAATTTACATTACCCAAGCCCAAAATAGAATTGTAAGTTATCAAAATAACTTAGGGAGGGGTATTTTAGGTAACGGTTACTTCTCTCAAATAAGGGGCCAAACACTATAAACATTATCTATCACCACCTAAGCTTACACAAAATCAAAAGAGCACTACAAGGCATACATCTAACACATCCATACAAGGGACAAGGGCTACATTATTCTACATACACAACATAGGAGGGGAGTTCATTCTATTCCATCACACATTTTGTATACTCAGTACAATCTACATCTAGCCCACTATCATCATGCAACTTGCACAAGGGAAACCTAGGGCATAATTACACACACAAGCATAGAAAACTACATGGATTCTGAGATGTAGTGTAGTGCTCGGTCATAAGTTAACTCTTCGCGGGATCATCGAGGTTAATCGACTTCACCATTCTATATAGTTTTTATTAAATTTGATGTGGTTTATGGGCATGTGTAGGTAGATACTTGTTTTGGAGGTTACAGTACAATCGACAACATAATGAGATAAACCAAAGTGAGAAAGAGCAGTAGAAGTGAATATCTTCTGACCCATGAAAGACCATATTTGAAGCATCTAAGTGGACACAGGATCCCAAATCAATCACTAGCACTTGGGCACTCTTCTCCTCCAACAGTGCTTATGTCATGTGTATTTTGAGGGTTACAAACCCTCATTGAGCCTATTAGACACTATTTCCAGCTTGGATCCAATAGATCCTCGTGTTTATCATTCTCGGGTTACACAAAAACAAGTAAGTCCTCTTCCTCTCTCATTTGTTTAGGGTTTTACATTATTAAATGCTTATTCTTTACATCTTATTGTACTTAATTACCTGAATATCATTTATCACAGTAGTTACTTTGAAATTAAGATTTAATTCAACTTATATTAAATCATTTCTAGTACAAGATTCAACTTCTTTTGAACATTTTGTTGGTTTGAGATCCTTTTATACAAGTATTTTCACAATATTTCTACTGAAATTATCTTCACCCCCTAAAATCATTTCTAGTAAGAACCTATTCAAAAACACTTACCAAACTGGCATGTTAGCTTCTCCCCTTGGTTCTTGGATAATCTTTGAAGGGTGATTCTACCTTTGAAAATGAGAGAAATATTGCTCACGACCATTTGGATGATTGGAAATTTTGGCACAGCTCTATCCTAGGAACACCATGGGTCTTGATAGTATAGATATGATGGGTCACCGATACTTTTAAATCCAACATAATTGGAACAATCATGAAGTTCCCCATCCTTTAGAGGTGTTTGGTCCATATTTCGTCAAGGTGAATAAGGTCGTAAACAATATCACCCATATGCAATCACCTTCCACATTGCATGTATATCCTTTGTCTCTCAAGCAACAGATTGGCTTTGGATACTATTCTTCGCCACTTCTCACACAAAAAGCATCTACCTCCACCAAAATTAATAATTCAAGGTACAATACGGGTGGGAAATCATATCTCATAAATGAACTATTAGGTCAACAATCACATCTACATCAACCACAACTCTTTCACCTCCTTTTACTTTCCCTTTTCGGGTTGTGGAATTTAACATTTCAACATCTATTATACATGCCTACCTTTGCATTCCTATCAAAGAACTCAAACCCTTAGAAGGTCAAGCATTGTCATATTTTCAAGACTCCCTTAAACATGTTGAGTATATTCTTATTGATGAAATAAGCTTCATCGGACCAAATATTGCTTAGTAGGGTTGGTTACCATCTTCGTGGAGCTTTTCCCCATTACAAGACATATAAATTTAGAAACACATTTGTCATCCTCGTCGATGACCTCGGGTAGTTTCCACCATCAAGAACATTCCTTTATATACAAGCCATTCATATGGTGTCAACCCATGGAAGGGGTTTCATACTTCCATCTCCTTGAGAACAATATTTCAATAACATGGTGTCACCCCCGCACAATTTCCTTTTGCCATCAACTGCTTCTCCACATTCAAGATGTTACTCCTCTGTTTGAGGACTAGGAACTCCTTTGTCTCATACTAACTCATACCATTCTCATAATGAAGTCCATAACTTCAAGACCACACCCCATTTATTTTCAAAAATGACTAGGTCAATCGCCATAACCTTCAAATGTTGAAATCATTGAACAATCCTATCACATGGTCGATTAATATTACAAAAAGTACAAGGCGAGTTAATTTAGGGAACCCGATGATGATCGATTCTGACACAAATCTCTACTATGGAAAAACCAAAAATTAATGTTAAGCGCTAATTTGTGGGTTAAAATAGGCCTTGTAAATGGTGTAACATGCACAATCGTTGACATTGTTTATGACATTTCCATGACACCACTAGAACTCCCACTCTTTTTTGTCATCAAATTTTATAGATATATTGGTCCATGTTAGGATTCTCATAACCCGTTGCATATTTCAATGCCTCCAATTTCCAGAGGGAATCAAGGACAATTGCGATTAAATGGTTTGGGATTTGACTATTCACAGTCTCAGGACCTTACTTTACATAAGGCCACTATCGATATTGGCAACACTAAGAGACAAGGTCTTACTATCATTAAAATCTCTAGAGTTCCCTCCCTTGGAGATCTCCGCATTTCACTTGCTTTTTCTTTCGATCAATACTTTGAAATGGCTCGTACCCCTCTACTTCAAGTTAACAAAAATGAGGAGGCACATCTGAATTCACTCAACTAAATCATGCACTCTTAAAATGCCTTCCTATCCCTTTCCCCAACACACTTCAATTCTCACCATTTTGTATATCAATTAATTTTACCCATTAGTTACCTAAATATGTATGCCATTTTTACATAATGTACCTTGTAAAAGACATGCTTATCAAAATTTTCCAAATATATTACTAGTAATTTTTATAAAATCATCTACTTTGTTATCCCATTTATCCTCACAACCCTCCCTAGTCACTCACTTACATTTGGAACTCTTGTTTTCTATTGACAAGAACTTCCTATCATTCCCTTCACCTGCATTCTAACTACGACATCTATACTCTAAACATCTTCAACCAATGTTATAGTTGGCTAATGAGGTCTATACTCTAAATAATTTCAACCATCCATGTCGTTCTAATGTTTTTTAATGTTTTTTTTAAGCAACCCATAAATCGGTACCACCCTCTCCCAAAAACTCTCAATATCTCCATTAGTTCTTCACACTCCAATTTTAACTCTAGTTTTACCCCATGTTTACAATACTAGAACAACAAATAAGTGTGTACAACAAATTAAAATACTCTTTTAAACATATAGTTGTACCACGGTCCACAATTTCAACAATTAAAGGGGAAAACAAAAACAAGCCTTAGAGAATTCATGAGCACAAGTTCATATGGTGAAGTTAATAAAATAGTAAATATTAAGGCTTGACCTCAACGCATTCAATTACCTTAGAAATCACATTTAATTTGCTTTTAGTAGAACACAATTTTTATTTTTTGATCAAACATAAGGAATCCTAAATATTCAAAAATAAAATGTGATACAAAATCAAAACTATCTTATCAAAATCTTTAAAGAAAATCGAATGCTCATCGAGCAATTCTTTTTGTTTTCTAAATATAGATTAAGACATAGTAAGAGACAAACATACAAGAAAATTGTCTATGTTGGGCTATGGTGTTATGGATTCGGATCCTATGAACTCGCCAAAAACCATTTTAAGAGAAAGATTGGCAATCCATCTGGCAAAGGATGATAGTCAAACCCATAATGAATGCCTTATTAAAGCTCGACTCAATGTAGAGAGCAAATGCATATTTACCTACTATGCTCCAAGGTTTTGTTGATCGTGGTTATATTATTTGTCAACAAGCATGATATATAGGCTCCTCATGTGATATATAATCTCTTCAAGTAGTAAGTTGTGCCTAAATATCACATATGTTTATGCACGGTCTATTTTTACTATAATATCAAATTTTCAACAAAATGTTTACATTGTAGTGGTAGATTTTACGACTTGCATGTCATAGGGGTTATAGTATTTGCAAGTGTGCTTCAAGAGAGGGGGAAATAACTTGCCTCTGTAGCAAACATGCAGTGGGGCAATAGTATAAATGATACAACAACGTTTGATGATGTTCCCTCAATTTAATATTCATTGCGAGTTTACGAACAAATATGTAATTAATGTATACTTGGACATGGTGTTTCTTGGTAATATCGGCGATCTCTTCACAAAAAGAGTGGCTTCTAATCATCCACCTTATCTCCTAAAACCCTTCCCATATTTGGTGAATGTTGGGAAGCTACAAAAGAAAGAAGACATATTAACTGTATATATTTCCATAACAAAGTTTGCATTCCGTGTGTACATTGTGACACAATGTGAGAAGCATCTTCGCTTCCCATGGTTGTCCATGAGGATGATATTTTCGCCGATGTCCACTCTAAAGAGTATATTTCCATTGGAATTAAATATGGTGAAGCCCTCGCCAAAGAAATAACAGGGACTTGTTCCTAATGTTCAATGTGGTGATCGTCACACGACAATACCATTGATCTACAATAGCTTAGACTAACAAATCTTGGTATTGTGAGTCATTTTTGGACATTTTCTCGTTAATTAAGCTCAAACCAGGAAAATGAGTGTCCAAGAGGGGTAAAACACCTATACACAACCTAATTTTCAACATTCCTTTGCGGTGGCATAATCTCCTCTACACAAGACCAAACAACTCCGGTCCGTAAGTGACAACTACAATCCAACTCATATTGACAAAAACTCATGGAGTTATGGCATGAATAGAGGGTGGGGTTATCCAATGCGAGAGGTAGATACGACCAACCTTGCCTTCAATTGACGTACCTTAATGATCTCTCATTTCACGCACCTCAAAGGTTTGTCGTCCAATACACGTGATCTTCCCTCCTCTCTAACACGACACCAAAAAAGAAGGAAGTAGATAGAAGGTGCCTCGCTCGTCCATTTTATGACTAAAAACCATTCACACATGTCCATTTTTAATAGTTGTCGGTTTAACACCACACTTCATCGAGTAGAAGTGAACACCTATTGGCACAATAAGGCCTTCACAAAATAGAAAACATAAACTTATATTAAAAGGAAATATATATTAGCAATTGCACATGAGCAAAGTGTACTGAGACACGAAGGGGATGTCTTTGAAGAAGTTAAACTTGAAGGAGTGAAACAATGTACAAGGAAGAGGGACGATGAAGAAGGGATTGAGGGTGGAGAAGTATAAGGGTGGAAAAAAATTAGGGAAGGTATGCATAATTGTGTCACAAAATAGTGTAGAGATAGAGACATGTTAAGGTGATATGACATCCTAGTTGTACACTATTTAGCGTTAGCAAGAAAGAATGAAAGTTATTTGTACTTGGAGTGGAAGTAATTTCTCATTTAATAGAGAAGATGAGATACAAATTCCCTATTCCAAAGAGGCCTTGACCGATCAAGGTTTAAGGTGGGAGTTGTTGTTCTCACACATGAACTATTAGAAAAGGTGTCCCAAACTAGTTGTAACTTAGGGATGAAGTACTTGTAATTGGAGAATGAATGAGATGTGACATCACTACTACATAGGATATGTTTTGAGACATTAAACCATATTCATCGGTATGCCTTTAAAGTAAGATTCACATGGAATTTTTGTTTTCAACTTTTCATGTGTCACTTTAGTATGAGAGATGAAAACAAAATTAAAACAAGGGTTGTGGTGTAGCAAGAGTACCTACCACAAAGGCTTGTGGCATGTGGAGAAGGGATGCAATCATGTAAACATAATTTTTGAGTTTTCCAAACATTGGTGATTGTCGAGAAATGCTTTCCGGAGTTGTGCGGAAGTGAACGTAGACATGGTTACATGGTACAACTTATAGGGGAAATCTAAATGTTAACGAATGTAGGCCAAATCTAAGCAATATGCAAAACTTCGTTGCCAACGCTAAATGTAAAGCTGAAGGGGCCTGAGAGTTGTTCCTATTCAATGTAAAAGGTTTATTTCATTGAAAACGAACTTGAAATTTGAATTTTAGGTCCATTTCCAAAACATTACAACAAGAAAAGAACAAGTGTTAAGGAATTTAGGAAATTCGAGGCCATATGAACTTAGAAAGTTTTGATGAGCATTAGTATGCAAGTAAAAATAATGAATTATCAAAAAGCGAGAGAACTAAATTAGGGGGTTTATTGCTAAAAATGATAGATTGTCATTGAAGTCCAGGAATGTGAACTAATCTTAAATTGAAATCTAAGGTAAACACAAAAGAAATTAATTGAAACCCAAATTAAGGACAATGATGTAGCTAAAGTCAAGTCCTCGTTGGTTTTATAGTCATCAAAAAAAGCACCGGGGAATGTCACAATATTTCCTTTTGTTCTTGTAGCATGAATACAACTTATAATTAAATTTGGTTCACATTTGTAAATGCAACTGTAAATGTTGATACTTTCATGACACACAAAATTACATTCCAAAAAGCAATGGCAGACTATCATCAGGAAGTAGACCTAAGAGTAGATGGTGATCTCTTTGTCCTCCACAACTATTCCATTCTAGGCCACCAGGACTATACACCCACAGTCTTCATCAATTCTACAAGAGTAAAATAGAAAGAACTCTCAACTTCAATTTTGGAAACCATCTTTGACAATTGTAAATTCTCGGGTAAATGTCTTATTAGAACCAGTAATATCAAATTATTAGTCCATCCAATTAAACAAAAATGGAGCCAACATATATTGGTCTGATTTATTGCTCAAATCCATCTACAAGAGAATGAGTACCCATACATTTAAATGTTTTGAAGAACATACCTGGGTGTAAATTCCTACTTCAAATGTAAATTCCTCGACCACTGGTGTAAAATATTTTGTACTACGTTTGGAGCCCTTATAGCATTTGAGAATTTCAGCTGAAGCAAAAGGATCCAAGCCTAGAGAAAAAGTGTTTGATTTAATCATATTCAAATGGAATTGTTTGGTAAAAGCATGTTTTTTAAAGCCCTTAGAGCGGGCTCCTACCAGTCGAGGCCGAATTAAGGTCTTTGAGCACCCTAGGCGCTGTAGAAATGGCCTCTCTTAATTTTTGAAAACATTTTATAGATAAATTTTTAACACATACAATTAAGATTAGAAAGACTTCTTCCTTTCCTTTATAGCAAAAAAAACTATCAATAAAACTATCATAATTTACAAGTCATAATGATGTCACGTTCCCACCGATGTGGTAGTAATGTAACTCACTCGTATTCATTTTACAACTTTGTCAACAAGTGTCAGCCGAGCTTAGGCTTCCAAGAACTCCATCTTGTTGGGAGACCTCTCTCATCTCTTGTTGTGAATAAGTATTGTGCTTAATTCAGTTAGCCTATTAATCTAACTCAAAATGAAAATCACAGAGGCGGTTTCTCGCTTCAATTAGCAAATTAATATGACTCAAAATGGAAATCAAAGAGGTATAAGACTATATGTAACAATATTTTGAAAGTATCATTTACTTAGAAACTCTATGATGGACAAGAGGAAGTGAGAGAATTTGTTGTTTGCTATGGAGCCCAACTGTGAGATGTGTGACAGAGAACCTCTTCCAAATCCTTCTCCTTCCTTGGTCAATTTTGGGTGCATGTGGGACAAATGCAAGAGTCCAAAAAGCACTTTTAGCAAGTCAAAGTGAGGTTTGACTGTGTTTAGAAGAGATTGACCATGGTTAATATTTAATTAACCGTGTTTAGAGGATAATTAATCCTATTTAGAGAGAAATTAGGTTTCTGAAAGGCTTCTGAAAGACTTAATCAATCCAACAAAGTGGATTGATACTCCAGGGAGCTAATAGAGGTGGTAAAGAAGAGAATATTAGCCAAGAAGAGGTTATTATAACCTATTTAATTAGTTTACAAGAGGAAATACGACCAACAGAGTGTCGTAAGAGGGGAGTTAGATAGATCTAACTGATGAGGTGTCGTAAATTTGCAAGGGGAAGAATAGTTAGTGTAATATTAAGAATAATAGTGCATTGATCAAACTACAGGTGTCTACATTTGCCCCTCTTTGGGGTGGTGTAAGCCACGTCACTTCAAAGAAAGTAGAAAAACATAAACGAGTAGAAAAATTTTAAAGGGGTAGAAGAAAAATTAATAGGATGAAGGATGAAGGATGCCCCCTCGAGTGTTGATGGGGTGATGGAGAAACTCAATCGGCGATCGAAAAGAGAGTAAAATAGAAAGAAAGGTGCACAGAGAAGATGAGAAACAAGAAGAAAGAGGGATATTGAGCTATCCACAAATCAATTGCTAACAATATTTAATCATCATAATGCTTAGAATCCTCCTCATCGGTCCTTATTAAAATGTGAGCATATGACGGAAGCATAAAATGACATGAAAAGCCAAGGTACAAACAACCATCTTGTGCTAAAAATGACCAACTCCATGCAATATACATGAATGCAATGCATTACAAGAAATAAAAATATCACCTAATAGGAAACAAATACAATCACACACACTTAAACCAACAATGTTCAAGATAGTTGCACAAATATTTTGTTATCAAGATGTAGTCCCAAATGTTCTAATAAATGACAAGGGTGAAGGATGATGCCCCAAGCAATGTGTATATGCAAGGGAAAAGATGGAGGACACTTGGGTCCAGTGAAAAAGTAATGTGCATGACAAAAACAATACCAAGCAATTGATAGTGCCCCAGTATAGATGAAAGTAAACAACATAACTTGTGTAGGTGATTGAAGATTTAGATGATTCGTGAGTCGTTGTTTCAAAATATTTGAAAACGTCAGCAAGATATGGGATGAGTGTCATGCGATAGACACAGATTTCAGCCGTAGATGAACGGTTTACCCAGTTTTAAGCTATTTCCAAGGTATTTCAATGTTTTTGGTTTTTAAATGGTTTTATAATTTTTTTATTTTTAGATTTTTGATCGGTCAAAAGAATTTCAAAAGATCAAAGATCTTCTAAAAGTACACACGAGGGCGATAGTGGGAAGGTGAGGTTATTAGAGAGCCAGGATATATTCCCACAAGAAGAAAGATGGGTTGGGAATAATTTCTTTAAAATAAACTAATAAATAATTATCACGATGGGGGAAAATAGATGAAAAATAGAGGAAAAGGCGGGAAAAGGTGCCTGAAAGGTTTGTAAATTATTTCAGTGCGACAGAGAAGTAACCACAGGGTGGCACGAAGTGCCCCAGCGTGTGAAAATTAGCAAAAATAATTATTTTAATACAAAAATAATTATCACAATGGATAGAAGAAGGTTAGAATGATCACGATGGAGAAAACATGCCCCAAGGGCATCGCAACAGGTTAATATACCCACCCGGGGTCGGTAAATCAATCACGACCAATTCATTTCTACCGAGTTCTTGCGAATTTTTACCGCGAGCGAGAGCAAGAGCCCTGGAGTGAGATGGCAAAGAATACCGAGCAGGAGGAGACGCGCATATCGCATCCAAGAGTTCATGCGGGACCCAGCGGATGGACCCTACGTGAGTGGCCTATCCCTTCTAGTTAATTACACATTTAATGCATTTTTAGGGTTTTGTTAGGGTAGGTAGGGTCAAATTTGATGTATGCGCATAGGTGCATGCGTCGATAACATTTGCAAAGTGTGTGCGCAAGTGTTGTCGAAACCAACAAGTACACATGTGTCGTGTCAATCGAAACGAATACACGTAGGTGTAAGCGCTTGGAAGAAAAAAGGTAGGCACGTGGACATGTGTCCACAAATGGGCCACGTGACGTGTTCAAATGAGGAAACTAATAGCACATGCACATGCATGGTGACAGCGCGTAGGCGTTGGGGTGGGTGAAAAAAACAAAGAATGCATATGCATCGAGAAGGGCGTGTAGGTGTCGGAGGAGGCGCGCAAGCGTCGAAGAAGCGTAAACATCCTTCCGAAAACCAACCAAGGAGAGAGAAAAAAACAAACTTAGAAGAAAGCGAAAATCTATTTAGGAAAGAACATGGGAGAAAGGTAATTTACCAATAATCCTTAGATAGTAGTAGATAGAAATGTCAACTGATACATGTGTGTTTTCTTGTTTACAACATAGACTACCCATCCTGCAGCACTCCATGAGCAATATGATTAGCTAGTGACAATAGAGGCACAGATTCGGCGATGACGATAGAGAGACCCTGACAACCTCTTATATGTTACGGATTAACTCATGTGGACGATATGTCGTAGATTACATTAGATCATGGCCTTCGACAACTAGAGCGGAGCGATGGCACATCGAAGAGTCGGTTCTTTCAGCTCCCAACCGGGAGATCACTATTACACGGAGGATGTGTGGCGCATTATGCGGGTCCCGATTCAAGGTCAGCTCATCCAGTCTACGAGCCATTGGACTGATATTCAATGCTATATTGTAGAGTTGTTTGGTGTCCTAATGATACCACGACGTGGGATGACCATTAGGTTATCATGGTGCATTGATGATCTAGAGCTAAACCAGAAGTGGTCTATATGATGGCCTTTGTTAGTAGAGTCCTACTCCCTGACAAGACCGGTGCTTCATTTCCGCTCGGCCTCCTGGGAGTGATACGTGGTTTGGTAGAGGGAGAGACCTACTGTTGGGGTCAGTGTATTTTGGCGCATCTATACTAGGACCTTCACTTGATTACCTACTATTGTCAGAAGACGGTAGGACCAGCTCACTTGTTGTAGATTTAGGTATGGGACCACATTGCCATTGGTCACCCCTTAGGTGTTTTGAGAGTTCGGGCACCCGAGGATCCTTCCATGATAGGTTGGAAAAGTGCCGACAGGGATGATGTGTGGCCATACTTGGGGATGTATATCAATCGATCGCCGCGAGTTAGATGATCTACAAAAGGCTTCCATGGTTTCGAGGCCTTACGCATACATTTCCAAAGTGGCCAAGGATGGTGTAGAGCTCAATCTTGCCACAAAGGAGCACTTTATATTAGGCAGCCGTATGCTATATGCGGGAGTTGTACAAGGTGGATCGGTGTCGAGGTAGTTTGGCATTACCTAGGATGTTCCTGGGCCAGATAGGTGGTATGCTCACAGGGCCCAAGAGTATGTTGATATGGGTCCATAGATTTCCCAAGATAGAGCACCGGCGATTTCCGACGGGCGGTACCTATTATGTGGGGTGTCACTGAGAGAGATTAGAGATCCGGGTACTACACCTAAGTATGGGCCATGGTATCATGGTGTGCTTCCACGCCATTTGACTATTTCCAGGGCGGCGTATAACGCCGGTGTGAGAGCTCCTCTAGTGGGGCCTCCTAGTGGTGGTGAGGGTGGAGTCATTGGCGGTGATGATAGTGATGATGTTGATATGATGGTGGACTTGACTCATACCGATATGTCGTAAGCAGGGACGTAGGTCTAGTATATTAGGTAGAAATTAAAAGGGGTAAATAAAATTGCAGCCCAAAGGAAGGGGCCCCAGGCCTAGGCCGAGATAGGTGTTCAAGGTAGTTGACGTAGAGAGTTCAATATACCAAGAGACACTGAGGAAAAGTGAAAGGGTTTAATTTATTAACATTTCTGAATCGTATCAGGGGTAGGTTAGTAGAGGTGGGCCAATAGGCATTCTAGCGGGATTTACACCCCTCTCAATAGGTACTTCTATAGCAGGGCCTACCACCTCATGCTCCAGAGGGTGGTAGTGATGGTGGACAACTTATTGCCCTTCAATTATTTGAGCGATTCAAAGATGATTTTCGTTCGATTACAAACATGGTGGAGAGAGAGATGAAGCCAAGGCACAGGTACAGGCCCTTATAGCGAGCAGATCAAGCACATGCTCAAAGCAGATTTTGACAAAGGAGAGGATCAAGCTAGAGCACAGGCCACCCAAGGCAGTGATAGTACTCTATGGCATAGTCGATTAGTGAGATGGCCGCACAGGGGGCTCAGATATTGAGCCTTTTACATCGATGTCGACTCAAGTGCGAGATGGTTGTTTCTCGTGAGGGACCACACCCATGCACAACATCACAGGATTATATTATACGAGAGATCAGGCATGAGCTCAGGTGTGTGTTATTACGACAGAGAGAGATCGAGAGGTCGTCACTTCTAGACAGGCCCAGACTGACAGTGGCAGGTTGATAGGTGAGTGAGATGTCACCTTACAGGTAGCCATCACTTCTGAGAGATGTTGATATGATACGTGATGCTATGAGATCTGGCGGCGAGGCCTTATACTATAGGACTTCTTACTTCAGGGTAGTCCCAGTAGAGCAACGAGTGGTTCCTTTTGAGCGATCGAGATGTGATACAGTGAGATATGAGATACTTATAGGTCACGGCAATCAAGTCATTCAGTTAGATCAGTTTGGCATCCCATTGTAGAGTAGGTATAGGTCATGGCACAATTCAGCTTAGACAACCGAACAGAATGTGGTACCCCCGGTGCTGGTCCATCATAGCCACCACTCTTTCGTCCACCAGGTCATGGACCCGGGAGCCCCGGCGAGGGTGAGAGTTGTGGTTGAGTTCTTTACTTCTCCTTTTGTACAAATGTATTGTATACATGCCTCTTATGAAGGCTGATTTTGATGTATAGTTGTATGTACCATTGTTTTGATGACACCTCTTGATGAAGGCTTAATTCTTTTTATGTATGCCCTTTTTAGATGGTATATTGTATCGATGATGTATAGTTTGAGCAATCGACTTGACAGTTATACATGTATTATATGGACATTTTGATATACTATATTGTGATTATGCTTTGTATGAGCATTGATTATGATGTATGATTTCTCTTTCCTCTATGTATGTGACATACCTTAGATTTAGAAATGTGTATGTTTCATGCTTTCATATTGATGATGTATCTGCAGATAGCACCACATGTTTTTAGATTTATGAGATGTTTCTAAGTTTTTATTCTAGCACTTGGGATGATACTAGATGATATTGGTGTGGGGGGATAGATTTGTGATTATGCACAACCCCTCTTGCCCCCATTGATGATACGATATGTGATGATTAGCTTAGCATACATGCATGATGTAATACTTAGCATTTTTGTATATATGATGTAGTGAATGATGTTAGAAATGTGATGAAATGATAGATGATAGATGTGATAACAAACAACTGTGCAAAACACACAAGCAAAAGTTAACAAAACTAAACAAATATACACATACAAACAACACAACAAAATACAACTAAACGAACACATGCAAATGCTAGCAAGAGATTAAAGTGGTATCCAATCTAAGCAAGTAAAATGAATTCTAATAGATGCACATAACAAACAAAGAAACCTACAATAATATTTTACAAGTATGAGAGTTCCTAAATGAATGCAATGCCATACACAATCAAATCAAGCAAGATTCAATATAAGATAAGCAAATGAACCATTCAAAGAACAAACAATTCAACAAACTAAGTACATCAAGACTATACAAACCAATAACTAAAAGAACCTAAATACTACTTTGTTTTTGCGGGACAACATTGATATATTTTCTAATGTTTTTGGGTTATCTCGAAAGATAAAATTTTCAAGGCTACATTTTCATTGTTGTCTAGGTTTCCCTAAGATAACGTTGTGAAACGAATGTAGCTTTATCCCTGAAAAGGGAAATTTTCTAGATGTTTAGGTTTTTGTGTATCCTTTTTCAAATGTTTTTGTATTTTCCAAGGTCATGTTCTGAAAGTAATGTACAAGAAAAAAGAAGCGTGGATGCCCCAACATGTGATGTGGGAATATACAAAAGGTAGAATTCCACACACGTATGTATGAGAAGTGAAAATTAGCAGGTGCTCTTAGCGTTAGATGGGAGTATACAAAGGTAATGTCCTTCATGCAGATATAAGAGCAAATAAGCTAGATCACGGTACAGACAAAGAAAGGTGGCTCTAGTAGGATCCCTAGACCTAGCAAAGGAAGTCATATCTAGAAAGTGGGAGGGTTACCTATCCTACTAGTAAAAGTAACTTGTGTCTGGCGAATCTTCCTTGAGTGCCAAAAAAGTTTTCACCCAAAGACCTGCCCATTGCACCACAATTGTGTGGTTTTCACATGTGGACAACTTGCTTTTTCTTTACTTTTGTTTCTCAATTTTCCATTTTTTTGTTGTTTTTTTCTTTGTTTTTCTATTTTTAGTTCTTATCTGATATTCTTGTCATGCTTAAGTGTAGAACCACTTGAGGTGCATGGCATTCATAGGTTCTGGAAGCTCTTCACCATCTGAATATGCAAGTTTATAAGCTCCTGATCCATATTTTGCAATCACTACATAAGGACCTAGCCAGTTAGCCTCAAACTTTCCTTTCTTCTCTCTGTCTTTGATGGTGTTCTTCTGATTTTCTTTTAGAACTAGATCTCCTACATCAAATTCCCGATGAATGATGTGTTTTTGTATCCCCTGGACACTCTGTTCTGATAGACTTTTAGGTGATTGAGCGCTCTAATACGCTTTTCATCTAATAGTTCTAACTCTATTAGGCGAGCAACCCTGTAGTCCTCATCTTTATCAAGATAGTCTCTGAGAGATATTCTCGGGAAGGAAGCTCCACTTCCAGAGGTATGATGGCTTCAGTGCCATAAACAAGTGAATATGGGGTCACACTAGTAGGAGTGCGGATGGAAGTACAATAGGCCCAGAGGGTGGGATGTATCTGTAGATGCCAATTACAGCCGATTTTACTAGACCATTTTCTCCATAATCCGTACAAGGGTTTTATTAGTGGCTTTTTCCTATCCATTACCTTGGGGGTAATAGGGGTTGACCACTTGAGTTGGATATGGAAGCGTTGACACAAGGTTTTAACCATTTTATTTTTGAAGGATTTACCATTATCAGTGACAATGGCTGAAGGGATCCCGTAACGGCATATGAGATGGTTCATGATGAATTTTGAAATTTGTGCACCGGTGACATAGGTAAGAGGGACAACCTCTACCCATTTGGTAAAATATTCGGTGGCAGTGATGATGTGAGTATGACCATCTGAAGAAGAAGGATGGAGCTTCCCTATGAGATCCAGGCCCCATTTAGAGAATGGCTAAGGCGTTGCAATAGGTTGTAAGGCTCCAGGCTGGCGCATGTATCAAGTTTCCATATTTTTGGCATAGTTCACACTTCTTTACAAAGTTACAACAATCTGATTCCATGGTAGGCCAATAATAGCCTACTCTTAATAGATTCTTAGCTAAGACTATGTCATTGGTGTGCGCTCCACAAATACCACCATGTACTTCCTTAATGGCGTGGATAGAATCAGCAACATCCAAACAACGAAGAAGATTCCCATCATAGCCATGACGATAAAGGGTACCTCCTAGAGAGGTATAACGGGCTATGCGGCGGATAAGGGCTTTCTTTTCAGAATGAGTTATGTCAGGTGGAAAAGTGTCATCTTGTAGGTATTGAAAGATTGGATCATACCAAGGGGATAAGGGACCAACAACTTCACATGCTAAACATGACTCTAGCATATCATATGATGGCACCTATAAATGCTCTATGAAGAAAGGCATCTTACTTTTATGAGGGGAATGCATAAGAAAGACCCAATAGTAGCCATAGCATCCACGGATCTATTGTGTGACCTTGGTTTTGATCGAATATAACCTATGTGAAATATTCCTTCAAGGTTTCAACCATATTTTTATATGGAACAAGCTTCTCATCTTTAACTTTGTACTCATCATTAACCTATTTAATGATAAGTTGAGAGTCTCCAATGACTCTTAGTTGTCGGATGTTCCAAGTAATTGCTAGCTTGAGGCCAGTGATGAGCACCTCATACTCTGCAATATTATTTGTGCATGGGAATCCCAACCGGAATGCTCTTGGTATGACATCTCCTGTTGGAGTGATGAGGACCACTCCTGCTCTAGATCCATGAAAGGTGAAAGATCCATCAAAATGGACCTGCATTCTATGATTCTTCAATATACATCATAGATGCATCTGGCAGATCTAGGCACAAAGGTTCCATCCCTGGAAGAGGTGCTTCTGCTAACTGATCATCCAGATACTGTCCTTTTAAAGACTTTTGATTCACAAACTCGATATCAAATTCACTCAAGAGAATGATCCAATTAGCCATTCGGCCTGTGAGGGCAGGTTTGGATAAAAGGTACTTGAGAGGGTCAACTTTGGATATGAGTTTGGTTTTATTGTTCAAGAGATAATGGCGAAGCTTTTGGAATGTGAAGACAACCGCCAAGCAGGCCTTTTCTATTTGGGGATAATTCAACTCATACACGATCAAGGTGTGGCTAAGATAGTAAATTGCTCTCTCTTTATGGTCTAAGTTGTATTGGGCAAGCAATGCACCAATAGCAAATTGGGTAGCGAAAATGTATAAGAGGAGAGGTTCACCTGGGGTAGGTGGCATGAGTATAGGTGGGCTAACCAAGTATTGTTTTAGTAGCGCAAAGGCCTTCTAACAGTCAAGTCCCCAATTGAATGTGACATCTTTCTTGAGAAAATGGGTAAAGGGGTGGCACTTATCCGCAAGTTGTGAAATAAAGCAATGGATTGCCTGAATTTTCCCTTATAGACTCCTTAGTTGCTTGAGAGTGGTAGGTGGTGGCATTTATGTGATAGTCGTAACCTTTGCAGGGTCCACTTTAATCCCTCTTTGTGAAATAATGAACCCTAGGAGCTTTCTTGATAAAACATCAAAGACACATTTCTTAGGGTTCAAGCGAACCTTATAGTCTTGTAGACGTTGAAAAATACACCTCAATACTTCAGGGTGTTCTTTTCTACTCTTGGATTTTGCTAGGATGTCATCAACATAGTCTTCCATGATGTCACTTATCATATCATGGAAGATAACTATCATGGCCCATTGATAAGTAGCCCCAATGTTCTTGAGCCCAAAGGCATGACTTTGTAGCAAAATGTTCCCCAAGGGGTGATGAATGTTGTTTTATGTTGATCTTCTTCTGTAATCCGTATCTGGTTATAACCTAAAAATCCATCCATTAAGGACAACATTTCATAACCAGCAATGGAATCAACTATCATGTCAATGTTAGGTAGGGGAAAGTCATCTTTAGGACATGCTTTGTTAATGTCACGAAATCAGTGCAGATTCTTATGCCAATAAGATTTTTCTATATCAGGACTATGTTAGAGATCCATTTTGAATAGTCAATAGGTTTAATAAAATCAGTAGCTAACAATTTTTCCAATTCTTCTTTGATCAAGAGTGCCACCTTAGGATGCATCTTTCTCAACTTTTGCTTGATTGGTTTGGCATCTGGGTGCACAATAAGGTTGTGCACAACTAGCTCTGGGTCCAAACTAGGCATATCTGCACATATGTCCATGTGAATATGTCTATTTATTCTTTTAATAAGAGATTTACAAAGATCTTTTGTTCTGAGCTAAGAGTAAAGCCCCCAACTTTATCATTCTAGGTTACTCCTTCGAGCCAATGTTGACGTTGATTGTTTCCTCAACAAGCATTTTAGAAGCATCTTCCATCCATGTAGGATCAGGGGGAAGAGTAAGATCGACCTCTTGTGGTAGCTCATTATCATCTTTAAATGGATAAATCACTTCATCTTTAGACTCTTCATTCTATTTATCTATGAGTTTTTCAAAGAGTTTGTCATTGTGAGATTTCCATTTATCCTTTTTGCCAGTTTCTCAAAAGTGGTTGTACTTTTATTTACAGTCTTCTTATTCAAACGTCCACACATCTCTGCTTCTTCCCAAGTATGCATAGGTGTCTAGTTGAATCAAAATCCTTTCTTGTGGTCCCTAGCTAGAATAGAATCCTTGAGTCCCATGAACTCTGCAAATGCCTCATCATTTTCAAAGAAATCTAGGGGCACGTGAAGTTGTTGATCCCAATCTATAAGTTTAGGATATATAAGGGCTACTTGATATTTGTTTAAGGGGATGGATTCGGATAAGGTAAGGACCGATGAATTTGGGAATAGGTTCATGGAAGCAAGATCCTCGTAGAGGCTACATTGGGAATCTACGTCACTATCAGAATGAGATGAAACGTCCTCACATTCAGAAGAGGTGGCGTCATTCTCAGAGGGTAGAGCGTTATGAGGCCTTATCCCAAGGCCATGTTTATCATACTTAAAATGAGGGATGGAATAGGCTCTAGCTGGCCTTATGCATTAATGCCACATCCAAACCCACTATAGCCCATGACAAACATCATGTGGTGACCTTTGATGTACTTGAGGTGCTTGATGGCATGAAGCCATGGTGCCTTCTGGCACTCTGCTAGTAGGATCCTCTAACATTTTCTCCTCAGATAGGAGACCACTATGGACAAATTTTTCCAACGGTTTAGGACATTGCTTGCGCATGAGTGCTCTTGAACTGAAAATAAGGCTTACCCCTTGTCCTGGGGATACTGATAAGTCTGATATTAACAAAGCCTGTTCAAGAGTGAATGGCTCACCTGGGCCATATTTTTCTGACGTTGCCTCCCATGAAGAGAATGGGTTGACCAATGAAGGAAGTCTTGGTTGTAAGGTGTGAGGGACTCTGAATCTATCCATTTTTTCATAGCTTCTGTTTGTAGGGGGACAACTACATCCGCATAAAAGGACACTCATAAGCTGCACGAGAAAAACTATGCAATGCCCTACAATGTGTGAATGGTTCCGGGTCACCCAAAATGGTAACCACCTGACCTTCATGACATAACTTGATGCACTGATGGAAAGTCGATGGAATAGCTTGCATGGCATGGATCCATGGGTGCCCTAGGAGCATGTTGTATGGAAGGTCCAAGTCAAGGACATGGAACGTTGTGTCATGACACGTTGGGCCTACCTCCATGGGAACCACTATAGTCCCTATTGATTCTCTTTCTTCATTGTCATAAGTTGTGATTGTGATAGTCTTAGCTCCCAGATCTATTTCTAAACGACCTAGCTGCTTAACCAGCTTCAAAGTGTAAATGTTTAGACCAGATCCCCCATCTACAAGTACCCTCTTGATTTTGTGATGGGTAACCACCACTTTGAGATAAAAGGGTAAGTTATGTTCTGGGTTGTTATGTGGGATTGCAGTATGATCAAAAGTAATATGCTCATTGGAGTCTAGGCGCAATCATGGCTTGAAGGTTCGTGGGGTCTACATCTGTTGAAACCCCTAAATTTTGCAATGTCTTGTACAGTATGTTCTTATGGGCATTAGAGATTTTGAGGAGATCAAGAATAGATATCCTAGTAGGTGTTTTCTCTAACTACTCTATTAAATTATACTGACCTTCCTGAGGGATAGGCACAAGATCTGGTATGACTAAGTGGGCACGTCTTGTCCCTACTACGCAGCTCTTTTCTAAAATCTGGATGGTGTTGATCTATTCATTAGATGAGCTAATACATCCAATGAGGGAATCATAAGGACTATCATTTATAGGGTAAACATAGGCAGCAGTTCTATAGTCATTGGAGGTTTTCCCGTGATCTGGTTTCCTTTTCTTTTTATCTGCATGGTTAGGAAAAGGTTCCTTGTAAATACCCATTTTTTCATTTGGACCTTTCCCGGACTCAGGGGGAGAATCCACAACGATCTTTCCTTCCTCGATGAGATCTTGTATGTAATGGCGCAATCTCAAACACCTATCCATCTTGTGTCCTTTAACACGGTGGAAGTCGCAATATTCATGATCTTTGAACCAACCTAGTTTTGGAGCATCCTCTGGGTATGGTACCGTTGTAGTTGGATATTCCACCATTTTTACATCATCTAATTGTTTTAGGATGGTAGATAAGGACTTTGTTAAGGATGTAAATGTACGTTTTGTAGGTGCTTTAGGACGAGGTCCTTGTGAAAGCTTTAAAAGTGGGCCTGTTTGTACGGCTTGGACTCTCTTAGAGTCTGTAATGCCATCACCAACAACATGCTTATTCTTATTGAAGAATTTAGGTTTGTCTATGGATTTGGCTTCATGTTTTCTTTTAACGACAGACTTAAGTGTTCCTTTTGTAATGAGGGCTTTCTCAATTTGACCGCCTTTCTCTATGACTTCTTCAAAGTTTGAGCCACAATGCATTTGTAAGTGAAAGGCTATTTCAGGGTTTAAGTTAGGAACAAATATGCTCACTAACTTTTTTCCGATAATGCACAAGGAAAACAACTAGCTAACCCATGCCATTGTTGTAAAAATCATGCAAACGTCTCATTGGGTTTTTGTTTTGTATTGCATAAATCGTTCATTATGATGTCACTTTCCATATTATAGGAGTAATGTCGTACAAATTTTTCCGCTAATGTGGGCCACATTGTAATGGAGCCCTTGGGTATGCTATAGAACCATTCCAATCCCATGGCTCCTAGGTTGTGAGGAAAAAGTCATATTAAGAAATTATCGATGTATGCGACCTCTTGGCAAGCCATGTAGAAGTCTTTTATATGATCACGAGGATCATTTTTGCACTTATACTCATCAAACTTGGGAACAAAGTGTTTTGGGAAAGGATGTTGTAACATGTCCTTATTAAAGGGGTAAGGGCATAGTTCTTCATATGAATAGTTTCTATTTTGGCCTACATTTCCCTCTTGTAGTGTAGTGAGCATATTTTCATTGATTGTAACTCTTTCTGAATGAGTTGCTCCTTAGTAGGTGACATTGGTCTTTGTACCTGAGTCACTTTAAAGGTATAGTCCGTGTGTGGATCAATTTGAAACTCACTAAATTTATTTTTGTCTTTGTCTTTGTATATGTTTCTTCTTGAAGAGCCTAAGTTTGCTAACTTCTAGCTCAACTTCAAGATTTGTTTTTGGAGGATCTCCTCCTCAACCAGGGGGTCCTCTTCTTCATCAAATTTTAGAGGAGGGGAAGCTTTACACTCAATTTTCACTTTACGTGAAGCTTTATAGTGAGGTTTTCGTGATGGGTCTCCTTCGACAGTGGCCTTATGTTGCCTAGAAGTGGAAGCGTATCCCACATCAAAAGGATTATCTATGTCTAAGAGAGATCTTCGCTCTCCTAGTTTAGGGTTAATGACCTTTGTTTCTTCTTTGCGCTCTTGCGGAAGTTTAGCTCCTAATTCTAAGACTCTTGCGAGTACTTGATCTTTATTATAATATAGGAGTTCATCAAATCTTTTTAGGTCTAACCTTTGTTGTTCTCCTGGAAGAGTTTGACTCTTCTCCACTATGATCAATTAATAGCTTTGTATCTTTGACTTGTGAAAAGAGAGGGGCCAAATTGTTGCCACTAAATGGGAAGGTTTCGAAAGGGTTTTCTCCTATGTCATGCTCATTTTATTTGGTTGCCATTTTTGTAATTTTAGGCATTACTAGCAGACGTTTGTGTGCAGCTAGCATGACCCCTAAGTGTATGGTTTCTGCAAGCCACTTAAGGTGATGTTTGAACTATACTACAGTGTATCCTAGATGTAGTGTTATGTAGTCATCTTTATCAAGGAACACTCATATGCACACCTAAATGTAATGATCACTCAATTTTGTTGTTACCAAGCCTATGCCCTAAAAACAGATAGCGACAATACCGTATCAATATGTAGGTCAAGTTAGAATTCTAACAAGGCCTAAGTACTGACGTGATGTTGATGCAGTCCCTCGACAAGGTATACTTAAAACTAGTTTGAATGCCGATGAAAGCCAAACCTTCTGAAAAATGGAAGTCGCGACTAGATATAGCGTAACAATGTTACCGTGATACATTAACCAAGCAAGCAAGGTGTTAGTACCATGACAACTTTATCATGATATATATAAGGCGTTATCGACACTTTTCAAGAAGACTTAGATGACATCGAAAACTGAAACCAAGTGATAAGTATAACAAGGATTTTTAATCATGTGAGCAACGTAACCACGCAATAAAGGGACTTATACCATTTTCTCATAAAAAATGAGAACACGATGTAAGTACCAAGATTGTGCGTCTAGGATGTGAACAAAACTATCAACTCAAGAAGAGATGAAAGATGAACCAAACTCACAACGGTGAAGATGATCTTGAAATCAAGATGGAAGGACTTTTATCAAAGATATGAAAAAGCGTACCTGCACACTTTAGATGTTTAACAACCCATCCGTAAACATGGATGGGCGTAAATGGACAAAAAAGTGGTGAGCACTATCTCTAATAAAAACACACAAGGTATGCACCTTTCTCACCCCAAAAAATGGGTGGTGAGAATGCAAGGGTATAGATCAAAAGATGAAAACAAACCAAGCGCCACTTGGGCAGAGTTTCACCTCGTCCGAAGACAAGAATAAAACTAAGCGAAAGTGGGACGTAGTTTAGTTTCGTGATGAAAGACACTTAGATCAAACTCACAAGGGTTCTTTGCCTTGTTCGACAAACAAGGTTCAGATTCCAGATGAGTTGTCACTTCGTGATGGCTTGACGCAACAATGGACTAGTAAAGTGGGCTCCAAGATAGAATGGCCTCCTTAATAAGTTCTCTCAACTAGGTGTTACAAAGTTGTCTTAAGCAAGCGCAATTTACCCAAATAGCCCTTGCCTATCTTGGGATTATCTCAAGCTTTAATTTACCCCCTTCAAGCACAATGGGAAATAAATGCATCCATGTGTACTCTCATTGGGGTCGCCATACGGACAAGCGTAACTCTAACTCACGAGAAATCTAGTCAAGTGGGTAGCGCGAGCGCTCCACTCCACGAGGTTACTCGGTGGATGGACTCCTGAACCACCGCCATTGGTATCTTAAGGCATATGTCAAGTGGGTAAGCGGAGCTCCCTATTTCATCCACGAGGTTTACTTGGGTGGATTACTTTAGGTTCCTAGAACCACCACCATTGTTGTATCTTAAGGCATTATGTCAAAGGGTTATGTTCCAGTTGAGCGGATAGGGACGTACCCTTTTCCGAAACCTCGCAATACAATGATTTTTGAATATGGTGTGTTTTTATCTTGCTTAACTTATTGTGGAAATCCGAGTTTCCCTCTCTTTTCCCCCCTCTCTCTTTCCCATTTTTCTATAAATTATAAAAAGATGCTCATTTGTAAAGGTTGGACCCTCTTGTAATGTTAGTGCATCCTTCTACAAGTGTTGTATAAATATTTTCTTTGAGTTGCAGGCCTTAGATTTGGATCTTTGTAATGGTTTTTTTCCTTCTCCCTCAAATGTAGAGAGTAAATGCATATTTACCTACTATGCTCTAAGGTTTTGTTGATTGTGGTTATATTATTTGTCAACAAGCGGGATATATAGGCTCTTCGCATGATATATAATCTCTTCCAAGTAGTAAGTTGTGCCTAAATATCACATATGTTTGAATGGTCAATTTTTACTATAATATCAAATTTTCAACAAAATGTTTACATTGTAGTGGTAGATTTTACGACTTGCATGTCGTAGGGGTTATAGTATTTGTAAGTGTGCTTCAATAAAGGGGGAAAATAACTTGCCTCTATAAGCGAAGCATGTAAGGGGCAATAGTATAAATGATACAACAACGTTTGACGATGTTCCCTCAATTTCATATTCATTGCGAGTTTACGAACAAATATGTAATTAATGTATACTTGGACATGGTGTTTTCTTGGTAATATCGGCGATCTCTTCACGATGACAAGGAGTGGCTTCTAATCATCGACCTTATCTCTAAAAACCCTTCCCATATTTGGTGAAGGTTGGGAAGTGTAAAATAAAGAAGACATATTAACGTGTATATATTTCCATAGCAAAGTCTGCATTCCATGTGTATACATTGCGACACAATGTGAGAAGCATCTTCGGTTCCCATGGTTGTCCATGAGGATGATATTGTCATCGATGTCCACTCTAAAGAGTATATTTCCATTGGAATTAAATATGGTGAAGCCCTCGCCAACAAATAACAGGACTTGTTCCTAATGGTCAATGTGGTGATCGTCACACGACAATACTATTGATCTACAATAGCTTAGACTAACAAATCTTGGTATTGTAAGTCATTTTGGCACATTTTCCATTAATTAAGCTCAAACCAGGCAAATGAGTGTCTCAAGAGGGGCAAAACACCTATACACAACCTAATTTTCAACATTCCTTTAGCGGTGGCATAATCTCCTTTACACAAGACCAAACAACTCCGGTCCATGAGTGACAACTACAATCCAACTCGCGGATACAAAACTCATGGAGTTATGGCATGAATAGAGGGTGGGGTTATCCGGTCAGAGAGGTAGATATGGCCAACCTTTTGCTTCATTTGACGTACCTTAATGATTTTTGTTTCACGCACCTCAAAGGTTTGTCGTCAATGCACGTGATCTTCCCTCCTCTCTAACACACACCAAAAAAGAAGGAAGTAGACAGAAGGTGCCTTACTCGTCCATTTTATGACTAGAAAACTAATCACATCTGTCCATTTTTAATAGTTGTCGGTTTAAACACCACACTTCATCAAGTAGAAGTGAACACCTATTAGCGCAATAAGGCCTTCACAAAATAGAAAACATAAACTTATATTAAAAGGAAATATATATTAGCAATTGCACATGAGCAAGCGGTGTAATTGGAGACATAGAAGGGGATGTGCTAAAGAAGTTAAACTTGAAGGAGTGAAACAATGTACAAGGAAGAGGGACGATGAAGAAGGGGATTGAGGGTGGAGAAGTATAAGGGTGGAAAAAAAAATAGGGGAAGGTATGCATAATTGTGTCACAAAATAGTGTAGAGATAGAGACATGTTAAGGTGATATGACATCCTAGTTTACACTATTTAGCATTAGCAAGAAAGAAGGAAAGTTATTTGTACTTGGAGTGGAAGTAATTTCTCATTTAATAGAGAAGATGAGATACAAATTCCCTATTCCAAAGAGGCCTTGACCGATCAAGGTTTAAGGTGGGAGTTGTTTCTCACACATGAACTATTATAAAAGGTGTCCCAAACTAGTTGTAACTTAGGGGATGAAGTACTTGTAATTGGAGAATGGATGAGATGTGACATCACTACTACATGGGAGATGTTTTGAGACAATAAACCATGTTCATCGACATGCCTTTAAAGTAAGATTCACATGGAATTTTTTGTTTTCAACTTTTCATGTGTCACTTTAGTGTGAGAGACGAAAACAAAATTAAAACAAGGGTTGTGGTGCAGCAGAGTACCGCCACAAAGGCTTGTGGCATGTGGAGAATGGATGCAATCATGCAAACATAATTTTTTGAGTTTTCCAAACATTGGTGATTGTCAGGAAATGCTTTCCAGGAGCTATGTGGAAGTGAACGTAGACGTGGTTGCAGGGTACAACTTATAGGAAATCTAAATGTTAACGAATGTAGGCCAAATCTGAGCAATATGCAAAACTTCGCCACCCGATGCTAAATGTAAAGTGAAGGGCCCCGATAGTTGATCATATTCAATGTAAAAGGTTTATTTCGTTGAAAACGAACTTGAAATTTGAATTTTAGGTCCATTCCAAAACATTACAACAAGAAAAGAACAAGTTTTAAGGAATTTAGGAAAGTCGGAGGCCATATGAACTTAGAAAGTTTTGATGAGCATTAGTATGCAAGCAAAAATTTTGAATTATCAAAAAGCAGAGAACTAAATTGGGGATTTATTGCTGAAAATGACGGATTGTCATTGAAGTCCAGGAATGTGAGCTAATCTTAAATCAAAATCTAAGGTAAATGCAAAATAAATTAATTGAAACCCAAATTAAGGACAATGACATAGCTAAAGTCAGGTCCTCGCTAGTTTTATAGTCATTAAAAAAATCACCAAGGAATGTCACAATATTTCCTTTTGTTCCCGTAGCATGAATACAACTTATAATTAAATTTGGTTCACATTTGCAAATGCAGCTGTAAATGCTGATGCTTTCATATCACGCGAAATTACATTCCAAAAAGCAATGGCGGACCATCATCAGGCAGTAGACCTAAGAGTAGATGGTGATCTCTTTGTCCTCCACAACTATGCCATTCTGGGCCACCAGGACTATACACCCACAGTCTTCGTCAATTCTACAAGAGCTGCAAAATAGAAGGAACTCTTGACTTCAATTTTGGAAACTCGGTGGCCATCTTTGAGAACTGTGTAATTATGGTAACCTGTCTTATTTAGAACCAGTAATATCAAATTATTAGTCCATCCAGTTAAACAAAAATGGAGCCAACATATATTGTTTTGATTTATTGCTCAAATCCATCTGCAACGAACAGAACAGTACCCATACATTTAAATGTTTTTGAAGAACATACCTTGGGTGTAAATTCCTACTTTAACTATAAATTCCTAACCATGGGTGTAAAATCTTTTTGTACTATGTTCTGAGCCCTTATAGCATTTGAGAATTTCAGCTAAAGCGAAAGGATCCAAGCTTGGAGAAAAAGTGTTTGATTTAATCATATTCAAATGGAATTGTTTAGTAAAAGCGTGTTTTTAAGGCTCTCGGAGCGGGCTCCTACGCGGCATAAAAGAAATCAAAGTGCAGGTGGAATTACTTTATGTTTGAAACGATTCGAGCTTTTATTTTTGGGTAATATTTGCGCAGGTGGATACAAGATAACCCTCCCAAACGCGTGCCTAAATCATATCGCATGGCATATAAATCCAGCATTCTTCGACAGTGCATTAGATCTGCAATAATCTTCATTAAGGTGTGAAATATTTCTCTTTTACCCTCATGTGATTTAAATTCATTGAATTTCATTTTCCCATGTTCGGTTTTTCATTGGTCTCGTTTTCCACAACCCTTCCGTGTATGCGAATCTAGGCCAGTAATGTTGCAGATTGAAACATCAATTTATGTCTTGTACACGTCTCCCTTTTGATGCTTTTTACCTCCAAGGATTTTGGGCGGTCGAAGAATCATAATCTTGCAAAAAAATTAAATCGAATCCAATATGTAGATATTGATCTTTTAAATTGTATCTATGGTGATTATAATTTATT